>JALAZF010000648.1:1682500-2282500 GCA_022829125.1 Lathyrus tuberosus
TCAACAAAGTCATTGTGGGCTCCGTGAAATGCAAGTTCGAGCATCTGATCAACACGAGCTCCAATAAAGTGACCACGCTCGATCAGGCCCAGAAAGTCTCCGTACCCATCTCCTTCTACCGGGAAGAACTCCTCGGCGGATCCCCGAACTCGAGCATACCTTTGCTCGTCAGAGCCCGAATGGCGAACTTTGACGTTCGCAGAATACTCGTCGACCAGGGCAGCTTGGTCGACATCATGTACTCCCAGCTGTTCTCAACGCTTCAGCTGGACGAATCGCACCTTACCCTCTATGTAGGGTCCGATTTACAGGGATTCAACATATCAGTGACCAAGCCGTGGGGCTACGTCGAACTGATCGTGACCTTCGGATCAGCTGAGACGGCCAGATCCATCAAGGTGCAATTCCTAGTGATCGACTGCCCGTCGCTATACCAGTGCATTTTCAGAAGGCCAACTCTAGCAGAGTTGGTAGTGGTACCCTCAACAGTCCACCTGAAGATGAAGTATTACACTTCGAAAGGAATGGTCGCCACCCTGCACGGCGATATCGAAGCTGCACGTAGGTGTTTCGAGGCAGCTACAAAGGGGCTCAACGCCATTGCGTCCAAACCAAAAGCATCGGGTAAGCCATCATTGCCAAGCAGCTCCGAGGAAGCCAAGCCTCTTCCCCAGGTCGACTCCATCAACCTCGACAGTTGCTTCCAGGAAGAAGACTAGCAGGAGGAACGAGCAGCTTCAGCCAACCCGTCCAGCAGCGGCTCCCATCCGATGCGCCCAATACCGGATGACAACTTCGAGATCATTCTCTTCGGCGATGACCCTCAGCGGGGAGTGAAGATTGGAGCAGATTTGCCCGACATCGCGAGGAAGCAACTCAAGGCATGCCTCCGCGAGAATGCCGACCTCTTCGCTTGGAGCACCGCCGAAATGCCCGGCTTGGATCCATCCGTCACATGCCACCAGCTGACAATTGACCCGGCCGTCAAGGTCGTAGCACAATGTAGGAGAAAGCAGTCTCCAGAGAAGATGGAGACTGCTAAAAAAGCTGTAAAGGACCTCCTCGAGGCCAAATTTATTTCGGAAGCCAAGTACACCACTTGGCTGTCCAACGTTGTATTAGTTAAAAAATCTAATGGAAAATGGCGCATGTGCATTGATTACACCGATCTCAATAAGGCATGCCCGAAGGATGCCTACCCCCTCCCAATATTGATAAACTCGTTGACAATTCCGCTAGTTTTAAACTTTTATCGTTCATGGACGCCTACTCGGGCTATAATCAAATTCCAATGGCAGTGTCTGATAAAAATATATGGCCTTTATGACCGAGTCGGGCAACTATTACTACAACGTAATGCCCTTCGGCCTGAAGAACGCCGGAGCAACATACCAACGAACGATGAACAAGGTATTCTGGGGAGAAATAGGCGACATGCTCGAAGTCTACATGGACGACATGATCGTGAAATCCCACGAGGAAACCGATCATACTGCCCATTTAAGAAAGGTCTTTGAACAGGCTAGAAAATATAAAATGCGTTTTAACCCGGAGAAGTGCACGTTCGTTGTCCGGGCAGACAAATTCCTCGGCTTCTACTTAACGGAACGAGGAATCGATGCCAATCCCGACAAATGTCGAGCATTCTCCGAGTTTCCTACGCCCAAGTCCAAAAAATCCATCCAGTCCCTCAACGGGATGCTCGCGTCACTATCTCGTTTCGTGGCCAAGTCCGCCCAGCACGCCCTACCATTCTTCAAACTCCTCCACAAAGAGGCAGCATTCGAATAGGCCAAGGAGTGTGACAAGGCCCTTCTCCATTTGAAACGAGCACTCTCAGAGCCACCGGTCCTCTCTCGCCCGGACAATGGCAAAACATTGTACCTGTACCTTGCCGTAGCAACCGAAGCAATGAGCGTCGCTCTCATCCGTGAGACACCTGACGGGCAGAAGCCCATATATTTCATGAGCAAAGCGCTACAAGGACCAGAGTTAAGATACCAACAGATAGAGATGGTGGCGCTGGCCCTCATCAATGCAACCAGAAGATTAAGACACTACTTTCTGGCTCACACGATCGTGATTCGAACAGATCAACCCATAAAGCAGCTGCTCGGACGACCAGACATGGCCGGTCGGATGCTCAAATGGTCGTTGGAACTGTCCGAATTCGACATCCAATAAGAAAGCAGAAAAGCCCTTAAGGCCCAAGCCCTGGCCGACTTCGTCACAGAAATGACATTCATAGACTCCCCCGCGAGCGAAGCGCACAAATGGACCATTTTAGTTGACGGTGCCTCGAGCTCGGCAGGGAGCGCCGCGGGCATCATACTGGAGAGCGACGAAGGAATCATTGTTGAAGTTTCACTCACCTTGTCCTTCCTAACCTCCAATAACCAGGCTGAATACGAGGCCTTCCTCGCGGGGCTACGCCTTGCCAAGGACCTAGGCGCAGAAGAAGTCGTCATTTGCACGGATTCACAAATCGTGGCCCTCCAGGTCCGGGGAGAATACCAAGCCAAAAATGACAACCTGACCGAATACTTGGCCCTGGTCAAGAAGGAGATGGCGAAGTTCACACCAGTGGAAGTGAAACACGTTCTCCGCGAACATAACGTGCGAGCAGACATGCTATCCAAACTAGCCAGCACAAAGAAGAAAGGCGGAAACATATCCGTCATACAGGAAGTACTTCCTCGACCCAACATCAAGAAAGTCTCCCCGACATTCGACGTACAGGTGATCGGCGACAACAATTGCTGGATGGCCCCGTCTACAACTATCTCGCCAAAAACGAACTTCCGTCCGACCCAAAAGAGGCCAGCACAGTCAGGCGAAGAGCCCACTCATATGTCTTGGTCGAAGATAAACTCTACAGGCGGGGATTCTCCATCCCGCTGCTCAAATGTGTCGAGGAGGAAATGGTCACGCACATCCTACGCGAAATCCACGAAGGAATCAATGCCCAACATCTTGGCGGAAGGTCGCTTGCCCGAAAGGCCCTCCGAGCAGGATACTATTGGCCGACCATGCAGCACGACGCGAAAGAACACGTGAAGAAATGCGATAAATACCAACGACACGGGGACATGCACCTAGCTCCGCCCAACGAGCTCAAGGCTATGTCCTCCCCGTGGCCATTCGCCTGGTGGGGCCTAGACATCCTAGGACCCTTCGTGGTAGGATCAAGCCAAAACAAGTACCTAATAGTGGGCGTGGACTATTTCACAAAATGGATAGACGCGGAAGCTCTAGCCAAAATAACTGCCCTCAACATCCTGCGTTTCTATAAACAAAACATCCTTGCACATTTCGGTATCCCCCAAGCGATAGTAACAGACAACGAGACGCAATTCACGGGCAGGAAGTTCCAAGACTTCGTCGCCCAACTAGGCACGAAGCAGCACTTCGCATTTGTCCAGCAGCCTCAAACATATGGGCAGGCTGAAGCAGCCAACCGAGTCATCCTTCGAGGACTCAAGAGAAGGCTGGACAAAACAAAGAAGGCATGGGTCGAGGAACTACACAGCGTACTATGGGCATACCGCATAACTCCACACTCATCGACCGGGGAAACACCTTTCCGTCTAGCATACGAGACAGAGGCTGTAATTCCTGTCGAAGTTCACGTACCCTTCAGGCGGACAAAGTCACCCCTAGACGAGGAGATGAACGACGAGTCACTGCGAGAAGAACTCGACCTCGTCGAGGAAATCCGAATCGGGGCAGCCCTCCGCGAAGCCTCACTAAAACAAAAAGTTACCATCAGGCACAACGCCAAGGTGATACGATGAGAGTTCGATGTGGGAAGCCTTGTTCTAAGAAGAAACCACAAAGACTCTCACGAAGGCAAACTAGCAGCCAACTGGGAAGAACCCTATCACATCCAAGCAAAAACGAAAAATGGGGCCTACTACCTAGAACATCTCACCGGGGAAGAACTCGCTCGACCATGGAACTCTGAAAAGCTAAAACAATACTACATCTAGTTTATCGATTCGACCCGTCGCAACGACGAACGTCAGCTACCGACCACTATGCACGTCTAGGTACAAGCGTCGCATACGAATAAAGCATAACCTCGCTCAGTAACGAGCCGGGTAACTGCTCGACAGCGGTCCTCGATCGAGCATCGTTGTTGTCAAAGTACCGTGACTGGAAGAACCCCAGCTCACGATGGGACGTTCACGCCGCGAACTCTGGCCACAAACGCGACCTGAGCTCCGCACCCCGCCAGGATATTCCCCGGCTGTTTGACCAGTTCCTCTCACTGCCAAACACATCAACAATGAGCAATCCCCCTAAAATATTTGTGCAAGTAAAATACCCCTAATCACGGGCGGACATACATTCACAACGAGCATGAGTACAACACTTAGCGAAAAATAAAAGCAAGTAAAATCATGCAGATGGCAGAATCAAACATGAATAATTTAACATAATAAATGACCGCAAGGGCCATGATTGTACTAAGTTACATGAAACGGGGGCCACACCCCCCAAAAATTAAATTACAATGGTTACACGGCACGCAAGCCGGACAAATTACAACATAAAAACACAAACTCCTCACTCTTCCGCGTGCTCGGCAGGCTCGGACTGGGGCCCCTGGTATTCCGCGGGTTGATCCTCGGTAAGGAGAGCATCGGGCATAACGATCCGACCATCCTCAACGTGTGCCAGATAGTGGGTACCCTCGTCAGAAAAGTCAAGCTCGGGATTCACCACCCACAGTTGAGCTACGACATTTTTGAAAGACTCCTCTGCGACGACAATACCATCATCCTCGACCGTCAGCAAACGGGCAACCAGCTCGGATCTTGTCTTCAATTCCTTCACGTCTTCCGGCTCATCGTCACCTGGGGCATTGGCCGCCTTCAGCCACTGGATCAACTCCTCGGCATACTTCTTCTCCGTCGCTAGCGTCGAGTTCTCCTCCTTCAACCGAGCTACCTCCTCCTCAGCTTTCTTCCGAGCATCGTCGGCACCCTTAACTTCTTCCTTGAGGGACACCATGGTAGCACGGGCAGCAGTAAGTTCGGCCTCAGTTGCCGAGTCCCCTTCGGCGTAAACAGCTGCCATCTCCAACATCCTGACCAAGGCAGAAGCGTCCTGAGCCACCAACGCCCTCTTGCTCGGGTGATCCATACTTTCCAAACGAAGAGACTCCGCCCGAGGCACAATCACCGAGTTCCCCCTCGAAGAACTTTCGATCATGGATGCAAGTAGGAAGCTCGAACTTCCCCTTCTCCGACGCCTGAGTGAGGTCCACAGCGTCATTAAACCTTTTTCGCTTGGATCGACCGGTCAAAGAAGAGGAGACCCCCGGGGAGCAGGAGTAGGAGAAGAAGAGGTCCCCGCAGGAGACTGCACAGGAGGAGGAACACGGGCACCAGCAAACCGAGACTTCGGAGGGGCTGCCCCGACCTTGTTCCTTGCAAGAGCATTCCTCACAACTCTGTCGTGGGCCTGAGGCATCTCACCTGCACAAACAAAATACGAGCATGTTAGATACGAGGAAAAGAAATGAATCGAACAAAATCTAAATAACTAAGACTACCAAGCAGCTTCTCAGCATCCACGGGAGTCTTGCACTCCAGCAGTGCCTTAATATTGATAAATCGATGCTCAACCCTCTGGCTCCCGTCATCCTCGAAGATCGGACTACCCTTGCTCGTCCAGCACTCAACAAGCCGGAAGGAGTTGACCCACTTCACCAGCACCTCGTACGCCACGGTGTCCTGCCCGCGTAGCTCGCTCGGTTGGAAGACATAGTCACTGGGCTTCTTGGCAAAGTGGTCAGGCGCCCAATGGATAGGAAACTTGTAGATTCTTTTCCCAATAAACTTCCCATCCTCGTCGTGCAGATCGTTCCCATCCTCGTCAACCTCGATCTCCCAGACGTATGTACTTTCCTGGGCAGCTTCAGACAGGGGCTCGACGACGTAATACCGTTTTTTAAATGTCTATATCGACTCCGAAAATGGTTTGAACAACTTGCGGGGCTGCTTCAGAGAAACCCAACCGTACTTCTTCCCCGACAGCTACCGTTGGAGATGAAAGACAGTGAAGAGCAAAGGAAGAGTAACCCCTATAGAGAGATGCTCGCATACCAGCTCGAATGCCCGGATGAAGGCCAACGAGTTAGGATGCAGTTGCGTGGGGGCCAATTTTAAATGCATGAACACTGACTGTAGAAAATTAGTGAACGGTAACCTCAAACCCAACTCCTTGAAAGCGTATTCATACATGGTAAAACGGTCCCCGAAGTACGTACAGACAATATCGTCAAAGGAATGGAAGTGCACCTTCCACTCTCCCTCTGGTCCAACCTCCGTGAAAACGTCCACCAAGGACTTTGCGAAAGTGGACACATGCTCGGCAGGTTCGGCCACCTCCCACTCCTCCGCGGAGAACCCGTCGACGTCATCGTCCATGTTGTCCAACTCTTCCTCCTCCCCGACATTGCTGGAAGAACTCGAAGTCGTTGAACTCAAAGCCGTCGAGCTGCTATTATCTTCGAAGCCCGTTTCTTCCTCGGACGTATATATAATAATCCCTTTATCTGGCCCCATCGCCATTACAATCACCTGAAAAACAGAGAAGAAAGTGAATTCGATAGCAAATCAAATCCACCCTTCCACCGCTAAGTCAAGTGAAAGGGCGTGCAAAGGGCTGGGGACAACGTCCCCGGCCTAAGCCCTAACGTCAAAGGAAAAGCTGAAACCTCCCCGCAAGGAGATGCTCAAAACTAATCATCCCCGAGCAAGGAGTTTCCCCGCACTCACACCCAGTTTCCGTTTGAAGCTTTGCCGAAAATCGCAAGGCTTCACCGGGATCTGGGAATGTTTTGCCGAAAAACTCATCACCCACTCAGAGGATGAACAGACACGGCGGTCACACATGCATAGCTGCCGCAACATCGTCGCAAACCACCCTCCTCGCTAAAACGCACCACTAATTCCGGTGACATGTCAGAGGTAGAAAAATGGCACAATCACCGTCCACCACCAACAATCGCCGGAAACTCACTCATTTCGTCCTCTAAACCTAGCCCTAACCACATGCAACCTACCATTGACAACAAAAAGGAGTAAAACAAGCAAAGGATCAGAAAACTTACTTGATTTAAGTAGAGGAAAGTAGCTGCTCGAAGCTTGAAGCGGTGGTCGGAGTAGGCAGACGGCGGTTACGGGCAAGAATGCTGAAGGAAACGGATAGAAATCAGAGCAAAAATTTCCAAATGGAACGATTTTCCCCTTTTTATACAAAGGGGCATGTGCGAACACACGCTCGTAGGCCATGATGGCTATCCACTAGCCATCATTGCCTATTAACTGCTACACGGACCTCTAGGCACACGTGGCATCCCATCCTTTCCAATTCTGTCTGATCGATACTCTCCCCGAACACCGGCAACAAGGTCACGACCACGAATTTCACGAACACCAGGGATCACGGGCGCATTAAGACAATCCTCCTCGTCTTCAAACGACGACTCCATGCTAGCTCCCCGGAGCAGCGAACTGTCCTTAAGTCATCAGTCCCATGCTCGGGAGCAACGACTTTGGGGGCTCTTGTTCTGGACTAGACCAATGGCTAGACATGGCCCAATCCGCTTCTGCTCCAGAGCGGCCCAAATTGCCTAAGTCTAATCCACAAAGGGGCAAAAGTTACCTTTCTGCACCTCCAACCGGGCAAGGAATGCAACGTTCCTCCCCGGAATTACTGCCCGTCACGCACGGCTTCATTGCTCCCCGAACAGCTATGGGCAGGTGCTCGGAACTATGCCTATGCCCGACATAATAGCTAGTTTTGGGCACCCTGCCTGACATAACGACTAGTTTGGGTAGTTACCTATTCTTTGGGGAAAACGGTTATTTTGCCCCGAAAATAGGTCCGTTGGCCACGCGCTGGGGGCTCTATATAAACCCTCTCGCTTGAGAGGGTCAGGTATCCAATATTCACCCTAAGAATTCATACTTTGTACTTGCCCCTTTTCTCTGACCCTTTCTTACTTGAGCGTCGGAGTACCTTGCAGGTACACCCCCTCCTCTCCATACGACCAGCATCCCTGTCGCACTTGGCGGCCCAATTCTACAGGATCTGATCCAGGCTTCACGATCAAATTTATTGAGAAATGTGCACCCTTTGAGGTGATTTTTATTTTACTATGATTTTATGTTGATTCTGCTGCGATAATTATGGGGTAGAAAAGGGTGTTACATTAGTGGTATCAGAGCAGGTCGGTCAGTCCGACCAGGTTTTTACGTGATGTCAGTCCTCTGTCAGTCGATGAGTGTGTGTACACTATCGATGTTTTGTTTCTTCTAACCTTATTGGTGGTGTGCAGGATGGCTGGGAGAAATGATCATGCTATTGCTGATGCTTTGGAATCAGTTGCTAATGTGGTGGCGCAACTCAATCCGAACGGTGGAGTTCCAGATGAGTTTCGTGCTTTGGGGGAGTTCAAGAGGAACAATCCGCCGGAGTTTGAGGGTGGTCACGATCCAGCAAGTGTACACAAGTGGCTGAAGGCGATTGAGAAGATTTTCCGAGGAATGGGATGTACTGATGCGTAGCAAGTTCAGTTTGGAACTCATATGCTGTCGGAAGAGGGTGAAGATTGGTGGGATAACACCTGTCAGAGAGTGGAAGATGTTGGCACTGTGATAACCTGGGCTGTGTTCAAGCAGGAATTTCTGGGAAAGTATTATCCAGAGGATGCTCGTGGTAAGAGAGAGGTGGAATTCCTTGAGCTGAAGCAAGGAGACATGACTGTTGCAGAGTATGCTGTGAAGTTCGAGAAGTTGGTGAAGTTCTGTCCTCACTACAACCGTGCTGATGCTGAGATGTCTAAGTGCCTCAAGTTCAAGAATGGGATGAGACCAGAGATTAAGCAAGGTATTGGGTATCAACAGATCCACAAGTATGCTGAGTTGGTGGACAAGAGCAGAATCTACGATGAGGATAGCCGAGCTTGATCTGCTCACTACAAGCAGTTGAGTGAAAAGAAATGGCAGTATAGGGGGAAACCTTATACGACTTCAGCTGACAAGGGGAAGCAGAAGGCTTCAGAGGGGAAAAAGACAAGTGGGGGAGCAGCTCCCGCTTCTGGGAAGTGTTATAGGTGTGGCGAGCAAGGTCACCGTGCTGATGTTTGTACTAATAATGTGTTGAGGTGCTACAGGTGTGGTAAGAAGGGTTATAGAGCTAATGATTGCAAGGATGATGGTCCAACCTGCTTCAATTGTGGTGAGAAGGGTCACATCAGTACCAAGTGTCAGAAACCGAAGAAGACGGCCACTGCTGCTCAGACCTGTGGCAGAGTGTTTGCTTTGAGTGGTGCAGAAGTGCCAGAGAAGGACAACCTGATTCGAGGTACTTGTTTTATTAATAATATCGAGTTGGTTGCTATTATTGATACTAGTGCTACTCATTCTTTTATCTCGCTTGAATGTGCTAATAGATTGAGTTTGAAGTTATCTGATATAAATGGTAGTATGGTAATAGAAACTCCATCTAATGGTTATGTTACTACTATTTTTGTGTTTTTGAGATGTCTTTTGACGATTTTTGGGAAGAGTTTTGTGATGGACTTGGTGTGTTTACCCTTGCACCAAATCGATGTAATCCTTGGAATGAACTGGTTGGAGTTTAACCATGTTCCTGTCTGCTAAGCAAGTAGACGAACTTATGGAAGAAGAAGCCTTGGTGTTTGCAATGTTTTCATTATTGCAGATTGATCGTGAAGTTGTGAGTGTGGAGTTGCCTGTTGTCTGTGAATTTCCAGATGTATTTCTAGATGACATCAGTGATTTGCCTCTAGAACGTGAAGTGGAGTTTGCAGTGGACTTAATACCAGGTACGAGTCCAGCGTCAATGGCTCCTTACCGGATGTCCGCTTTTGAGTTAAGTGAATTAAAGAAACAACTGGAAGAATTGCTCGAGAAGAGGTTTGTTTGACCAGGTGTTTCTTCGTGGGGTGCTCCTGTGATGTTAGTGAAGAAGAAAGACGGAAGTATAAGATTGTGTGTTGATTATCGGCAGTTGATTAAAGTGACTATCAAGAATAAGTATCCACTTCCGATAATCGACGACTTGATGGATCAGTTAGTAGGTGCCTACGTGTTTAGTAAGATTAATTTGAGGTCTGGTTATCATCAGATTCGTGTTAAGCCTGATGACATTCTGAAGACAGCTTTCAGAACGAGGTATGGTCACTATGAATACACTGTGATGCCGTTTGGTGTGTCCAATGCACCTGGTGTGTTCATAGAGTATATGAATTATATCTTTCATGAGTATTTGGATCAGTTTGTCGTGGTTTTCATTGATCACATCTTGATATATTCTAAGTCTGAAGAAGAACATGCCGAGCATTTGAGAACTGTGTTGCAAGTATTGAAGGAAAAGAAGTTGTATGCAAAGCTGTCGAAGTGTGAGTTCTGGTTGAAAGAAGTGAGTTTTCTTGGTCATGTGATTTCGAATGGTAGAATTGATGTAGATCCTTCCAAGATTGATACTGTGTTACAGTGGGAGACTCTGAAGTCAGCTACTGAGATACGAAGTTTTCTGGGATTGGTGGGTTATTACCGTAAGTTTATCGAGGGCTTTTCTAAGTTGGCATTACCTTTGACTCAGTTGACTCGAAAGGGTCAAGCTTTTGTGTGGGATGTAGCTTGTGAAGAGAGTTTCGTAGAATTGAAAAAGAGATTAACGACTGCTCCAGTGTTGATTTTGCCTAATCCGAGTGAATCTTTTGTGGTGTATTGTGATGCGTCGAATATGGGTCTTGGTGGAGTGCTGATGCAGAATGGTCAAGTTGTTGCCTATGCTTTGAGACAATTGCGAGTCCATGAGAGGAATTATCCTACACATGACTTGGAATTGGCCGCTGCGGTGTTTGTGTTGAAGATTTGGAGACATTATCTGTTTGGCTCTAAGTTTGAAGTGTTTAGTGATCATAAAAGTCTGAAGTACTTATTTGATCAGAAGGAACTGAATATGAGGCAGAGAAGGTGGTTAGAGCTGTTGAAGGATTTCGATTTTGACTTGAGTTATCATTCGGGCAAAGCAAATATAGTGGCTGATGCATTGAGCAGGAAGTCATTGCATATGTCGATGCTTATGGTGAAAAAGTTGGAATTAATTGAGCAATTCAGAGATTTGAGTTTGGTATGTGAAGAGACTCCTGACAGTGTGAAGTTGGGAATGTTGAAGTTGACTAGTGGCATTCTGGAGGAGATCAGAGTGGGACAACAATTTGACTTGAAGTTAGTGGACCAGTTGACTTTGATCAACCAAGGTATCGGAGGAGAATTCCGAATTGACGAGACTGGTGTGATGATGTTTAGAGACAGGGCGTGTGTTCCAGATGTCCCAGATATTAAGAAGAGCATTCTTGAGGAAGGACATCGAAGTAGGTTGAGTATTCATCCCGGTGCTAGGAAGATGTACCAGGATTTGAAGAAGCTGTTTTGGTGGTCAGGTATGAAGAAGGATATTGCAGAGTTAGTTTATGCGTGCTTGACTTGTCAGAAGTCAAAGATTGTGCATCAGAAGCCATTAGGTATGATGCAGCCGTTTAACATTCCAGAATGGAAGTGGGATAGCATTTCCATGGATTTTGTGTCGGGATTGCCGAGGACTGCTAAGGGAAATGATTCCATTTCGGTGATTGTGGATAGATTAACTGAATCGGCTTATTTCTTGCCGATGAAGATTAATCATTCTAAGCAGAAGTTAGCCGAGATGTACATTGAGGAGATTGTGAATTTACATGGGATACCTTCGAGCATTGTATCGGATAGAGATCCAAGATTTACATCTAGGTTCTGGAACAGTTTGCAAGATGTTTTGGGTACTAAGTTGAGGATGAGTTCTACCTATCATCTGTAGACTGACGGACAGACAGAAAGGACTATCCAATCCTTAGAGGATTTGTTGAGAGCTTGTGTGCTGGATAACGGAGGATCTTGGGATAGCCATTTACCGTTGACTGAGTTCACATACAATAATAGCTTTCATGCTAGTATTGGGATGACACCCTATGAAGCTTTGTATGGGAGAAGATGTAGGACTCCTTTGTGTTGGTATGAGTCGGGCGAGAGTGTTGTACTCGGACCTGAGATTGTGCAAGAGACGACCTAGAAGATTAAGATGATCCAAGAGAGGATGAGAGCGTCGTAGAGTCGCCATAAGATCTATCATGATAAGAGGAGGAAGACACTTGAATTCCAAGAAGGAGATCACGTATTTTTGAGGGTGATGCCAGTGACTGGTGTGGGTCGAGCTTTGAAGTCTAGAAAGCTCACTCCATATTTTGTTGGTCCATACCAAATCTCACAGAGGATAGGATAGGTGGCCTATCGAATTGCTTTACCGCCGTCACTTGCGAATTTGGATGATGTACAAGTGAGGGATAACCTGACAGTGGAAGCTTTACCTGTGCGGATTGACGGTCGAGAGATAAAGCAACTGCGGGGTAAAGGCATAACCTTGGTGAAGGTGATGTGGGGCGGACCAGCTGGCGAAAGTTGGACTTGGGAACGCGAAGATCAGATGAGGGAGTCGTATCCGACTCTATTTCCTTGAGGTAATTTTCGAGGGCAAAAATTCTTTAAGTGGGGGAGAGTTGTAACACCCCAAATTTATTAGAATATTTATTTAATTTATTTAAATATAATATTTGTGAATTTTCGGTGAATTTTGGTGGTTTGTGTTGATGTTGGCATTTTCGTGGAGTTTCGGTTATTTAATTAAATAATAGTATATAATATGAATATATTAGTATTATTATTAATTTAAATAATATTAGAGGAATTAAGGGTAAGATGGACTTTTGAGGAGGATTAGTGAGGGTATTCTGGAGAAAGCCCATTTTGGAAGCCCAAGGGTTTAACAAAAAGGAATTGGAAAGGAATAGGATTCATTTTGGTTGGAACGTGAAAATAAGGAGAAAGTGCAGAGCTCCGAGGAAAAGGAAAAGGGCGAGGATTTGTGAAGGCTTCCAAAGAATCAGTAGAGAAAACTCCGGAACGAAAATCTAAGGTATGGGGAGTATTGTCTTTCATTGTTTTCAATATAGGAAGTGATGTGTTTAAAGTGGATTTTGGGGTTTTTGGGGTTTTTGAAGGGTTTATTTGTTATTGATGATTTAGAGGTATTTCTGAGGATGGATGATGGACTATTAAGGGTTGAATTGATACGGGTAAAAATAAGCCTTCGAGGCAAAACCTTCTTTGATGATATGCGGGATCTTGTATGAGAAAGGAATTATGGGGTTTATGGGAACCTTGAGAGTTTGTGAAGGTTTATGTGATTTTGAGTTAGGATAGTGGAATTAACCGACCTAATAGTCGTAGGTTTTATGCCTTTGATTGCCTTGATGCTTTAGGACTGTTTTGGGAGTGTTTTTGGGGTGAATTGAGGTTGGGATCGTAAGGGTTTTTGGGGCTGGGATACTACTGGTACGTAACAGCGATTGCAGAAATCGCAGGTTCGCAAAGCGAACCATTGCTTCCCAAGGAGAACATTCGCCCAGGCTCGCAAAGCGAGCAGCACAGTGAATGCGCGACGATTTTGTTGATGAATACTGGGAACTCTCTGGTTGTGTGTGGAATTTGGGAGATTCGCTGGAGCTCGCAAAGCGAACATCCCAGCGAATGTGTTCGCACGGCGAACTCTGCTGCGAACTGCATGTTGTTCGCAAAATTTTATTTATGATGCTGTGACGTTCTGAGGTTTTGGTGCTGTGACATTTCTGATGATTTACCATGATGTTAGTGATGATATTGATGTTGATGATTTGTGATGTTTTGACGAATATATGATGACATGATTAACATGAGACTTGATGAATGATGATGCATATAATGACTTTATTTGACGATGATGATTATGACGTTGTGTATCATGCATTCATAGCATTTCTATGACGATGTTAGACTTTGGTCTATTTGTGGCTTCCATCCCATTGTGTGGATGTGAAGTGGTTTATGACGTGCTCCGGCTCTTGTGTGGAACCGATCCTAATGACGGGGATCTTTGGAGGGTTATGGCCTAAGTGTCCATCAACTGTGACGATTGGTACCACATGCATGAGTCATGTTGTGCATTGCATTTATGTGGCATTATTGATGTGATTTTATGATGTTGTGACTGTTGACACTGTTGATGATTTTGATGATGTTGTTTATGATTATGACGCCATTTTATGCATATCTTATTTTTATATTGATTATAATGAATTGTGATCACTCACCCTGCCTGTTTGAATGTTGCCTCCACGTGGATAACGTGCAGGTGATCAGGATTAGCTGTGGATGCTTTTGAGGATTTTTGAATTTATTTGCATTTTGGTCGATGTAGAGGGTCTTGCTCTAATAGTGTAACATCGGGTTGGGTCGTTGAGTTGAACCATGTTGAGTTTTATTTGGCTGTTATTTTATTGATTATTTGATGACTATGGTTTATTGTAATAAACCCTTTTGTGGGATTTTTGTGGTTATGGTGGTTCTGCTGCCCTTTGAAGGCATTTTGAGTTACTCTGAGGAAAACCCGTTGTTTACGGAGAAATTTTGTTTATTTGAATTTATTGAGAAATGTGCACCCTTTGAGGTGATTCTGATTTTACTATGATTTTATGTTTATTTCCCTGCGATAATTGTGGGGTAGAAAAGGGTGTTACAATCTGCCTTATTACACAGCCTTTCGAAGGGTTATTCACTCGCGAAATGCTACCGTTACATAAGTAGTGTACATATGTTTTCCCACTCGCCTGCCTTCTTCTCCATTGGTGATGACTTCAATGATCTTTCTTAAGGTTGCCTCATATTTATGGGGAAACACTTCCTCTTATGTGAGTCTTCTTGGTCTTGGGGTTTCCTCTTCCCTCCCAGTTTTCTTACATGTTGCCTTCCCTGATGTACTAGGTCAGATATCCCTTCTTTTATCAACTCTTTAATGACATCCTTTAATTGAATGCAATAATTAGTGTTATAGTTGCGACTCTTGTGGAAATTGTAGTATGTAGATTTGTGTATCATGTTCGAATCTTTAAGTGAATAGGGAAGCTTGATGGCATCCTCTTTGAATTTGGTATTGGCGCATTCATGCAAAATATTTTCCATGGAAGTGTTTAAAGAGGGTGTAAGAAGAAACTTTCTATCGCGACCCTCGTTCTCCGTCATCCCTCCGAAGGTTATCATATTTTACAAAGAATATATCATACTTGTGGCTTTTCCCCGATATCCCATTATCAACTAGGAATTTCTCCTCCCAATTTATATATGATCAAGCTTTATTCAATAAATAGTTTATTTTGTCTTCCCCTTATAGCCCTAACTTCTCTCGAAACTTATAATTTGCTATCAATCCCTTATTAAATATCCATCACTTTAAACCATATTCTCCACCGACTACTGCGACGACTACATTGTTGAACATATCAATGTATTCATGCAAGGTCTCTTTCTCGCCTTGAGTGATTATGCTAAGTACCTCCATCATGGTTGTATACTTATTTTGAATGGTAAATTGATACGTGAACATATCACAAAGTTACCTCCACGAGTTTATATTCTTGTCCAAGAGAGACTTGTACCACTTCGTAGCAGCACTCATGAGGGTTATTGCAAAGAGTTTGCACTTGTCAGGTACTTCCGCGTGATAATAATCTAGACTTTTATCAACATGCTCGATATGTTCGTCGAGATCCCTTGTCTTGTTGTAGTCAGATACTTTCAGAAATTTCTCCAACATTCTCGGTATCCCACTGTCAATGATATGAGCGGACAACTATTTTCTCCTTCTATTATTCTATTAGAGAAGCTACTTCAAATCTTTATCTTTTTCTTGAATTAGGAATTAAAGAATGACTTGGATAAGGAGCTTCTAAAGTAACATGGTTTTTGCTTCTTTATAACATGCCAGGGTAGAAGTAAGATGCCTATAGCTTTTGTGACGCCATGGAGAAGTTGGAACTTCTACATGTACATGAAGTTGGATCTAGAACAGCTACAAGACAACCTCGTGAATCCGTATCGGATACTATGCTTCCTCTAGGTGGAACAAATTTTATGTTTTCTTCCAATCTCTTAATCCTATCAACGAGGAGTTAAGAATTTTGCTACTGCATCATATTATACATGTTATTCATCATATTAGATGCTATTTGTACACCAAAGTTTTCCTGTAACAATTGGAGACCAAGTAGCATCCTCAGGGCACCCGTCAAAGGTTGAGGTAGAGGTTGATTATGCGGTCTTTTCAGGCTAAGCAATTGATTAGGTTAGAAAACTGAGAGAAGTTGTGATATTCCTTGAATGACTATTTAAGGAATCATGTTTCACTATATTGGATCTGATGGCAAAGTTACCAACTCTAGATCATATGATCTTGGAGAAAGAGGAGGATTCTTGCTTGTTTCTTTAGATGCAGCATCAACGACTATAACCTTAGCAAAACTAGTGGGTCTGGAATAAGACATAGTAAGAATTGTTGAATTTCATATTTAAGTTGATAAGATCAATAAATCAAGATCAAAGATCTGATATCTGGATCTTAGAAGGAAGAATTAAGGTTTCTTGCTGAAGTTTGTAGGAATTAAAAGTTGATTCCCATAAACATTGCCATTGTTTCGCGAGGGAACAAAAAGTGTGAGATGGATCGATGATCAGACTTCTGATACGGGGCACTAAGCTTTCTATTGGGGAGGCGTGTGTTGTGCCTGCAAGGTTAGCACTCCAAATCCAATTCAGTGAGAGAATGATAAATAGTAAAAAGTAGTGATGGGTTTAAATTACCTGCAAAATGACGCCTTCTTCTCTTTATATAATAAAGGCGATTATAATCTCTTCACGTGAAATGTGGTGTGTCGTGTTGGGGACCGTTCAATTGATCTGGACAATGTGTGATAAGCTATGGGTTGTGATCGTATATGCTCGAGAGTATAAATGTCTTGCTTTCTATTGTGTGATTCTCAATAGAGCCCAATCGCGGATCTCCCTTATTAGGCCTTTTGGGGGGCCCATAACATTTAAAAAAAAATCAAAAACAATATATATTGAATATTTAATAAAAAAATAATACACACACACACATTAACTTATTTTTCTCTTTCTCTCAAATCTCATGATCTCTCATACTTGAATCTTCCTCTCATATTCATCCATTTCCAAAAAAGTAAGGTGTACTTGCATATAAGAATTTAGTGGTATCAAATTTCCATGTCATAATTATAGAGAAAGCACCTTTAGACTGTATACATTCCCCTTCAATTTAGGTTGTCTTTTGTTGCAATAACATTATGCATCACCTTTCAAGTCACTAATGACTTAATCAGATATATGTAGGGATGCTGGATGAATTTTGTTTAAGAGGCTCAATGTGATCTCTATTGATACAATTGTAGGAGTCTTTAAACGATAGCTCATCATTTAAATATTTAATCTAAATTAGTTCATAAGCAATAGTATTATCAAATGGAAAATTGATCTTCAAAATGTCTTCATCAATTTGAGGAGGAAAAATGGATAAGACATGAGGAATGTAACAGCTGATGTCTTGGATAATTGATTTGACCTTAAGAGTTTGCATAAGTTGAATATCCACTGACAATACTAGATGTGAATGTTTAATTTTGTATCCCAACCATTTCTCATACCATAAATCAATATCGTTCCCATTAACAATCTATCATCTACTATTTTCCTCCAAAAAGAAAAAATAACTCAATAGCCATATTGAAGAAGAAATATGATGCAGGATTAGTTTTTTGTCTCAAGTATCTATTAATAAGCATAGAAGGCCATTTATTATTAGTTGTTAACAAGTTTCAACTAAGCGATAGACAATAAACTATGTTTATTGTCTTAATATATCTCTGATCAAAACCTTCTATAGTCAAAGATGATCAAATAATCTTCTAAGATGTAGTAGTTAGCTTTCTATTATTTACATGTCCATATAAAATTTCTAATGCAAGAATCTAGTTTATTAAGAAGATTGATTGGTCATTCATAGATCTTAAGACTATATAATATAATGCCTTGTATGATTGATTTGACCAATTGAACCTTGTCCATAATAGAAAGAAGATGGACCTTCTAAGTACCTAACTTAACTAATACTTTATTTGCTATGATCTGGAGATGACGAGTTATAGGATTTTCTATGAATATAAGAACTCCAAGATAGTTAAATGGTGTATGTCGCACAATAAATCTAGGTATATTTGCAATGTGCATCAACCTAAATCCAAAATTATATTCACCATAAAGCTTACACTTAGTTAGACTCATGTTGACCAGAATTCAAGCCATATTCTTGAAAGAGATGTTTAATAAATTAAGCATTTTTCCTAGTAGATTTATAGAATATCATGAAGTCATATACTACAAGAAATAAAACATTTAACAACTATTTTTTTCTAGCAACAATTAATTTGTTGCCCAAAACATACATATAACAACAACTAATTGAAGTTGTTGTTGTAAGATGTTTTTTTTCTCAACAATCTTATTATTAGTGGGAAAAGTGACTTATCCCAACAACATTTATTGGTGTTGGAAATATTTTTATTTTTGGTTATGGTATAATAGTTTGTTAAGAATAATATAATCTTAACATCAAAACCTGAACTTTCTTTAAGCACAATAAGCATCAATTCGAAATTTGATTTTGATCTTTCACTATACAACAGATGTTACATGTACTAATTTGTTTCCATATTGGTTATGCAGGTGTATCATCTTGAAGATTTCACTATAGACTATTTGTGGGAATGAAGTGTGTCTTTGAATTTCCCAATTCACATTGTTGAATTCTTTAGTTTATTTTGATTTTACTTTTAATTAATTTAGTTTTGATTAAATTTGTTTTGTTTAGATGAAACTAGTTCATCATTTGATAATTTTCATGAAAATAATTCAATCTGAGTTTAATTTTAGTTGTTGTTTTTAATTGTATGTTTTTTATAGGCTTAATCCTGAAATAGAGGTTGTCTGTAGACTTTGGAAATCAGATGGTCCAAAGTATTTATTGGTAAGGATGAAATCTCACTTGATTTTTTGGTACCCTTTGAATTTTAGTCTCCCCTTTAAATTGATATTCTGATCATCAGTCAAAATTGGGAATATTCTAAATAAGGACCATCTTTGATGAAGTAATTTATCTAATACAATTGATTGCTTTATTGTTTAGCTATATAGCTACGACTTTATTGACATTATTCATAATAATAAAAGCCATGATCTTTGTCAAAGTTACTTATTCTATATATTGGTTTTTATGAAAATATTGTTTATGACATTTGCTTATATAAAATGTAATTTATGTTATCATCCAAGTTTTCTGATTCATATTGTGTTGGTGTGTATGTAGCTAATATTATTGTTGAATCACTACATGATCATACGAAGTGTTTGTGTGTATATAATACGATTGTTGAATCACTACACGAACTTAATGACTCTTTCACTCTACAAACACAAAATGAATTAATAATGGCAAAATAACAATTTTCTTCCCTTAACTTTACCCCAGGGTCCAGTTTGGTCCCTTAACTTTAAAAAATGGCAAGTTCGTCCCTTAACTTTTAAAATGGTGTCAAAGTAGTCCTTGCCGTTAGTTGACTCAAACGACCGTCTATTCTTGACTACATGGCAGCTGACATGGATTTGAATGTGACAGTGTAATTAACCTCCCTGTTTGCTTGATATCTACGCTCGCTCTTTCTCTCTCCCCAATCTAAACCACCACTTTTCTACTTCTCTCTCACTCCCAACTCTCACCATCATTTCTCGCCCTTCACATTCTCATTCCAACCTCTCCACTTCCCGTCCTCCTCTGTTCACACTACTTGCATTCTCAGCGACAATCTTTACTGCACGCACATGACACAGTAACACTTTTCTCTTCTTTAACTTATGATTTACTTGTGTTTCTGTTAGTAACATCTAATAAAATGCTTTTAGGAATTTAACTTTATATACGTGAAAATGTGAAAATATAACAACCTGTGTGATGGGAAAAAATGCTCTGCCATTCACATTCAGTCTACTGATGGGTTATATCCCCTTGTGCAGCTTCATGGAGTGGATGATAACATCGGCAAGAGCAAGAAAATTTTGTCGAACATGTCTAAGAGGATGAACAAGAACAAGTGTATTATTAGCACCATTGTTGTGGTCCTGGCTATTATTATCGGCGTGATTCTGTACTTTACACTTTCAAAATAGACAATATCAGATATTTCTCTTATATCGCCACGATGCAAGGCTTTATAGAATTTCGCAAGTTAATGTTGTGCAGTGCTTCAAGCAAATTTGAAAATATTTGCTTCTTAAGTGTGTTTTGTGCTGGCTTTGTCATGTAAGATATAAGTATTTTGTGATCAGTTATTGTGTGAATTTTATATGATACTATTAAAATATAATGTTATGTTGTAAAATCTATCTAATCTATTGGATTAAATGTTGTCCATTATATGCTGCATGTTAATAACAATATGCTAGAGTTTTATCCTTTGGGAACATTGTATATGTAAAAACACCATTAAATTTTGCTAGGGGACACTTCATAAAGACGCTGCTGCTGCTGTATGTTACTCATAATTAGACACTGTCATTTACTTTAAGCAATTTTTTTAGAATGTGTATATAATTTGTTAATAAGAATATATGAGATTTTTTAATGGAGCTTTGTGTATGAAAGAAAATGAAATGCTAGTTAGAAATAATGTATTTTTAAAAATAATTATTTTGATATTTTTATTGTTTTTGAAAATACATACAATTGATTACTTTAAACTCTTATTTTCTAGTTATCAAGTAAGAGAGAATCTATTTATGGATCTAGGCATAATCTTAAGAGTTCAAATTTGTTGAAATAAAAGTGTAATAATACACTACGTGCTGAACAATGTTACAGAAGAGTGGCTGTGTTTGTAGGAGTAATGGAGAAGGGTTAAAAATGGAAAGAGGATGGGGAAGACATTGTTTTAACTTTTTGAACCACTAAATTATTTTTTTTAATTGATCTAATGTTGTATAAATAATGGTAAGTGAGAGACTTAAATACTCCTTCACCTTAGAAGCCACCAAATTTTAAGCTTGTAAACAGAACAACTCGTCAACAGCTCTGATGACTTCTCCGATGACAGTCAGATGTGGTTGTGGGTTTTCCAGTTGACTCGTGATCAAACGACAATCAAACAAAATATTACAACACTACTAAGTTCAATAGCATGAGAAGCATGAGAAACAAACAAAAAATCTACTCTCAATAGCATGAGAAGCCATGAAAGAGTTGAATGGTGCAGAAAGATATTATAAGATATTTCATATATATTACAACACTACTAAGTTCAAAGTAACTTTTTTATAAGCAAAAATGTATCTTATTCATCACAAGCATTTCAGACATACAAATGCTTACTTTCTTCTTCAGACAGAAACATTTCTAAGCCGAATGGACGAAACCTTCTCAAGTTAACTGTGTGGATGAGGGATGGTCGAAATGGAAAGTGAGAGAGGAAATGGAATCAGAAGATGAAAGAAGTCCATCCAGCAGTGTTGCACAGAAAGAGAAAAAGAAAAGAAGTCCACCTGCCAACTGTGTTGCACAGAAAATACGTGGCATCTGTTTTCAAACTTTGACTAACAGAATCAGACGGAAGGATAAACGTGACACCATTTTAAAAGTTAAGGGACGAATTTGCCACTTTTTAAAGTTAAGAGACCAAACTGGACCCTGAAGCAAAGTTAAGGGACGAAAAAGATTATTTTGTCATTAATAATTGTGTTACTATATTATTTGAGTCCTCTTGAGACTTGAGCTAATAGAAGAATTAGAATTGGTAATTTTTATTTGACATTTCACTAGAATTTAATTTTTCTTTCTCCCTTTCTCTTTGAAGATTTTGATTTTTTTTTTATGTTTGTAATATGCTTTTGAGGTAAGTGTCATCTCTGCTTTTGATGAAATAATAAATTGATGATTGAATTTGAACAAATTAAAGACTTTTAGTATTAATCTATTTTGAGGTCACTTAGTTTAAATAGTTTTCATTTTCTAAATTTGTAATGGGTATAATTATTGTGTTAGGGGGGTGTTTGTTTCAAGTTTAGAAATAAAATTTTTGGGTAGGGGTGTTCGCGGGTTGGGTTGGGTCTAATTTGATTAAATCTAATACCCGACCCGATCAATATTTTTTGGGTTGGGTTGAGCGTTCAACCCGTACTTTTAAGACTAAACCCGACCCAACCTAACTCATTCATGAATGAGTTGAGTTGGGTTGGGTTCGTGGGTAATCCACTAAATATAATTTTCAAATTCTAAATAAAATATATCAATTTAATAAACACATTTATATTACAAAAATATTAAAAAAATCATAAACTTTTAGTATTCAATTTGAATAAAATTTATTGGTTAATACCTAAAAAGTCTTTTACGATTCATATAAAGTTAGAAAAATATATAAATAGTGTAAAGTATAATTTAAAAGGTAAGATACCTCTCTCTTTGAATAAATAAAATTGATCTCTCAAATTTGATTTAGACTTAGGCTTTTATAATTAATAAAAACTATAATTAAGTTTAAAAATATATATACATTGTAAGAATTATGCTAGATAATTTATAAGTGTGACATATCAATGGGTTGGACTTACGGGTTCGTGGGTTTAAAACTTCAAACTCGTTACCCGAACCAAATACCAATGGGTTTGAATGAGTTGGTTCGGGTTAGACCTGTACATGATTGGGTTGTGTAAAAATAAAGATTGAGTTGGGTTGGGTGAGTGGGTTCGTGGGTTGACCCATACCCATGAACACCCCTATTTCTAGGAATACATGAATAAGAAATAAATATACCCATGTTTGTTACAAGATTGAAAATGATTATTCTTGGGAATAAAGATTCCAAGAAAAAAAACTTATAACTTTCCATATTTCCATGAAATTATTCTCAAGTAAAAGGATGCGAATGTGGATTCCCATGAAATTTTATAAACTTTTTTAAAAAAATTAATTAAAACTTTAAAATTTCCAAGGAATATCAAAATGTTTGCCAAATAATATTTCAAAAAATTCCTTGGAAAAAATTTTCTATCTTAATTTTTTTGGGTAAATAATTCCTGGGAATAAATTTTGACTCCGCGAAACAAACGTCCCCTTATAGTCTTGGTGTTTGCTTTTTTTTTTTGGTTAGTTCTGCTTTTGTGAATTTGTATTGTAATTTTATTTCCACACTTGTACTTGTAATTTGATGTGGCTTTTTTATATAGTGGCTCATTTTCAATTCAAAAATAAATGGAGTACTACGTAAGATCAAGATACAATATATGAGTACTTTCAAAGAAAGGTTGGAAGCAACATATGAAGAAGAGTTTTTTTTAAGCAAGGAATATATTAATAGGAGTACAAAGGATACTCAAACCTGATTACAAAAAAGGAATGAGACCGAGCTCTACAATACAGAGAAATTACCTACCAATTGAAATCTACGACAAATAGAATAAATGATCTTTGTCGAATTCATAAAAATTACAATTGGGATTAGTAATGTCTCCTATAAAAGACCACATCCACACCGAAAACTTTACCGTCCACACAGTTGTTAAATGTAATTCATAGTGTCGAAGTCGAAGTCGAAGCATTCATGTGTTGAATAGTTTCGACAGATTCATTTTTAGATCTGATTGGATTCTGTTTTAATTAGATTAGATTTTATATGATTTAGATTAGATTTGATATTTTGGGCTTTTAGAGTTTTGGGCCTTTGTAAATCTAAATCTATAAATAGGGAGTTTCCCTTGTACATTGTAACACAACAATTGCATTCACAGTTTGTAGATTAGCAAGTGAATAATAGCAATAGAAGAAATCCCACAGTTCGTGGGTAGAAACACTTTTCTCCAAATATTTCTCTTCTCTCTCTTTTCTTTCATGCTGTTAGTTTGTTCTTCTTCTTCTTCCTTTGTTCTTCATTATCATTACGTATTGTTTGTGGGTTGGTGATCAATCTTGAGATCAAGATTGAAGCGAAATCATCATAGGGTGTGGTGAATTTCCAACATCTGGTATCTAGAGCTCCGGTTGCGATTCAAGGAGGAAAATTGTGATGGCTATGAATCATTCAAATGGACACTTTCCGGCGACCCTACCAATTCTCAAGAAAGATAATTATGAGTATTGGTGCAAGTAGATCAAGGTGGTTTTCTGTTATCAAGATCTGTGAGATCTTCTGAAGGAAGGAGTAACACCGCTTGGGGAAAACGCGACGGATCAAGAAAAGGCTGCACTCAAAGATTTGAAGAAGAAAGATTATAAAGCGCTATTTATAATCCATCAATGTGTTGATCCAGATAACTTTGAAAAAGTTAGCGGTGCAGAATCAGCAAAGGAAGCATGGGAGATTCTTGAAAAGTCATTTGGAGGTGCAGAGAAGGTGAAAGAGGTGAGGTTACAAACTCACAAGAGAACCTATGAGTTGCTTCAAATGGAAGACAACGAAAGTATTACAGATTTCTTCACCAGAGTTACAAAACTGGTGAATCAAATCAAAGTATGTGGAGAAACGCTGACGACGAAAGCAATAGTCTCAAAGATTTTGAGATCATTGGCTCCTAAGTTAGACCACGTGGTAGTAGCCATAGAAGAGTCGAAAGACTTGTCAGTATTGACGAAGGAAGAGCTTCAAGGGACACTTGAGTCTCATGAACAAAGGATGGCTGAGAGAGCTGCAGGAAAGTCGAAGAGTGATATGGCTTTGCAGGCGCAGTCAGAAAAGGAAAGGAAAGGAAAAGGAAACGTGAATGGCAACAAAGATAGAGGAGGCAGTGATTTCGACTCAGAAGAAACCTTGGAACCAAGGCAACCAAAGAAGTGGTGCTGTAGGTAGAGGAAGAGGTGGTGGTCGAAAGCCAGACAAAAGTCACATTTAATGTTTCAATTGTCAGAAGTATGGCCATTATGTTAGTAACTGTCCAGAAAAGAAGAAAAATCAAGAAACTGATGCAAATCTGGCGAAGCATGAAGAAGAAGAGACGTTATTGATGGTAACAACGAAAGATGAAGAGAGATTCCAAGATCAGTGGTACTTGGACTCATGATGCTCATCACACATGACTGGAAGGAAAGATTGGTTTGTCAACATGAAGCCCTCGTCGAAGAACATGGTGAAGTTTACGAATGACAACACTCTAGCAGCTGAAGGTGTTGGTGATGTTCTGATTATGAGGAAATATGGCAAAAGGTCAACAATTTCCAATGTGTTGTACATTCCGGGTATGAAGAGTAATTTGCTCAGTATAGGGCAGCTAGTCGAAAAGAACTACAAGGTAGTTGTCGAAGACAAGATGATGAGAGTTCTCGACGCAAGTGGTAGGTTGATCTTGAAGGCTCCAATGTCTCAGAATAGGACCTTCAAGATTGAACTCAATGTGATGGAGCACAAGTGTCTAGCAACAGCAGCCAACAGAGATGAGTGGTTATGGCACTTTCGACTAGGTCATCTTAACTTCAATGACATCAGAGAACTGAAGAGAAGAAATATGGTTTCAGGATTACCAGAAATCGACATTCCAAGTGAAGTCTGTGAAGAGTGTGTTCAGTCGAAACAACACAAGAATAGCTTCAGCAAGGATGCAGGAAGGAAGTCGAAGGCAATTCTTGAAGTCATATACTCTGATGTATGTGGTCCAATCCAGGTGGATTCGATTGGTGGCAACAGATATTTTGTCACGTTTATAGATGACTTCAGTCGAAAGTTATGGACTTACCTCATCAAGAAGAAAAGTGATATGTTTGAGGTATTTGTCAGATTCAAATCCATGGTCGAAAGACAGAGTGGTCGAAGGTTGAAAACTCTGAGAACTGATGGTGGTGGAGAATATGTGTCGAAAGAGTTCAATGCATTATGTAGAAAAGAAGGGATTGTGCATGAGGTGGTGCCACCCTACACTCCACAGCAGAATGGGATTGCAGAATGCAAGAACAGAACCATTATGAACATGGTAAGAAGTATGTTGAATGGAAAGCATCTACCCAAAGAATTATGGGGAGAAGCAGTTTCGACAGCAACATATATTTTGAACAGATGTCCGACGAAGAAGCTTGAAGGAGTCACACCAGAAGAATGTTGGTCTGGTGTCAAGCCAAGCCTCAGTCACTTAAAGGTGTTTGGATCTATAACACATAGACATGTGCCAGATCAGTTGAGAAGGAAGCTTGATGACAAGTCGAATCAGATGATCTTGATAGGATATCATTCGACTGGAGGTTACAAGCTGTTCGACCCAGTGAATAAGCAGGTAGTGATCAGCAGAGATGTGATCATAGATGAGCTTAAAGAATGGGATTAAACTGAGAATGCCAAGAAGGATTCAGTGAGAATATCTTGTGAAGAACCAGCCACTGAAGTCGAAAGAGAAGTTCGACAGGAACCAGTTGCAGATGAAGCAGGTTCAAGCAGACCTCGACGAACAAGACACATGCTTGCAAGGTTGCAAGAATGTGTAATCACATCAGATGATGTGGTCGATGAAGAGGGTGAGCTGGTACATTATGCTTTCTACGCAGATGTCGAACCAGTCAATGCAGCTGAGGCATTGAAAGATTCGAAGTGGGTGAAAGCAATGAATGAAGAGTTAGAATCCATCGAAGTCAACAACACCTGGTCACTTGTCGAATTGCCTCAAGGCAAGAAGGCAATTGATGTGAAGTGGGTTTACAAGGTAAAGGTGAATCCTAGAGGAGAAGTAACTCGACACAAGGCGAGACTTGTGGCGAAAGGATTTCTTTAGAAGGAAGGAATCGACTTCGATGAAGTGTTTGCACCTGTTGCTAGAATCGAAACAATCAGGTTGGTTGTTGGTATAGCAAATATGAACAAGTGGCACACATATCAGATGGACGTGAAGTGTGCATTCCTTAATGGTCCCTTAGACGAAGAAGTTTATGTCGCACAACCAGCTGGGTATGTGAAACGAGGCAAAGAAGGAAAAGTGTACAGGCTGCATAAAGCCCTGTATGAACTTAAGCAAGCTCCAAGAGCTTGGAATAAGAAAATCGACAGCTTCTTAAGGGAAAAGGAATTTGTGAAGTGTACAACTGAGCATGGAGTATATGTAAGAAGAAGCAATGGCGAATTGCTTATACTATGTCTCTATGTCGATGATTTGTTGATAGCAGGAAGTTGCAGGAAGGAGATCGAAGATTTCAAACATGACCTAAGTGAGGATTTTGAAATGTCAGACTTGGGAGATCTCTCATATTTCCTTGGCATCGAATTCTACAAAACTAGTAGAGGGTTGATGATACACCAACGAAGATATGCAGGTGAAATACTCAAGAGATTTGAGATGCAAGATTGCAACTCAACTTCGACTCCAGCTGAGACCAGACTGCAACTGTCGAAGGACCCAGACGAAGATGATGTCGACCCAACCCAATACAGAAGACTTATTGGGTCACTTAGATACCTTTGTCACACAAGGCCTGACTTAGCATACAGTGTGGGTATGGTAAGTAGATTCATGCAGAAGCCAAAGGTATCACACCTAACAGCGACGAAGAGGATACTGAGGTATCTGAAAGGGACTCTCGACTATGGAATTTTATTTCCTGCAGTTGATGAAGGGAAAGAATGCAAGTTAGTGGCACACACAGACTCTAGCTGGTGTAGTGATGCAGAAGATAGAAAATCCACAGCTGAATATGTGTTTATGTTAGGTGGTGCACCAGTTCCTTGGAGTTCGAGAAAGGAGCCAGTAGTGGCATTGTCATCATGCAAAGCAGAATATATAGCTGCTTCTCTTTATGCATGTCAAGCAACCTGGATGGTGAACTTGGTCGAAGAGATTACAGGGAAGAATCATGGAGCAATTACCATGAAGATCGACAGCATGTCAGCTATCAATTTGGCGAAGAATCCAATAGCTCACGGTCGAAGCAAGCACATCAAAATGAGGTTCCATTATCTTCGAGAGCAGGTAGTAGAAGGGAAGATGAATTTGGAACACTGCAGAACTGAGAATCAGATTGCATATATCATGACGAAAGGAGTGCAGGTCGAAGTATTCAAGAAGCTAAGATCGATGATGAATGTAGATAGTTTAGACACAATGAATTAGGTGGTGTGTTAAATGTAATTCATAGTGTCGAAGTCGAAGTCGAAGCATTCATGTGTTGAATAGTTTTGACAGATTCATTTTTAGATTTGATTGGATTCTGTTTTGATTAGATTAGATTTTATATGATTTAGATTAGATTTGATATTTTGGGCTTTTAGAGTTTTGAGCCTTTGTAAATCTAAATCTATAAATAGGGAGTTTCCCTTGTACATTGTAACACAACAATTGCATTCACAGTTTGCAGATTAGCAATAGAAGAAATCCCACAGTTCGTGGGTAAAAACACTTTTCTCCAAATATTTCTCTTCTCTCTCTTTTCTTTCTTGCTGTTAGTTTGTTCTTCTTCTTCTTCCTTTGTTCTTCATTGTCATTACGTATTGTTTGTGGGTTGGTGATCAATCTTGAGATCAAGATTGAAGCAAAATCATCATAGGGTGTGGTGAATTTCCAACAACAATATCAATTACATTCCAACCGGTATTCCTAAAAGCAATGCCGTTTCTGAGTAACCAAAAATTCCAACAAACCGCCAACTAAATACAACCTTCTCTACCGGGGTTGACTTTCTTAGCTTTGCAGAATGAAAACCAATCCACAAAACTTCCCATGAAACCATTTCCAACAGGGGCGGTAAAACCAATCCACTCGACCGTTTCTTTCCAAACCATGTGAAGAAGAGTTATTGTTGTTATTGGATGGAATAAATTTGTTTTTTAATTATGTAAAATTTCAGATTTTTTTTCATGAAAATAAGATCATTTATTTTTTTTAATATAATTTTTTATGTTAAAAATAATTTAGAACATTTTATATATTAATGTTTAATTGCGTGTTTATGATTTTTAATTAAAAAACTTCTATTAATACAATAGTAACTTATATTGAAAAAAAATCTTTAATAGTTAAGACAATTTAAATAAAAAATGTGATTGATACTAATTTTTTATATTAAATTAAAAGAACTTTTTTATTGATATAAATTGTTGGGAAATTTACATAGTTGACAAAATAATAATTTATGACAACGAATTTACATGTTGACTAAAACACTTTTTTATAACGACTATAATCATTATGTTATGCCAAATAAGACAACAATAATTGTTGTTGTGAAACATTAGTTATGACAGCGACATTGAATATTGTTGTAAAACTTTTAGCAACAATACTTATACCAACTACTGCAACGATATTTTTTTCGCTGCAAAAAAAACATTTGGCAGCAACTTTGTATTTATCTCATCAACTTACGTCGCTATCAAAAATGATTTTTCTTGTATATACAAAAAAGTGTGGCTAGAAATTTTTATCTTACCAACTAATATGTATGTTGGCTTACCCTAATTCACCAACATAGATAACTGGCTATTAGGCGTCTCTTTAGCAATGCAAAAGATAAAGGAAGACACAAAATCTCACTGTCTCACTCTTCTGGAGCAGGAAAAAAATCATGTAGCTTTCTCCTTTATGATGATTACCGATTTGGTTGAGTGGGGAATGGTAAGAATCCAATCATAATTTTTTTTTTATCAAAGTTGAATTGAAAAAAAAAACTTTAATAAGATAATGTCAATCTAAAATATCAAAGGTTTTTTTTTTCTTTCTGATTTCTATCTTCAAAGTCATACCATCTTCAAGAAAATGAGCTCTTGGAATTTTTTTTCTTCCTTTTTTGTTATAATATATTTTATATTTTATCATTATTCTTACATTTATTCATTTTATCTATTCATTTATTACTTTTTTTTTACATTTATATATATTATTAGACATTTTTAACTTAATCGACCCACTCAAATTGGCTATCTAATTTGAACCATTTTATTTGAATGAATTGATTCATTTTGTTCATGTTTTGATTATTATTTCTTGAATTGAATCAAGCATTCTTGGTGAATAGATTCATGTGAATCGAATCACAATATAAAAATTGAAAACGTCGCACAAAATTGAACACGTTCACATAAACAGAATAAAAGTAGAATAAAAATTAAAACTTTAAAATTAAAATTAATTTTTTACAAAATAAAACAAAACAAAAATTATATTCAAAACGTCACACAAAAAACTTGATGTGCAATTATATTGATGTAAAATTATCAACAATTCTCACTAACAGCGCAAAAAAACTGATGGACTAAACTAGCAAGCGTACAAGTTTCGTAGAAGTAATACAATATTTCATCTCCAAAAGGATTGTAAATTTAAAAAGTAATAACAATGCTATTTAAAATAAATAATTTGGAGGTTTTCAATGGTAATTTAGTACGATAGTAAGAACGAGAAAATTAACGGAGTAAATGTCTATTAGGAAAGGCTATTAGATATGTTTATCGAATTCTCTAATTGTATCTCTGTTGATGAATTGTGTATCAAATGAATTATAATTACACTATAATCTCATGGAAAATTAACAAGATCAGTGCACTCAATTCTAGGGGTGTCAGCGGGGCAGGGAATGTGCGGAGGATGCTTCCCCATTCCCCGCCCCATCCCCTATTTTTCCCCACCCCCATCCCCGATTCCCATCACGGGGGAATATTTTTCCCCATCTCCATCACCACGGATCCCCACGGTATCCACAAATTTCAAATCTTATTTTTTTTTATTTTTTCCGATCAAAATTGTGACATTAGCATTTCATTATTTTTTTTTAAAGAGATAGAGAGACAAATAAAGTATCAAAATTTGAGTTAAGAAATAGAGAGAGTGTAAATATCATAGTGATGATTGTTGTTGCATTGATGAGAAATTGAGAATAAATAAAAGAGAGTGATTGTTGTGATGGTGATGAGAACAGAGGAGAGGAGGAGTGGAGAAGACAAATAGTTTTGAGAAAAAAAGACTCTTCTAAGAAGAAGAAGAAGAAGAGACGTTTAACATTGTAATTTGTATATGCATCATTCACTTTTCTAGGATTAGTAAATAAAATCTCCACTAATGACTAATGAGTAATGACTCTCTATTTCCCAATAATATAATAAAAATTTTATAATTTTTTTTACAGTTACATAGTTATTATATTTTATATAATATTATAAATATAAAAAGGATAATTAATAAAATGGCTGGATTCAGAGAATCCGCGGGGCGGAGGATACTTCCCCGATCCCCGCCCCGAAGTTTCATCGGGGGGAATTTTTACCTCCATCCCTGTCCCCGTGGGGGAAAAAAACTCCGACTTCGGAGCTCCGAACAGATAATCCCCACGGGGATCCCCGTTAACAGATGCAAATTGACATCCCTACTCAATTCCTTGGTGTACAACTACTAATCTACACAATAATTCTCTAATTCCTTAGACCAATTTAGAGTTAAATTGGCGTTTTCAAGTTCATTAATTCAAAAGCCATAACTTATAATGACCTATTCATAGTCAATTACTATAAATTGAATAATTATCCTAATTCAGATCGATAGACTTACGATTAATAATCCCTACTCATGTAATATCAATTAGCGCGCTCATCAACACACAAAAAACTTTAATTACAAGAGCAGTTAAATAATGATTATAACATAAAAAATCCAAATAATAGCAACAATCATATGATCTAATAGAGTATAATTAGGTTCTTCTCAAAAGACCTAATATATAATAACTTAGCTACCCTTAGTGAAATTGCCAATGACCATGAGTTGATAAGAAGTATTCATCAAAATCAATGAAAAATGTGTTCTTCAATGACTCTAATGCTCTCCAAATTTGTGCTCCAAAGCTCCTGGTTGTCACTTTCTCCTCTAAATTTCAAAACCCTAAAAAAAGTAGTAAAAACCCTATAAATAGCAGCTGACGCGTGTCAGGAAAGTGAAGTATCGTGCCCACGTAGATATCCATCACGACCATAATGTGACGTCATCACGCCCATGATGTCAGCATCGCAGCCCATTATTTTTCATCATTTTTGCTCAAACTTTTCTTTTCATCATTTTTCTTCAAACTTTTACTAAGTCCCAACTTTCTTCCTCTTGGTTATTTTTGCTTACTTCTTCCACATTTTAACTTGGCTTTTGCTCATTATTCTATCAATTTATACTAAATTTCTTGCAAATATTACGTAATGACCAAGTATCATCAACTACCAATTTCACTTTAAAGTAATTAATATATTAAGCCCTTTCCTTTTTCTACAAACTTCCCTTTGGTCTCACACGACGTGCTTTCACCAGTTTCTCAAACTTAAATGCAAGTATAACATTTTCCTCTTGCTCCTTAAGCTTTCACATTCATTGGAGGGATTTAGTTCTATATTTCAGAAAACCAAAACCTAACAAACACATTATGATAACTGAAACCAGGGAAGCAGGGGAAGAAAAGAAATTGCTCACACATTGAATCCATTTTTTACTTCCTTTGCTCCTAGAACCCAAGAAAGAAACAATATTATTCTACAACCTATTACAAATGTAAGTCAAGAGATTCACTTTAATCTGAGTTCCTTCTTCTACAACTTATGTAAACCGTTTTCTCCAACTTTAAACTATTCTTTTTTTTTTAATCGCACGATCAATAAAGTTGAAGTTTTTTGTGTGGTTTTTGTTTTATGATTGTTTCAATAGATCAATTTAAGACTTTACATGGATGTTGACGACAATTTATGTTTGTTATTCTAATTTATTTTCTTTACCATAGTTGTTTTCTAGGTCTATCAAGTTGTTTTCTAACTTCTAACAAAGATTTAGCTTGATTAATTTTTTTAGTGATATAGATTTTTCAAACTCTAACCTTTATGTATGTTTGTTGTTTTTTTTCTTAGTTTCTTTTTCTTCCTACATATTACAAGTTATGTTATTTGGTCATATTTCTAACTTGGATGTTAACCTTGACTTGATTTTGCTTATAAAAAAAAAACCTTGACTTGATTTATGTTTTTTTTGGTCAAATGACTTTTCCCAACTCTAACTTTTATGGTTGTTTATTGATTTCAACTTTTTTCTTCCTACAAAAGAGCAACATGTCAAAACCACTCATTTTCATTGGATATTTAATAAAGGGAAATCAAGTTTGGAAGATTGCCATTTGTTTTGTTAATCTCTATATTATTAAAGAACACAGTGAACAATAGAATTTTAAAATGATTATACAAGAAATCAAGGTTAAGATTGAAATGTTACTTTGTTGTATATACTCCTATTAAATACAATGCAATATTAACTATATTTTTTATGTCTAGAGTGACCAATTCCATGTAATTACCCAAAATTGTAAACTGGAAAATTGGAAGCAGAAGCTTGAAGGACATCAAACATATATTGTTTATAATGACGATCCTATGAGCAACAATCTATACATTTGAAGGTTTGTGAGAAACCATTGAAACTCATTTTCAATGATGGAACCACTATCACCAAGATAGACATGCCATAAATTCCTCAACACAAGTTCAAATTCAAGTCCATTATGAAATTCTTAGATGGGAAATTTCAAGTTGACCATTTATATAGTAATTTCTCTAATTTATGCTTTTCAATGCCAACATATGGTAAAAATTACAAGTTAAAGTATGATTTTATAAATTTTTGTTGAAATGTTTTTTTTTTCTTTTTTGTGGGTAAATTTCTGCGTGTATAGAAATTTGTTTTAAAAAACTGGTTTTCTTAAAGGGGATTAAAATATTAAAAAAATCAAAATAGGATGGAAGATGAAACAATTAAGGTTTGGATAAAATAGTCTTAGATGTGGATGATAAGAGCAGGAATAATTACATATCCATTTACACAATTTGAACATAGGATTATGTAACTCATTTTTTATTAAATCAATGTCAGTTTTGTTTAAGAATAAGGATGTAACATGTTTTGTTAGTTGAAAAAGAGTTACCTATCAATAAGTAATCTAGTATGTAGTTTTGAGTTGCTTATATCCTAGTGTACTCATTTTAGCAGCATGCAAGTATCTTAATACATTCAATAAAATCCATTTGATAAAAAATTTCTATGATAATGCATTGAAGCTTTGAGTTGTTACCATGTTCCACAGGGTGTGGATTACATTAATTCTTACATCATGCCTGCTGATTAGAAAATACTTATTAATATATGTCCATTATATATCATATGTCATTCTTATGATAAATTCTTTAGTGGAACATATTATTACTTTACATAACCATGTTTTTTTATTGAAATAAATAACATAATTATAAAGTGACATTATAGTCCTTGTCTTCCAAAAATAAAAGTCCTTTTAGCCTGTAAAAAAATAAATGAAAGGTTTAATAAATTTAACTCAAAGTGTTAGAGAAATCATATAACTGAAAATATTTCACCATTCAAATATAATTACAAGCTTTAAAAGAAGAGAATTATTTTTCAACTTAACTGTTAAACACAATTACATCCATGTCCATCACACTTAGGAACATATTTGTATGGAGGAAAACACCATAAAGATTTACAATCAGAGTCCTCACTACATTCTGTGAAATAAAAATAATAAATAAATATTGTTAAAAGGACTTGAAAAGTTGTATATAATATTAAGAAAGAAAATAATCAAGTGTTATGGAAATTATAAGATGAACAATATAATGACATACGTATAAATGTATAAGCTTTATGATAACATAAAATTATATTTCAACTTAACTCCAAGTACATTTGCATTCATTCTTATAGCACTCAAGAATATTAGGAGGAATGCACACGTCAAATTTACAATCATCATCAGAAATACATCCTACGAAATAAAAGTAATAAATTTATATTATTAAATGGAGATGAACAATTATGTACAAATTAAAGAAGAAAATTACTAGAAAAATTGTTTAAAATTACCTTTTAAAAATACTTTGCTTTCAATATTTATAATTCCACCGGTAGCCTTCGAAAATTCGGGTGTTAGAACAAGAAATAAGAAAAAGAAGATGATCATAGCATAAACAATCTTGAGAAAATTAGCCATATTTTTTTATCATATGAATGTTAGAAAGTTTAAATTAAAGGATCAATTTATAGTTTAAAACATACAAAGTTATTTTAATATTGATTCATTACTTTTTATCTCTAATTTAGTTACAAGAAATCATTCACAAAATTGTAATAATCTGAAATGTCTTTTAAATATATTGAAATCTTGTGTTTGTCCCTTTAGCATACTCTTTTAATCATTCGACCTCACCTTACTAAATGTGTCATGTTTCTTACTAAACTTTCATAATTGTTTACCCTTTCATGATAAAGAGAGACTATAACTGATAAGTGTTATACACTAATTTTTAACCATAAGATTCCACATCATTTGCATTTCATTAACATTATATGTGTGTATACTTTTATGCATCACTAACCCATTTACAGATACAAAGATTGTTGTTTGTTTCATTTGATTACAAATTAGGGTTTTAAACCTCAAAAGAGACTCAGGCAAAGGATCAATCAATAATGAGCATGATCTTCAACTTACCCAATCTCATTCATTCATAAAGATCAAGAGATCTCCTCCATCAAGAATCAAGCACAAGTCTACATCATTTCAAGTCAATCAAACTCCAAGTTTATCTGGTGCACTAATTAGGGTTTTGGTTGATCAGAGCCTCAAAAGTGAACTTTTCATCTGGGCATGAGCCAATACCTCGAGATATGATTCAAGAAGCTCAAGTGTACCTTTTAAGTCCATTTATATGTTTAAAATTGCCTCAGAGGATTGATTCATTGAGAATTGAAAATTAGGGTTTCTCTGATCAAATTTCATCTGATGCATAAAGCCAAAGTTTGACTTTTTGGTCAACATCAAGTGTCATGAGTTGTTATTCAAAGAAATATGACACATAGTTGCATTTGATCAAAGATTAATCAAGAAATCAAGGTTACTTGTAAAAAAGGTAAAATTGGAGAATTTCAAAATATCACTAAGTCCTAAAATTTCATGTTCAAGTACCCAACTTTGCAAGGCTATAACTTTTGATCAAAGCAACTATTTTTTTACTCCAAAGCTCAAATGAAAGATTTCATTTCATACAACAAGAGTGTCATACATGGTCATTGTAGCGAGCGATTTTTGCGGTGACACAACTGTTAGACGATGGCTATGGATCTAGAAGGGGGGTTGAATAGATCCCTTGAGTTTTACACGCAAATGGACTACAAAAATTCTGTTTTAAAAAATTCTGTTTAACGGAAGCTGCTGCTGGATAAATCGTCTACAACGAACCTTCTACCAAAAGGATCAGATATGCACGAATATATTTTGGATGAGTATGAAGGAGAAAAATTCAGTTCTGAGTATTTCACTTACAAACGCAGACAACAAATTAATCACTTGCTTGATGTTTATTCCAATGCAATGAGGTTAATTGATAAATAATTAAAAGCAATGTGTTCGAATTTTGCTTGACAACAAATTATCAAACACGTAGTGTGCGTAAACACACTATGTGCAGAATTTCTATGGAGAATAATGTGCAGCTGCTCCAGAACACAATTCAACGAATTGTATTGATTTAACCAAAAGCAGTTTATCAGCGTACAATTATTCCACGACAGAAATTACGATAGTTTGCAACGTTACGAAATCGAACACTACTGAAATGTAAAAGAGTTAAGGGAAAGAGAGAGAACACCCGAGATTTGATTAGGCAGTTCCCCAATCGTCCTCGCTTTGGGTACGTCTGCCCCCATCTCCATAAACGGAATTGAGATATATATATATATATGTTGCTGTTGCAAATTGTTTGTTACAAGAGAAAACTATGAACATACAAACCCCGAACGTCTTCGATCGTCGATGCAGAATTTTCTCTTCCCTTGATTCAAGATGAATCAAGTGCTCCGAATTTGGTTGATTCAATTACCGTCCCACGCTACTAAACCGAAAGAAAACTTCGTTCTTCAGTTACCTTCACTCGGTCAATTGAAATCTTCCAAGAATTCGAACCCAAACCTTCTTCTACGATCCTCTGATTACAGCTACTAAACCGAAACAGTTGCGCCAATTTCCGGTTACCTTCGCCCAGCCGAATCCCTGTAGAAAGAACAGTTTGTGCAAAAACCCCCAAAATCTCCTCGATTCTTGGAGGACAAACCCAACTGATTTGATTCAAGAAACACCTGCCAAACTCTCAACCCAGAAGATGAAGATCACACTTCCTAAATTCTGAACGTTATCACTTCTAACAATGGGTGACACAAACAAAGATGATTATGTGTGATTGTTTGTTTGCACAATGAAGAAGATGAAGATGAAGAGAGAACTGACATATATTTTTCACGTTTCTTGTTCTATATAAAAAATGAAGACCCAAAACTATTTATATTAAAAAATATGACCAAAAGAAATAACAGAAAGTAACAGAAACGAAGTTAAGTGGAGAGGTCAAAAAACAAGGTCATGCGTCGACCTGTGGAATTTATGCGTCGACGCATAAAATGTCAAATTTTGAGTTATCACTCACGGGTAAGCGCATGACCTTTTTGAGGTCAGCGCATGACTGCTGAGGTCGACGCATAAGGCAGTTTTTTTAAGAAAACTCAATTTTGAATCGTTTTTCACCAGACCAGAGTCAGACATACATGCTAGACACTATTAGATCACTTGTGGACATATATTTTTGGAAAGAATAAGATCTTATACATCTAGACACACGACCAACATAGACATGACCGACACGTGAAGTGATACCGCTCAAATTACAATCTAATGCATTTGTTGACATCATTAAAACAAGAAAGCTAGAAGGGTATCCCTCACAGCAACCACCTTATCGCTGGGTTTTTCCTCACCGCAATGGTAGGAGGGGGTGCTATTTTCTGATTTCTTATTTATCCCATGAAGCTGAAAGGAAAAGGGAAGCTATCTAAAACTAACCTTGCACGCGAATGTTTAACTGAACAAACGCTTTAAAGAGATTGGGGGGTCCTGAGTCAGGTTATACAATGGGGAGCTGTCAGTTACCCATCCTATATGTGGTTATCCACATGATATTAGCTTTAGGTTTAGCTTTATAATTGATGGTGTTTATCTGTTAATGGGTTGGGAAAGTTTCTTGGGAAGTATGAGCGAGTGAGTGAGTTTTTGTTGATGTTCGGGTGTTTCCAATTTTTTTGGTAAGGTACTGGACCTAAGTTTTGGTTGGTATGAAGGTACTGGACCTAGAGTTTTTGATTAGTATGCTTGCTAAGATTTCGTAATCTTATGCCTACGTATTCCCGTTTAAATGAAACAAGGAAATCAGAGCAATCGTAGTTCCTCCTATTCTAAGGGAGGAAAAAGATATTTTGGTGTCTTGTTCAAAGCCCAAGATTGAAGCTAAAAGGTTGTTTGTGTCTTGTTCAAAGCCCAAGATTGAAGCTAAAGGTTTAACTGAGCTAGGACATTTCTTTATACGAAGCCTAATGCATTTGGATCACTTCTATATGATGTTTATGAGGTGTGTGTGTGTGATTGGTTTGGTTGGAATTGCTCTCAAACTCAAAACCCGATAGTGACTTGCTTTAGAAGGTAAAATTGGAAGTGAGAGTGTGATTTTGAGAAAGGCAAGTGTTATAGGCCTTTGGTGTACTCAAACTGATCAGAAATGAGGTATATTTATAGTGTGTCAAGTTTGTTTTGCAAGGAATAGGGAATGACAACTGCAGCAGGCCTTTGGCCAATGTGGATCAAATGGAATCTCAAGTCTCCTCTAGCCATTGACTTGAGATTAGAGCACAGGCCTATGATTCTTTGATTCAAGGATAAGGCTTGACTGAAGTGTTCATCTTTGCTCTAATACATGCCACCTCTAAGCATCCATTAAATGTTCCAAAATAAAATTGAAGTCTTGGTCTCATTTAGGCTTTTTAGGTTTGGCATGGCTATTGTAGATTTTGGGACTTTGGAGGCTGATAGATCAATGCTTGTCCCTTGTTTGTTCCCCCTTGAGGTGTGCAGATGGATAACCATGCTTGGAGTTGCACAATTTGATCAAATTGAGCCATAATGCATAAATCTTTCTTGCAAGACAGTTTACATAAAGGCATATTGCAGCCATCATATCTTCTAGCTCAAATGGAATTTGATGGAGTTCTTGGACATTTTGGAAAGCTGGCATATCCTATTTCAACATGATGTCCAACTTTGGTTTTGATCCAACTTGAATTACAATGAAGAATTCCTCTACATTTGGGAAAAAATAAGGCAGATTCTGACTTAGTGAAAATTTCACTAAGTGTTGGAAAAATGTCACTTTTGTGTTTTCAGCCATTTTGATCACTCCACAACTTAAAATCCAAGAGGAATTGGAATGAGGTGTAGTTGACACTTTTAAAGTATGCAATGAGAGCTACAAATCCATCTTTGGACCATCTAAAATGGTTGCTTGGATCTCAAGTTATGATCCTTGGAAGTTGGTACCCTAGCCACTTTGTTCCATAACTTAGAAAAATTCTAAGTTTTTATGGTTACCCCTTTTACAAGTTAACTCACTTTATTTGATTTTTCTTGATGAATGATGATTAAAATCACATATTAACATTGTTTTAGGTTAAAGAACCATAATTGTGAAAAATTCCAAAAAGTCAAACTTGACTTTTGTGCACAGTTGACTTTTTATCAGATGAATTCCAAACTGTGTGATCCTTTGTGAAATCAAGTCCTTGACCTAAATCAAACTTGATGGATATGTTCCATAGGTGTTATAGGGTGTATTGAATCATGTCTCAAGGTTTGGTAGCATGTCCTGGTCAAAAGTCAAAGGTACAACTGACTTTTCCCTCAAAACCCTAATTGTTGTCCTGATGAAATTGAAACTTGTGGATCAAGCTTCTTGGATCAATCCATTGTTGCAAATGGATCAATGTAGTGTATTAGAGACCCTCAAACCATGTCTTGAGGTCTTGGCTCATGTTTTGTCCCAAAAGTCAACTTAGGGGTGAATTAGGTCAAGAAACCCTAATTCCTGATTTTTGGTGAATGCATCCCCTGAGGCTAAATTGACTTGATGATTAGGTCCATGAGGTCCCTTGGAGTATAGGGGTTATGCTTTGAAGCATTGGCTCATGCCCAAATGAAGATTTCCATCTGGAGGCCCTGGTCGACCAAAACCCTAATTTGGTGACACTGGCGATCTTGAGGCTTAATCCACTTGGAATGCTGCAACCTTGTGCCTGATTCTTGATGTGGGAGTCCTCTTGATCCTTTATGTGTGCTGTCATTTCTTGATTGATCCTTTGTCTAAGTGCTCTGAGAGGGCTTAAAACCCTAATGCTTGATTGCAGGGAATGCTCAACAATTCTTGAGGAGATTGATAAGGCATAAAGGTACATCCATATTGTGATGATGATTTGCACAATGATGGGAAATCTTAGTGGTCAAAATTTGGGGTATGACAGATGCCCCTATTTAATTTTATTAGACCCGAAGGTGTGAATGGCGAAGGTATTCGGGCATTCGGGGTGCAAGAGGATTAAATATCGGAATACCCGAAATTTTAACAGTGGTTATGAATGGTAGTTTACATATTCATCTTCTTTTGCTAAGCGTTGATACTTAGAAAAGGTAAAACTTCCCCTCGATCCTGGTTTCCTACTAAGGAACTGGTCTCAGTTTCTGATACAAACTTCCCCTTGATCCTGATTTCCTACCAAGGAACTGGTCTAAGTTTTCTTTTGGACTAAACCTCCCCTCAATCCTGGTCTTCAGCCATGGAACTAGTCTCAGTTTCTGATATAAACTTCCCTTCGATCCTAGTTTCCTACCAAGGATCTGGTCTCAGTTTCTTTTGTCAATAAACTTTCTTGACAAGGGACGCTATTCGTAGCGGTTTTCCTTAAACTTCTCGCCGAATTTTCTTGGGGATATGCCATTTGATGGAAAAAGTTTTGATGTTAGACTTGCTGGGGAACCCATTCGTCTGAGCTGCAGAGGTGTACAAACTTCTCTTTTGGAGACACCATTTGTTGACTATACTGGGGAAAACGAGTCTCTTGAGAGACTGCTTTCTGCTTGGGGGTATTACATCATACTTTTCCTCGAGATCTTCTCGAAGAAATTCCATGTGATGCAATCCAGTTTTGAGGTGTTGATGACCCTTTCGTCAGCGAATTTTTTGGAGAAAAACTACTATATTTCCGAAGCTTTGATTAAGAGGCTTTCTCTGTGGATTTTCCTTAATCCGGGAAAGCAAAGATATCATCTTCGATGGCGAAGAGTGATGTTTGTCGAAATTTTTCTTACTTGTCAGAGGTTCAAGTTATCAAAGTGGTCGAAGACCGTCTCTAATCCAGAGATAAACTGGAGAGAGATTGCTTAGATGATTCCTTTCCTGACGAGGAAAGAACTGACAACTCAATTGACAAGAGGACTTTTATTACTAGGGGGTAAGACCGACTAGCGTGGTAGTGATGTAATATAAACATGTACGGATCAATAATGCATGATGTATGTGTGTATATGCTGACGAAACTGACGCGACATACCGACTAACGGATGAACATGATTGGATACTCAGCCACTGCGGGGGATGAAAAGTATCATCTGGTCCAAAATAGCAATTCTGCCTTGCTTAGGAGAGATAGTTCCTGTGGGGAAAACCGTTGGTCGGGCTTAGGAGATAAGAACTCTGCCGGGGATGTCGGATGGAATATTCGCGTCTGACATAGTTGATCCTTCATTCAGGTGTACTGGTTAAGAAGGAGTACTTTGATTCTGCACTTTGAGGTTTGATTACTTCTGGAGAAGCGACCGATGTTCTTTCGATACTCAACAGTTAAAAGAAATTGCCCTTTTTATTTTAAAAGCAGAAAAAGTTTCACAATTAAATTCATTTTTATTTTATTTCAAGAATCTTTGATCAAGTTAAAATGTCGTTCTGTAAAGCTAAAACAAATAAGAATTGCAAACAAAAGCACTAAGGCTCAAATTTTATTGATAAGATGGAAATGAGCCAAACGCGTGATTCCATGGAGTATTTACAAAGTTAGAAAATGGTAATTTAAGGGAAAAGGGCTACATTGAAACATAACGACCGCTATCCTTCTACCAACTTTGAATTCTGGACATCCTGAGCTTCCATCGAAGATGACCTTGACTGGAGTCTTCCTGGTGGATGGCATGACTTCCGCTGAGGGATTTGCCCCTTAGTTGGACGTAGTTACTTGCCATGAATCCCTAACTTTTACCTGGATTGTACTTTGAGATTTCCAATCCATCGGGATGATTTTTTTTTGCTTATATCTCTAATTTTTGCCTAGACCGCCCTTTCAGGTTTTCAATCCACCGATATTTTTTTTTTAAATTTATTTAGGCAAAGTATTTCTTGACTACGTCAACATTCGTGGGGTAGGAAAATTCCTCTCCATCCATGGTTGTGAGTCTCAAGGCACCACTTAAGAAGGCTTTCTTGACCATATAGGGGCCATCGTAATTCGGAGTCCACTTGCCCCAGGAATCAGTGAGGAATGATTGTATCTTTTTGAGCACGAGGTCTCCTTTTCTGAAGACGCAAGGTCGGACCTTTTTGTCAAACACCTTCTTCATTCTTTGTTGATATAACTGACCATGGCATAGAGCCGTTATTCGCTTTTCTTCGATCAGATTCAGTTCGTCGTGTCGACTTTGACACCATTCGGCCTCTGTTAGCTTGGCCTCCATCAATACCCAGATTGATGGGATCTCTACTTCTATGGGGAGCACTGCTTCCATGCCATATACTAGAGAGAAAGGGGTTGCCCCTGTTGAAGTGCGGATAGATGTGCGATAACCGTGAAGAGCAAAAGGTAACATTTCGTGTCAGTCTTTGTAGGTTACAACCATCTTTTGAACGATCTTCTTGATGCTCTTGTTAGCCGCTTCTACTGCTCCGTTCATCTTGGGTCGGTAGGGAGATGAGTTATGGTGTTCGATTTTGAACTCAGCACACAACTTTTTCATCATTCTATTGTTCAAATTGGATCCATTATCCGTAATGATCTGGCTTGGAACACTATAACGGCAGATGAGATTGTTTTTTATAAATTGGATCATCACTTGTCGGGTTACATTGGAGAATGACGCTGCTTTGACCCACTTGGTGAAGTAATCAATGGCTACCAGGTTGAACCGATGTCTGTTCGAAACCTTGGGTTCGATCATGCCAATCATGTCGATTCCCCATATAGAAAATGGCCATGGGGAAGAGAGAAATTTGAGATGCGTTGGCGGTACATGGATTTTGTCTGAGTATATCTGACACTTGTAACACTTCCTCATGTTCTTGTAGCAGTCGGATTCCATAGTCAACTACTAGTACCCTACTCTTAGAATTTTTCTCGCCATTGTGTGTCCGTTGGCATGAGTGCCAAAGGATCCTTCGTGAATTTCTTTCATCAGTATGTTTGCTTCTGGTCTGTCTACGCATCGGAGCAAGACCATGTTGAAGTTTCTCTTATAGAGTGTATCACCGCTCAGGAAGAAGCTGCCTACCAATCTCCTGAGGGTCTTTCTATCTTTTCTGGATGCCCCATGTAGGTACTCTTGTTTCTGAAGGAAGCATTTGATATTATGATACCAAGGTTTATCGTCTATGACTGCTTTAATTATGAAGATGTAAGGGGGCCGCTCAAGGCGCATTATGTCGATCTTAGGTATGTCATTCCATTGACCTACACTAATCATGGAAGAGAGAGTGGCTAATGCATCAGCCATGTGATTCTCTTCACGAGGGATATGATGAAACTCGATTCTGTTAAAGAATGGTAACAACCTTCTTGCGTAATCTTTGTAAGGAATCAATCCTGATTGGTATGTGTCCCAATCTCCTTTGATCTGATTGATAACCAGGGCTTAGTCGCCATATACATCCAATTTCTTGATCCTTAAGTCGATCGCTTCTTCGAGACCCATGATACAAGCTTTGTATTCGGTCTCGTTGTTTGTACACTTGAATGTCAGTCGGGTGGTGAAAGGAATGTGGGTACCCTGAGGTGTTATAATAATTTCCCCAATTCCATTTCCGTAATGATTGACAACTCCGTCAAAGATTAGTCCCCATTGGGAACCTGGTTCTGGCCCTTCACTGGGTAGCGGTTCATCGCAGTCTTTCATTTTCAAGTACATGAGATCTTCGTCTGGGAAGTCAAATCCGACTTATTCCTGATCATCAATCAGTTGATGAGCCAAATGATTAGCTAAACCCCTTCCTTTAATGGCTCTCTAAGCTTGGTACTCGATGTTGTATTCTGATAACAACATCTGCCAATGGGCGATCCTTCCCGTGAGAGGAGGTTTTTCAAAGACATACTTGATTGGATCCATTTCGGAGATTAAACAAGTAGTGTGACAAATCATATACTGGCGAAGACGTTTGGCTGCCCAAGTCAGAGCACAACAAGTTTTCTCAAGCATAGTGTACCGAGTCTCGCAGTCGGTAAATTTCTTGCTCAAATAGTAGATGGCAAACTCTTTCCTTTTTGTTTCGTCTTGTTGGCCATGTACACAACCCATTGAGTCCTCCAAGACTGTTAAGTAAATGATCAGTGGTCTTCCTTCCACTGAAGGTGATAGAATCGGTGGGTTCAACAGATATTCCTTGATATTGTTGAAGGCGATTTGATAATTTTCTGTCCAAATGCAATCTGATTCTTTTTGAGTAATTTGAAAATCGGTGCGCATGTCGCGGTCATGAGGAATATAAATCTGGAAATGTAGTTCAAACGTCCCAAAAATCCTCGGACTTGTTTCTCAGTCTTTGGAAAAGGCATTTATTGAATGGCCTTGACCTTGTCAGGATCAACCTCAATTCTTTTCTGCCTGACGATGAACCCTAAAAGTTTCCCTGAACGGACACCGAATGTGCACTTATTGGGATTCAAGCGGAGTTTGTATTTTCTCAGCCGCTCGAATAGTTTTAGCAGGTGGGTTACATGCTCCTCTTCTGTTTTAGATTTTGCAATCATATCATCGACATATACCTCGTTTTCTTTGTGTATCATGTCATGAAATAGAGTAGTCATTGTCCTTTGATAGGTTGCCCCGGCATTCTTCAAGCCGAACTGCATTACCTTGTAACAAAAAGTGCCCCATGGGGTGATGAATGAAGTTTTCTCCGTGTCTTTCGGCGTCATTTTTATCTGATTATAGCCTGAGAACCCATCCATGAAGGAGAAGACTTTGAATTTTGCTGTACTATCTACTAGCATGTCTATGTGCGGTAAAGGAAAGCCATCCTTTGGACTTGCTTTGTTCAGATCCCTGTAGTCTACACACATTCTGACCTTTCCGTCCTTTTTCGGAACTGGTACTATGTTGGCTAGCCATTGAAGATATTCTGATGTGGCGAGGAAACCCACGTCAATCTGTTTCTATACTTCCTCTTTGATTTTGATGGCCATGTCCGGATGAGTCCGTCTTAGTCTTTGTTTTACCGGCGGACATTCTGATCTCAACTGTAGATGATGTTCCACGATGCTGGTATCCAACCCTGGCATATCCTGATAGGACCAAGCGAATACATCGGGAAAATCTTTGAGAAGCTTTGTCAAACTTTCTTTGACAGTTGGACTGAGCAGCGACCCAATCTTGACCTCTTTTCTCTCCTCCTCTGAACCCAAGTTGACCGTTTCCAACGGTTCTTTGTGAGGTTCAATGGACTTTTCCTCTTGTCTGAGTAATCGGGAGATCTCTTCTGGAATTTCGTTGTCATCTTCTTCTTCAGCCTCAAATACTGGGAATTCAAAGTTGGGATAAGGCATTGAATCGTATATTTCAATGGGGTTTAAAGCAAACAATCTGCATGACGTGATGATTTGTTTTTTAGAAGAGATAGAGAGAATGCAAGAGTGCGTGCAGTGTATTTTTTAAAAATGCTTGTTTTGATTATTTGAGTTTTTTTAGGATTACCATTTTCTGAAAAAGCGAAAAGAGAAAACAGCAATAAAATGCGGAAATTACAGAACGACGTTATTTTATTTATGATCTTGTCGATTCTTGAAACTACAGCCCAATAAAACAAAACTCTGTCGCTTTGGGCGAAGCGAAGAGGTACATTTATAGAAAGTGAGCCCTATCAAAACATCCGTTTCACCTGGGCAGGGTGAAAGGTTAAGATAAAGACGGCAATTACTTAGACTTATGAACAACTTTCGGAACGTCGACAACGACCCATTGGCGGTGAATTCCTCGGTGAATCACAAAGTCTGATACCTTCTTTCTTGGCTTGTCTTCAGAAATAACGCTGATTTCTGGTGGAGCAGGATCATTGGAATCTGTCTCCCAGACAGAGTTGTCGTAGGAGAGCTCTTCTATTGTATTTTGCGCAGTGTTTACACTCTCAGGTAGATCTCCCCATCCAGTTGGTTGGATGTCCTCGAGCCTGATACTAGAGCTTTCGGGAGCGGTGTACTTGTCCAAGTAGTCGTACCTGCCACTTGGTTGTCCTAATGTGTCCTACACTTCTTTGGAATTGGAGGCGTCATCCCTTTCGATGACGTTGACCTCGGGAAAAGCGTAGTTGATGAACTCTAGTCCTGTAAGCTTTGCAATTTCATCGTCGTGCTAGATGTTTTCTGAATGCCCTGAGTGTTGATCCCATGACATCGTTGGGACGCAGGTATTCTTTTCAATGATGCTCAGTTGATATGCATCATCCGGCTGACTCTCTTTCCCCGAGTCTCCTAGGTAAGGTTGCCACATAGGCAGGCCATCTATTGGGCCCTAATAGTCGTGGTCAAAGTTGTCTTTCATCAAAGTCCTCCTCTAATGAGTTTGGTGGAGCACGACATCCTTCCGGATCACAATCTCCGTACATCATCTTGACATCTGACCTCGGTATAAATCTCAGACTTTGTGCCGAAAAGTAAAATGGTGTAGGCACCTCTTCCTGAGACATATAACCGTCCTCGTTAAGATAGGATATCCATTCTTCATCCGTATCGGAGGAATCTCCCTCGTTGATGGTATGTACTTCTTAAGACACTAGGTGAAGGAAACCTCCACTATGGAAGAAGTTTTGAATGGGATACAGACTTTCATCGTTAGTAGCTGTCTGGGTACAGTTTGAAGAAAAACCAAGACCTTTCTTTTTCTTATTATTAGTAGGAATGACAAGCTGTCCCCATCCTTTTACATTGTTATTTTTTATTACTTCGAGAGCATCTTTGTACAAGGAAATCGACGTTCCTCTCGATGATTGGTTGTCATTGCTCACCAAAAGTGCTTGTAACTGGGTTCCTACAACCTCCTCTGGTTCTACATAAGTGGATGATGATAAGTTACTTACGATCAAGGCTTGCTCTCCGCAGACTATGACGAGCTGGTCATTCTTGACAAACTTCAGCTTTTGGTGAAGTGTCGAAGTGACTGCCTCAACCTCGTGTATCCAAGGTCTTCCTAACAAATAGCTGTATACTGCCCGGATGTCTATGACCTGGAATGTGACTTTGAAAGTGTGAGGACTGATAGTTATGGGAAGGTCGACTTCGCCGATAACCATTTTTCGGGATCTGTCAAATGCTATGACGATGACCTCACTGCCTCTCATCGGAGATCCTTTGAATGATAATCTCATTAGAATGGACTTTGGCATCATGTTTAGAGCCGATCCGGTGTCTACCAATACGCCGGCTAAAGCATCGTCCTGGCAGTTGACTGTAATATTGAGTGCCATGTTATGACTCGGGCCCTCTTTCGGTAGTTCCCCATCACTAAATCCCAAGTTATTGCAGGAAGTGATGTTGGAGATGATGCTGTCAAATTGTCTTATTGACACATCTTGTTCCACAAAGGCTTGCTCTAAGACTTTCTGTAGAGCCTCCCTGTGAGCTTCGAAACTGAGTAAAAGTGATAGCACAGAGATTTTTGAAGGAGTTCGCAACAGCTGATCAACAATGTTGTATTCAGTCTTCTGGATGAGCTTCAGCATCTCATCGCTGTTCTTTGAAAGGTCGGGATCACTAGACTAACCTACTGGTCGATCAGGAACTTCCGTTTGAGGTTCCTTTTCTCTGGTAGGTTCTCCAACTCCTTGGTTGAAGATTCAACCGCTTCGTGTTACTCGACTGATGTCTGCAATATTCACAACGGAGGGTAATGAAATTTCCTTTCCATTCTCAATTATTTTTGCATCGTATTTGTAATGGATAACCTTAGTTGATTCATACGGTAACGGTCCCGGTAGATAGATAACTACAGGAGCCTTCTGATTCTTCTGACCATTGTAAGTAATTTCAATCAGTTCCTGGTTGGGAACTTTCGATTCGTCAAGTAAAGGGATGATGGTACAAACATCCTTGGTCCTCTTATGATCAGAGATTACGACAACGTCCTTGATTCGATTAGCGAAATAGTTTGGCATCAAATTGATTGACCAAGAACTTGGACACGGTCGAATCTCTTTGTGGTCCAACTGACTCTGAAGGGCTGCTCGCACGAGGTAACATCCTTGATTATCTTCAGAGAAAACTTTACAGCGTTCATAGTTGTGTGGTGGCACCCGACCACGTCCGCTCTGTATGCACTGTAACCTCACTAGATCTATTTCCATTAATCGAACATCCTGACTTTGATGCCTATTAGGGCTCCCATTAATCATACTGACTTGTTGTGTGTCTTCGTCTAGATAGATCGGAAGCCACCAGTGGTTTAACAAGTGTTGCAGAGTCCTTTTAACGAGCGCACATCATTGGTCACTCTCACGACATACTTTGCAGTTCTGATAATCATGCGAAGTCAAAAAACTGAGCTGGACTTATGTGGCGTGTAACTCTACCAAGATGGTATTCATCAAGCGAATATCAAAGATTTGAATCATATTCACTTGATAATGACTTCTATCGCGGTAATCCTGAATCCATCCAAGATCCATCTGACGCTGGAGGGCCTCTTGTACAAAAGAGCATCCCTGATCGTTTATTGAGCAGATAGGACAGGAATCATAATCGTGTCATGGCAGATTATGATGTTGGCTTTGCCTTGAATGCATTGCCACCAAGTTGACATTCATTGCACTGATATCGTGGTTTTGAATGATGTTGGAATTTGTATAAGTCATGTTGACTTCACGAATTCGGTGATCTTGGTTCCATCCGAGATCCATCTGTTCCTGTAGAGCTGATTGCACCACAGAACACCCTTGATTGTTCTTAGAGCAGATATTACACTGGTGATAGTTATGAGATGGTACATGCCCGTACCTGCTCTGTCTGCAATGCATCTTGACCAGGTTGGTTCCTAATAAGAGTGCATCATGAATTTGATAGTTGTGCTTAGACTCTTCTTCTATCAAATTTACTGCAGCTTTCTCGTGTTGAGGTAGCGGGTTCGTCTGAACATTTGGATTTGTATCTTGAAGGATAAGACCTCATTCCTGACAAGCTTCTGTACGTCAGATTTGAAGCTGAGGCAGTTTTCTATGTTATGCCCTGGTCCTCCTTGATGGTAAGGACAAGTCTGATCCGCTTTGAACCAAAAAGGTGGATTCTCCGGTATTGCAAGAGGAGACCTGGTTTGGACGTGCCCTTTGACCAGTAGTAATGGAATCAATTCTGCATACAACATGGGTATAGGGTCGAACCCTGGCGGTCGTGTCGTACGATTGTTGTTGTATTGAGGACGTGCCTGCGGAAGAGGTTGTTGTGTCCTTTGCTGATATTGTTGTTGAATCGGTTGGCTTTGAGTAACCTGAGGTTGATACGTAGGAACAGGCGCAGGGTTGATAGCAGGAGTTACAGCCGCTACTGGTTAGTACCGTCGCCTTTGCTTTCCGAGAGAGATATTACCAATATCTTGCTTTTTTTCTTAGGGAGAGCACTACCGTATCTTTTGGTACTGCTTGATGGTCCTGCATCTTCGACCAAACGTCCTTCTCGGACTGCTTCTTCCAGACGAACTCCCATGCCCACCATCTCAGTGAAGTCACTGGGTGTACTGGCGACCATTCTGTCATAGTAAAATGAGCTCAAGGTTTTCAAGAAGATCTTTATCATCTCTTTTTCCTCAAGAGGTGGACAAATCTGGGCGGAAATTTCACGCCATCTCTAAGCATACTCCTTGACGGTTTCCTTATCCTTCTGCGACATGGCTCTGAGTTGATCTCTATCTGGTGCCATGTCCAGGTTATACTTATATTGTTGAACGAAGGCAGCTCCAAGATCTCAGAAAGTGACGGTCTTAGTGTGGTTTAACCCCATGTACCATTTGAGTGCGGCACCGGTTAAACTATCTTGGAAATAGTGGATCAGTAGCTATTAGTTCTTTGTCTGAGTTGACATCCTCCGAGCGTACATCACCAAATGACTTTGAGGGCAAGAGTTACCCTTGTACTTTTCAAATTCGAGCACCTTGAATTTGTGCGGAACTTTCACATTGGGGACCAAACAAAGGTCTGCGGCGTCCTTTCCGAATAGATCCTGACCGCGAATGTCATGCAGTTCTTTCTGCATTTCCAAGAACTGTTCTTGGAACTCTTTCATTCTTTCGTCCATACTTTTGTTTCCACTAGAAGGTATCTATGGAATCTGTCCTTCCGAGATAGTGTGTACCACGGGTGGTGGTATAGTCATTACGGCAGTGACTCTTGGTGTTTCCCTCTCCCGAAGTTTGTAACCTTCATGAGTTGCTGTCATGCCCCTTGCATCTTCACTTTCCCGAAGTTTGTAACCTTCAGGCCCAACGGTTCCTGCTGTAGTTTCCGGATCTTCCGTGATCGGCGGAATATATCCTTCCGGGATATAGTTAATATGCATGCCCCAGGGAGGATCTTTAGGCATGTTATTACCGAGGATCATACTTTTCCACTATGGGCGTCGATGTGATCTCTGAGATCACAGTTTGACTCTAGAATCGAGGTACAAACGTGAGATTCGTAGGTAAGAAGAATGTGTTATGTGAGAATGATGAATTATATGCAATGATTATATTAATAATTTTTTTTGTTATTATTTTTTCTCAAAATAAACTTCAACAATTGGATTACAAATATCATACAATGGGGAAACCCCGTTTTATTGAATTCAAAGATTGCAGAAATGGAAATACAGTAATTTACAAAGTGCTGTAAAAGGAAATGTCTAAGTTATTAGATCATGAGTCCTCTCTGAGGAGGGCTCAGGTGCTGGTTCTAGTACTTTCCTCTTCTTTGACCGGGGCTCTTGAGCCGTTGTCAGGTTGTCATTCCTTTGGCAAGTGAAAGGAGGGAACAAATTCCTTTGGTCTTCTTGATTTTCCACAGCATGTTGCTCTAAAATCTCGATCAGAGCGTCTTTGTCTTTTAATAGTTATTGTATTTTGTTACACTCCACATTGAGAATACGGTACTTGTTCTTCCAAGACCTCTTCTCCTGTTGAACTTTGTTGAGAGTAACCTGAAGTTTTTCTGTATTAGACATAAAATAAAGGACAAATTCCTTTAACGGAAGAACTTCTTGATGAGGGTAAGGCATCCTCAGCTTGAGAGCTCTAGTTTATACCCAGTGGAGATAAGGTTCCACAGAGACACAACCCGGTTTTCCTAGAGACTCTCTGCCTTTCCTGTGAACATGTTTCCAGGCATGCAATATTTTTGTCTTTAGTGCCATGTCATTTTCTCCTTCCTTGAAGAAAAGACCTTCCAGATGAACATTACGCGGGACATGTCTCATCGGGTATCCAAATTGATGATGAATTAAAACTGGATGATAATTGATTCCTCCTTTAGTTCCTATGAGGGGTACATTAGGGAAATTTCCACAACGGTCGATGATTCTAATTCCGTCATAGATTCGATTGTATCAATCTATGTCAGATTTGGTAAGAGCCATGATTCTTTGTGACCAACATAGAGCACTCTTATGATCCCAAAAAGCGGCATACTTAGGTAAATGGGAAGTGAACCATTTGTATAGCAGGGGTACACAGCATGTGATCATTCCTCCGCTGTACAAATTCCTTAAGTGTACATAATGATAGGCATCTGCGAGCAAAGTCGGTACAGGGTTTCCAATCAGAAAAATCTTAATGGCATTGATATCAATGAAGTTATTAATGTTGGGAAACAGAAATAACCCGTAGGTAAGCAGTACAAAGATGCTTTTGAAAGCTGTCACGTTCCCTATACTAGCAAAGTACAGAGCCTTCTTTACTAAAAACTTGGCTGGTAAACCTTGGATTCCACCCTTAGTGGTCATGTGAGTCTTAACTTCCGACTCGTCCAAATAGATTGCTCTTGCAATGGTTTGATCCTTTGGAATTTCTTCCAGTCCAAAAAAGGGAGCTTGGTCAGTAATGGATAAATCAGTCAGGTGAGAGTACTCCTCCAGTGTTGGTGCTAGTTGATAATCCGGGAATGTGAAATAGTGATAGACCGGATCATATAACTGAATGTGCGTAGCAAGGATTCCTTCAATTACATGGACCTTTAACAGAGACAGCAGTCCTCCGTACTTAGCTCTGAAAGCATCAGGGTTGGCGATTATCCTTACCAACCCTCTCAAATCCTCTAATTTTGGAACCTTTAAGGTGTACTTGTGAGTCTTCCTTCTACCGAAATCCATAACGCAATCTCTTTTCTCTGATATTTGCAATCATTGTCTTAGTTTAATTTGAAAAAGAGAGAGTAGAAAAGAAGATTTTCTTTGTTTAATGTTTTTTATGAAGTGAATGTATGAATGCAGCACACAAAAACATAGAAAAAACATGGGGTCAAAGGTTCGGTGTCATGAAGTCATGGCTCTACCCATTCCCAAAGGTTATACTGATGATTTTTTGCACCTATCCTCAAAATCATTGACCCCTCTTAGGATAACAACAGCAGTCTGGTTCACCCGAGCGAGCTGCAGTATCTTAGAGTAATCTCAAATGAGGATAGTATCGCGTGACAACTATTTCCGATAGCTTCCGCACTACAAAATAGTAACAAGGTCTCAGCCTACTAAATCCTCAGTTTCATGGACAACCACAATCGAACAATCTGCTTTCAACAACTGAAGTCGTATAGGCATTGAATCCGCAAAGGGTGTCTCCACTGATTCGATGGTCGACCAGGGTCTCTTATTTGGGAGTCACTCCCTATAAGATTACCCGTCTAGTGCCAACACTTATCTTAGGTGTATACTCAATCTTTCCAGATGCGGCATCACCCGCAATCCCATTAGCAGAAAAATAAACACGGATATCAATTAGGAAAAGTGATATATATTTATCCTAAAACTAACATCCTAGACCTCTTAAGAGCTATAATCCTAGTCCTATACAGACAATGACTCCCCAGCAGAGTCGCCATTTTACTGTGGAAAATAGGGACGATGATAACTAGATCTTATACTGACTTCCCCATCAGAGTCACCATTTTACTGTAGCGAGCAATTTTTGTCAGTGACGCGGCCACCTTATCGTTGGGTTTTTCCTTACCACAATGGTAGGAGGGGGTGCTACTTTCTAATTTCTTATTTATCCCATGAAGCTGAAAGGGAAAGGGAAGCTATCTAAAACTAACCTTGCACACGAATGTTTAACTGAACAAAAGCTTTAAAGAGATTGGGGGTCCGAGGTCAGGTTATACAATGCGGAGTTGTCAGTTACCCATCCTATATGTGGTTATCCACATGATATTAGCTTTAGGTTTCGCTTTTATAATTGATGGTGTTTATCTGTTAATGGGTTGGGAAAGTTTCTTGGGAAGTATGACCGAGTGAGTGAGTTTTTGTTGATGTTCGGGTGTTTCCAATTTTTTTGGTAAGGTACTGGACCTAAGTTTTGATTGGTATAAAGGTACTGGACCTAGAGTTTTTGATTAGTATACTCGCTAAGATTTCGCAATCTTATGCCTACGTATTCCCGTTTAAATGAAACAAGGAAATCAGAGCAATCGTAGTTCCTCCTATTCTAAGGGAGGAAAAGATATTTTGGTATCTTGTTCAAAGCCCAAGATTGAAGCTAAAAGGTTGTTTGTGTCTTGTTCAAAGCCCAAGATTGAAGCTAAAGGTTTGACTGAGCTAGGGGATTTCTTTATACAAAGCTTAAGAGGAGGCTGGAAGTTTGACTTTTCCAGGGGAAAATGTTCTATCTGTCTTGCACAAAGCCCAAGATTGAGGCTAAAAGTATTTTGACTCCGCCGGGGAGGTTTGTATGTGTCTTGTACAAAGCCCAAGAATGAGGCTGAAATGAGAAGTTTAACTGGTGAGGATATTTTTATGTGTCTTGTATAAAGCCCAAGATTGAGGCTGACCTTACTGGGAAAATCATTATACAAAGCCTAAGAGGAGGCTGAAATGAGTTTGACTCTTCTTGGGGAAAATCATTCCCCAAAGCCTAAAGGAAAGCTGGGAGGAAATGACTCTGTTGGAGAAGATATTTGTCCCAAGCTTAAGAGAGGGAGATTTATGTCTTGTACAAAGCCCAAGATAGAGGCTAAAGGGGTTTGACTCAACAAGAGAGTTTCGTTACCTATCTTGTACCAAGCCCAGGATGAAGGCTGGACAAGCTGGAGAATTTATTCTACACAACTTGAGAGGAGGCTAGCTCCTGCTAGGGGAAATCTTTATACCAAGTTTGGACAAAGATCGACTAAACGAGAGAGTATTTTTATCTGTCTTGTACAAAGCCCAAGATTGAGGCTAAAAAAGGGTGGACTCAACAAGAGAGTCCGAAAAGGTGATCGACTCAACAAGAGAGTCTAAAAAGTGATTGACTCAACGAGAGAGTCTAAAAAGTGATCGACTCAACGAGAGAGTCTGAAAAGTGATTGACTCAACGAGAGAGTCTGAAAAGTGATTGACTCAACGAGAGAGTCTGAAAAGTATTGACTCAACGAGAGAGTCTGAAAAGTGATTAACTCAACGAGAAAGTCTGAAAAGGTTAGCTCCGTTGGCTAGAATCATTTGTACAAAGCCCAAGAGAATGCTGACTTCACTGAGGAAAGATCATTATACAAATCCTAAGAGGAGGCTAGCTTTCTGCTGAGGAAAGGTTTTTATACAAAGCCTAAGAGGAGGCTATTTTTGTCGGGGATAGTTGAGATCCCAAGGCAGGTCTAAGTGGGGAATTAACTCTTGCTGAGGATTACAGAAGAGTTGAGATGTCAGATACCTTGAGGTATTGATTTAAGATAGTGTTGACCCTGGTTGGGGAACTCTCATGAGAGAGATCGGGTTTCTGCTGGAGATCGATCCAGAATGCCCGGGTTTTTTTCCTATAGTTGTAAGGAACTTGAGAATGTCTTTGAGACTCGAGGGGATTAGACTGACCAAGTCTACTAGTATGGAAGAGTTTTATCTTTTGTATGATGCCCAAGAGGAGGCAAGGGCATTAAGGGATGATAATCAACCCTAAAGTGGCCTGAGGTTTGACACTGAAAAGACTGCTCTAGCAAAGGATGACTAAGTTGTATCTTATACCTTTAAGAGGTCGCCAGGGTCCTTGTATGAAGCCCAAGAGAAGGCATGAGAACTTCTAAGAAGCCAGAGGGTCCTTGTACAAAGCCCAAGAGGAGGCGGGGATGCTTTTAGGAAGCTTGTGGGTCCCAAACCAAGAAAAGCTCAAGAAATGCTATTCACCGAGAATAGATCATTTAGTGAAAGTTCTGTGATTTGAAGAAATTCAAGAGATGATATTCACCGAGAATAGATCAACTCTAGGGAGTAGAATTTCTTTGACAATTTCTAAAGTGACAGCCTGAGAAAAGGTTCGCGAAGAATACTACCTTTCTCTTTGTTCCATATTGTTTAAGCCCAAGAGAAGGCAAGACTGTATCTGGAGATCCTATGGGGATCTAGTTTTGTTTGTATTTTAAGAGTGACCAACAGGGCTTTACCTAGTTCTAGACCTAGTTGCTGGAGAAAACTCTAAATAACTATACTAGTATATATATGCAGTTGATATAGACTTATACGGTGTCTGAGGCCTAAAAAGGTTTTGGTTTAAAAAAGGATTGGGTCTTACATTCTATTAGAGGCCCATGAGTGATTTTAAGAAAAAGAATGGGGCTTACAACTCAAGGAGAGGCCCAGGAGGTTTTATTTTAAACTGGTGATCGCGCCGAGATTTTTGAAAACACCGTGGGTCTTATACAATGACTGAGGCCCAAACTATTTAGGTTTCAAAGAAGGATTGATTCTTACACTCTATTAGAGGCCCATGAGTGTTTGAAAAAGATTTGATGAGGGTGGAATTAATCAAAACCCTAATATTGTCTAAAATGGAATTAATTTTGTTTAAAAATTAATAAAAATTATTGAAAACATGTGAAAAATGAGTGGTGATCTTGGATCAATGTTTCAAAAATCATGTTTTTATCCACAAAAAGATTGAAAACCATTTAAGTTTGCAAAATCAAGAAGGAAAACATATTTTAAATGTTAAAAAACAAATAAAAATTAATTCTTTGTAAAAATATCAAATATATGAAATAAATAAAAATTTTCGGAAATTTTTTTAAAATAAAATATTTTAACATTTTTGTGAATTATTAAAAAAGGAATAAACTCAAAATCATTAAAATTCAGAGAGAAATTAATTTTTGAATCAATTAAATAAAATCACAAAATTCAAATATTTGAATTTTTGAAAAAGGGCGCCAAGAACACGCGCGTGTTCTGAGTTTTGCCCAGATTTGCATTTTCTCATCAATCTCACTGAATACTTGATGAAATCACGCAATCCACATATCAATCTACTCGTTTTCACCTCATGATCATGTCTATGGTCTTTAATTTCATTTATTTTAAGCATGGAATAAGAAATCAAAGAGAAACCTCAAGAACCCTAAATTCTGCATGAAGGCTCAGAAATTCCACACACGATTCATACAAAGCAATTAATTGAGGGGAAACATTCCATACATGATTATGAACATATGGAAAAATTATCGTGTGAGGAAATATGCATGAATCATGAGATGACTAAGTTGAGGCTTACCTATTGCAGCTGGTGATCGTGTTTTGAGTTAGAGGTGTTACAGCTTGGTTCCAATGATGTGGACAGCTTCCCTAGGTGCTATGGAGTGTGTCTTGAAATTCTGGCACAGATATCAGATGTCCTACACAGATGTTGAGACACTGATATCCAACACAATGAACAAGAAAACAATAAGAATAACAGTGCAGAAAGTAAATAACACAGTGATATGTTTACCCAGTTCAGATCAACAATCCTACTCTGGGGGCTACCAAGCCAAGGACGAAACCAATATACGATAGTATCAATTCAAAGATCATACAATTACCGAATAATCTGCTCACTTAATCACTACCCTTCCTATGACTTCTACCTAAGACTCACCTAGGTATGAGGCCCTCCTCAAATCCCTCTACAACCACAACCCGTGATTGGTTTCTTTCCACACAAGTAACAAACAGAAAGTCACACTTTCAAAACACACAATTCTCAATACTTCAAAACTTATGAGAATAGACACACAAGAAACTCAATGCTTAAAAGCTTATGAGTAACTGACAGAACTTACAACACAAAAACCAGTCCTTATACTGTTATCAGAATGATACCAGTTAGGCTCACAAAATACACTCGAAAACCCTAACAAAAACACATGTAAGTTCCACACCTAAACTAGGTTTACATCAGTCAATATATAGCATTTAATCTGGACTGAATTGGGCTTCAAAAACGCAGCAAATAGACTGCTCACAAAACTGCAAAATAAACTCCAAGAAAATAGGTCTTCAATCCAAAGTTTCCTAATATGTCTCCATAATTAGAAACAGCTGAAAATCCGAAAAACCAACATATAAACACAATCCAAAAATGCTTTGGATGCCACATAGGATAACCAAATATTCACAGAATATTTAGTAACAATTCACAGCAACAAAATCTGCTTTAAAAACTGAATCCAGACGCGATGTCCTATGAGCATGTATGGGACATCTTCATTCGACATGTTGAATGCAGCAAATTAGAACATCATGTTTCAACATCTTGCTGCTAGAATAGTTTTAGCAAAATAAATGCCAACCACAGAATCAAAGAAATAACAATCTCCCCCTTTGGCTTATTTTGGCTAAAACTACACACCAAAAAAAACTTGCAAAGAAGCACAAAAAAAACATCCATATCAGACAGCAGCGAAAACACCAACAGTTACCAACAGCACACAGCAAAAAAAATCCAGCATAGCAGCACTCCCCTTCAACTGCGTACAACACACAACACATCATACAACACATCATAGCAGCATAGCAAAACTCCCCCTCAACTGCAGCAACATTCCACAATCTCCCCCTCAACTACTGCAGCAGCACAAGCACACCACACACAAACATACTACTCCCCCTTTTTAGCCATAAATATGACAAAGGTAAGTAGAACAGTTATAAATATTTGAGAAATGGTCAAATCATAAACTATGATAAACAGCATCAGAGAATAGATGCACACTACATCACATGACCAAGTGTCATGCTCAAACTTCAGCATTTTCCCTTCATTCACACACTGCACTACCAGAACCTCCTTTAAACTTTCCAATCTGGCAGCCAGAAGGAACATTAATTGCTATAGTTCTTCATGAATGCAAACCCCAAGTCTTCTCCTCAGGTTTTCAAACTGAACTGCATCCAGAGCCTTGGTAAATATGTCAGCAAGCTGATTTTCTGTGCTCACATGCTCAAGAGTTATGACTTTGTCCTCCACAAGTTCTCTGATGAAGTGATGCCTGATATCAATGTGCTTAGTCCTGCTATGTTGAATTGGATTTTTGGAAATATTAATAGCGCTCAGGTTGTCACAAAATAATGTCATGACATCTTGTGTGACATTATACTCAGATAACATCTGCTTCATCCATACCAGTTGAGCGCAACTACTACCAGCTGCTATGTACCCAGCTTCAGCAGTAGAAAGAGATACATAATTTTATTTCTTACTAAACCATGAAATAAGATTATTTCCCAAAAAGAAACATCCTCCAGAGGTGCTCTTTCTATCATCAGCACTTCCAGCCCAATCAGCATCACAGTAACCTAATAAAATGGGACTTGAGTCATGGGAGTACAACAACCCATAATCACATGTACCACTCACATACTTAAGAATTCTCTTAACTTGATTGATGTGACTGACCTTGGGTTCTGCTTGATATCTTGCACACACACCAACAGCAAATGTTATGTCTGGCCTACTTGTTGTAAGATACAGCAGACTGCCAATCATACTTCTGTACAGACTTTGTTCAACATTCACTCCCTTTTCATCTTTGGATAACTTCAAGTGAGTAGGAGCGGGAGTTCTCTTATGCTTGGCATTATCCAGTCCAAACTTCTTCACAATGTTCCTCGCATATTTGCTCTGACAGATAAAAATGGAATCTTCCATCTGCTTGACTTGTAATCCAAGGAAGTAGGTCAATTCACCTACCAAGCTCATCTTAAATTCAGATTGCATTTGGTTGACAAAATGTTGGACCATTTCATCCGACATCCCACCAAACACAATATCATCTACATAAATCTGAGCAATCATTAGTTTCCCATCCTTCTCCTTGACAAAAACCATTTTATCAATGCCACCCTTCTTGTATCCATTGTTGACTAAGAACTCAGTCAGTCTTTCATACCAAGCTCGTGGAGCTTGTTTCAGCCCATACAAAGCCTTCTTCAGCTTGAAAACATGATCAGGAAAATTTGGATCCACAAACCCTTTAGGCTGCTCAACATAGACTTCCTCATTAAGATAGCCATTCAGAAAGGCACTCTTGACATCCATTTGAAACAATCTGAATTTCAACAAACATGCTACTCCTAGCAGCAATCTGATGGATTCCAATCGAGCCACAGGAGCAAATGTTTCATCGAAGTCTACTCCTTTAATCTGTGTGTATCCTTGAGCAACTAATCTGGCTTTGTTCCTGGTAACAACTCCTTGTTCATCAGACTTATTCTTATAAACCCATTTTGTTCCAATCACATTTGTTCCTGCTGGTCGTGGTACCAGTTCCCAGACTTCATTCCTCTTGAATTGACAAAGTTCATCTTGCATAACACTTATCCAGAACTCATCTGTCAATGCTTCTTTGACATTCTTTGGTTCAATCTTTGAAACAAAGCATGCATTTGACACAGTCTCCCTCGTTCTGGTTCTTACACCTTCATTCAGATCTCCAATAATCAATTCCTTAGGGTGATCCTTCTGAATCCTTATAGAGGGTCCCCTGTTAGCATCCTCTACCTCTTCATTCTCAGGTCTAGTGTCGGTTTCTTGAGCATTGTCTTCTACAGACTCAATGTCTTGGGAGATTTCATTGTTCATGGGAAGGCATGCTCCAACATCATCTGGGACATCTTCGTCTTTGCCTGAGTCATCAACCACCACATTTATGGATTCCATCATCACCTTAGTTCTGGAATTAAATACCCTATATGCTTTACTATTTGTAGAGTATCCCAAAAATATTCCTTCCTCACTCTTAGGATCCATCTTTCGCCTCTGCTCACGATCCGCCAAGATATATCACTTACTCCCAAACACATGGAAATACTTCACATTTGGCTTTCTACCTTTCCATAGCTCATAAAGAGTGACAGAAGTACCTGATCTGATAGTCACCCTATTGTGTATATAGCAAGCAGTATTCATGGCTTCAGCCCAAAAATGATATGGAAGCTTTTTGGCATGAATCATGACTCTTGCACACTCTTGTATAGTCCTGTTCTTGCGTTCCACCACACCATTCTGCTGAGGAGTGATCGGTGATGAGAATTCATGAGTGATTCCCTCAGATAAGCAGAACTCTTCAAACCTGCTATTTTCGAATTCCTTCCCATGGTCACTTCTGATCCGAACAACACCACAATCCTTTTCCCGTTGAATCCTTTGACACAACTCTTTGAAGGCTGCAAATACTTCAGACTTTTCTCTGATAAAACTTATCCAAGTGAATCTGGAGTAGTCATCTACGACAACATAGGCATACTTCTTCCCACCAAGACTTTCAACCTGCATAGGTCCCATTAAGTCCATGTGAAGTAGTTCCAGAACTCTAGAAGTTGTGGTAAGATGTTGAAGCCTCTTGTGTGACACCCTTGTTTGCTTCCCAACTTGACATTCACCACATATTTTATCCTCATCAATCTTCAGCTTGGGAATACCTCTAACAGCTTCACTTGACATAACTTTCTTCATCCTTTTCAGGTCTAAGTGACCCAATTTCTAATGCCACAATTTGGTTTCATCTTCCTTTGACATCAAACAAGTAGACAAACTTTCCGGTTCTTGAGGATTCCACAGATAGCAGTTATCCTTAGACCTGGTTCCCTTCATAACAACTTCATCTTTCTCATTGGTAACTAGACATTCAGATTTGGTGAAATTTACCTTGAAACCTACATCGCACAATTGGCTTATACTGATTAAATTTGCGGTCAGCCCTTTGACAAATAGAACACGATCCAGATTTGGTTATCCTGTGTAGTCCAGCTTTCCAACACCTTTTATTTCACCCTTTGATCCATCCCCAAAAGTGACATAATTGGTGGAGTGAGGCTTGATATCTGACAAGAATTTCTTCACACCAGTCTTGAACAACCACTGTCAAAGTACCAATCTTCTCTTGCAGATGCTCTAAGAGAGGTATGTGCTATGAGACCAGCCATCATTTTTATAGGAGTCCATATTCTCTTCACTTTACCCCAACTCTGTCCTTTATTTTGTTGCTGAGCAGTTTTGGGATAGCCGTTCAACTTGTAGCAAAAGGACTTTAAGTGACCAATCTTTCCACAGTAATGGCATCTCCATGGCTTATACTTTGATCTACAAACTCTTTTTTGAGGCTTTATCTGATGTTGAAACATGTGATTTGACATCCCTTCTTCTTGCTTTATTTTCTGAGGAACAAACTTCAATACAAGCTTCTTGTAAGTCTCTGCTTAATTGTTAAAACCAAGGCCTTGCACATTTCCAACATCTTTCCCAGTCTGAAGAATCTCATCCAGCTGCGTGGTACCATTGTTCAGCATTCTTATAGATTTGGTCATATTGTCAAGTTTTGACTTTTGCCTTTCAACCTCCTCTTTCAGATCAGTAATGGTTGATAGATGTTCTTCCTTCTCAGCTTCTAGTTGAGCTATCAGAACCTTCTGTTCTAATATTATCTGGCATTTTTCTTCATTCTTGATACACAACTCTAAGAACCCTGTGAAGACTTCTTCCTTAGTGAGTTCTCCAATAGAGGATTCTTTGTCAGAGTCAGACTCACAAGTAGTTTCTCCATCAGCCTTACAGATCCCAGTCAAAGCTGTCACTAATTTTGCAGATTCTTCTTCAAGATCACTCTCAGACTCTCCTTCTGACCAAGACACTGATAAGCCCTTCTTCTGCCTTTTAAGATACGTGGGACACTCAGTCTTTATGTGCCCATATCCCTCACATTCAAAACACTGAACTCTCTTCCCTTGATTGGAGTCTTCTTCAGTTCTGGATCTTCTGCCTCCATCCTGGTTTTTATTGATGTCGAGTGACTTGTTCTGAGCATTTGCTCTCGACTTCCAGTCAATCCTTTTCAACACTTTGTTAAATTGTTTTCCAAGCAATACCAGATCTTTAGACACCCCTTTATCTCTGACCAGGTCACCTTCATCTTCTGAGTCACCAGCTGTAGCAAGCGATTTTGGACGCGGTTCTTAAGCACTGGTCGCTCTCTGCGGTTGAGTTTACTACATGTCGATTCATTTTTTATCCTATTAAAGCTGATGAAGGAAGGGAAATAGATGTCTCCAATTAACCTTGCTTGCATACTGAATTAAAACAGCGGTCTGTTAATTTACAGATGCGACAATGTGGGGGGGCCTTTGTATTGGTTATTTGTATTTTCGCCAATACTGATTTCTCTCTGGGGTTTTGTTAGGATACTGCTTCAGATTATGATATATGGGAGTATGGGATTTTGGGTTTTTGTTTAGTGTGCTCGCTAAGATCTTTTCTTTCAATCTTATGCCTACGTATTCCCGTTTACCGAAACAGGGAAATCAGAGCGTTCGTAGTTCCTCCTATTCTATGGGAGGAAACGGTTGTTTTTTTGGTGTCTTGTTCAAAGCCCAAGACGTGAAGCGAAAGGTAATTTGTATCTTGTTCAAAGCTCAAGATATGAAGCTGAAAGAGTCTATTTGTATCTTGTTCAAAGCCCAAGATGTGAAGCTAAAGGTGTTGACCTTAGAGAGAATTTGTCATCTCTAAAGGGGGTCTGTTTGTCACGATTGTTGGGTGATTGGTTATAAAGGAGGATTACTTTAACCGGGATACGCGGATCCTAGCAATGCCATAATTTCCTTTATAGGGGGTTTTAACCTGAAGGAGAAGACTTTAACTCAGTGTAGAGCAATGCCATCTTTTCTTAGGAATTTCTCATGCTAAAAGAGGGACAGTGGCATGGATGTAGATGATCCAGAGGCTTGCCGCTTACAGCGATTAGATGAAAGGGGAAAGAGTTGTTGATGTTTGTGTACTGTGAACGAGGCACAACTTTGATGCTAAAAGGTTAATTGGATCAACCAGTGGTTTTCTTATATGAAGCCTAAGAGGAGGCTAATATGTGTCTCGTACAAAGCCCAAGACGGAGGCTAAAAGGTTTTAACTCGACGATGGAGTCTTTTGGTATCTCGTATAAAGCCCGAGAGGGAGGCTATTTGACTTAACAAGAGAGTTTTTTGTATCTCGTACAAAGCCCGAGATGGAGGCTGAAATTTGTTTGGCTCAATAAGAACCTTTTTTGTATCTTGTATAAAGCTCGAGATGGAGGCGAAATGGGTGATTGACTCAACGAGGGAGTCTTTTATGTGTCTCGTACAAAGCCCGAGAGAGAGGCTAAACGTTGTTTGACTCCGCTGGGGAGAATCATTGTACAAACCCCAAGAGGAGGCTATGGTGACTGTTTCAGTTAAGTGACAGGTCCAGTATACTGATTTTGAAAGAGAAAATCGGTTCTTATATGAGCAATACTGTACTCGAGGATTTGATTCGAGGATCCGGGTTATTCCTGTTCTTTAAGGAAGTGGGAAATCCGAAGGGTATCGAGACTGTCAGAGTCTACGGGTTTTCTTCCTATTTTTAAAGGGGTGCTTGAGAATGTCTTTGAGACTCAAGGGAATTAGACTGTCCAAGTCTAGAGTTTCATCTTTTGTATTATGCTTTGAGAAACAGCAGTAGACTCTTTGAAAGGACTGTTCTATACAGATTATTAAGTTATGTTCCTATACCTCTAGGAGGTCGTCGGGACAATTTGTACGAAGCCCAAAAGGAGGCTGGAAACTTTTAAGAAGCCGAGAGGTCCTTGTACGAAGCCCAAGAGGAGGCTATCATTCCCGGAGGAAGAGATTATTATACGAAGCCTAAAAGGAGGCTGTGAATATTTCTAAGAAGCCGGCGGGTCCTTGTACTAAGCCCAAGAGGAGGCGGGGTTACTTTTAGGAAGCTTGTGGGTCCTTGTACTATGCCCAAGAGGAGGCCGATGCTTTTAAGAAGCCCGTGGGTCCCCAAACCCTGAGAAATTCAAGGCAAGCTATTCATAAGGAATAGATCAAGTCAGGAAAGTTCGAGAATTTGGAAGAAACTCAAAGATGCCATTCACGGAGAATACATTCATCTCTGGGAATAGAGTTTCTTGACAATTCCTAATGAGGACAGCCGAAGAGAAGACTGTATCTGGTGATCCTATTGGGGATCTAGTTGTCTATTTCTACGAATAAACGAAACGGCATCACCTAGTTCTAGACGTAGTTGTCGGGGAAACTCAAAATATCTATACTATTATTACACAGTTGATATGAGTTTATGAAAGAAGACTTACAGTGAAACAGCCCCACAATACAGTTATATGTATATGAAAGCGGTAAATGAAAGCAATAACCACTTACTCGGTTGTAGAGCTTCCATGCTGTTTGGTTAGTTGTTCAACAAAGAAAACTTTGATAACAATATCATATGCAAAATCAAAGGAGAAAGTGCTTTGAAAAAGAAAGATTTGGGGCTTATAGCTCAAGGAGAGGCCCAGGGTTTTATCAGTGAGCGCACTGTTTGAATTTGTACAGTGGGACTTATACAAGTGACTGAGGCCCAAAAAATGGTTTTATGTACAAAGGGATGGGTCTTACACTTTCTCAAGAGGCCCAAAAAGTTTAAAGAAAGAGTGAGGCTTATAACACGAGGGTAGGCCCAATTGATTTTTCCGTTTGAAATGGCGATCGCGCCGAGATTTTCTTTTAACACAGAGGGACTTATACAATAAGTGAGGCCCAAAATGATTTTGGTTAAAAGGGGGTTGGGTCTTACACTCTACTAGAGGCCCAAAAATTTTGAATGGGTTTTATAGCTCGAGGAGAGGCCTAGGGTTTGATTTTTGAATTGGCGAGCGCGCCGAGGTTTTTTTTGAAAATACAGTGGGACTTATACAATAAGTGAGGCCCAAAAAATAGTTTGTATTTTACAAAAAAAAGGGTTGGGTCTTACACTCTAATAGAGGCCCAAGTGTAATTGTTTGATGAGGGTGAAAATCAAAGAAACCCTAATTTTAATCTTTAAATAGTAAATATTTAAAGAAAATCAATGAAAAATACCAAATAGATTTGAATAAACCACTTGTGATTTTTGTTTAAGGTTTGAAAAATGAGGTATAAATCACAAGAGATATTAAAACTCATTTGGTCTTGATTTTTCAAGATGGATGTTCATTTTAAAATGTTTAAAAACAAATAAAAATGAATTTATTCACAAAAATACTAATTATATTAAATACATAATATAAATCTAATTTTTTGTGGAATAAAATATTTCAACATTTTTATGATTTTTTGCAAAAAGAATCAGTCAAAAATAATTAAAATTGAGTGAGTTATTAATTTTTCAAATCATTAACAAAATAATATGAAAAATAGGAAAATAGGAAAAAGTGATAAAAAAAAGGTCTGGGGCGAAGGGGATTCGAACCCCAGACCTTTCGCTTGCCAATACATACAAACCAGCTGATCAACCACTGGGGCGCAATACCAATTCATTAATAACATGGCAAGTGAAAAATATATATCAAACTAGTTGGATTTTCTGAAAATGGCGCCATGGCCATCTTGTTCCTCTAGCTCGTGCATGAAGCCCTCCATCTCTCTCGTTTCTCAACCATTTGACATGATTCAAACACCAAACTCATGCGTTTTTTCACAATGAAGAAGATGGCAATACCCAATTTCATTCATTTTCAGTGTATAGCAAATTATATCATTGTGGCCGTATGAACCCTAATTTTGCAAAAGCAATCGAGTAGGCATTTTTATGAGTGCTATGATCAAATTTTTTGAGGGAAAACAATCAACATATGATGGCAAGCAATTGGCAAAAATATCATGCGAGGAAATATGCATGGATCATGGAGTTGGAGTTTTGAGGCTTACCTTGATGCAATCTGAAATGGAACTCTGCACAAACCTTGTTCCAGTTGTGAATTAACGATCCCTACAGCTTCAATGGATGTTATGGAGTGTGTTGCAAGCTTTGTAACACTTTGAAACTCTTTGGATCAAGCTGGAGACCTCCACCTGCATAATTGAGGCATAATGGCTTGGTTGAAGGGTAATTTTGAGCCTGAGGTGTTATAGTCATTGTTTAAGTGTTTGGACACCTCAAATACATCATATGTGATATGTTTGAGCAATTGGAATTGATTGCTTAAGGCTGCAACTCAAAACCCGATAGTGGTTACTCAAAAACCAAGAAACTTGAGGTTTAAGGAAGAATGAGAGAAAGCAGTGTTGTAACTGGCTTTGGTGTGAGTTGAATGATCCATTGGAACCTCTATTTATAGGTGATCAACTTTTGTCTTGGAGGAATAGTGAATGGCTGCTGGATCAGATCACATTTGCATGGATTGGCTTGGAGGATTTCTTCTCAAGCAAGGCAAACTAGCCATTCCCAAGAGCAGGGCTATGCCTTGACCAAAATCACATTCTTTAGATGTTTTTATTGTTGTTTAATCAGAGAACTTGACTGAGTAGAGTGGCTTTGTTGAAAATGCACTATTCCACATTAATGCCCCTTTGAATTCAAGGCAAAATATGCCAAAGTGGATGAATTTCAAGTTGGAAGATTCCTTGGCTTTTTGACTCAACCCTATCAGTTGGATCAGTGGGTTCATGATCAGATTGAAGTCATGTGGCATAGTGATCACTCCTTTTGACTCAGAAATCGTGGATGACACAAAACCCCCAAACTGATTTTTCATGGCAGCCTTGACTTGGTGTGTTGTGGCAGCCATAATTCTTGGCACAAGTGGATTGGTTTCATGCTATTGAGTTGCTTGGATTCTTGGCAACATTTGCAAAAACATTGATGTTTATCTTTGGAACTGATTCAGCTTGTAACTGTGTGAAAAAACCCCACAAGTTTTGGTGTTTCCAACAAAATCTGTCTTGGACAGAATTTTTTCTAAGTGTTGGAAAAGTGGTACTTTCATGTTTCCAGCCATTTTGGCTCACTCATAGCTCAAAATCCACAATGAATTTGAGTTAGGTCTAGTTGAAGTTTTTGTAGAGGGAAATGAGATCTACAAATCAAGCCTTGGATGGGAGAAAATGGCTTTGTGGTTTAGGAGTTATGACCCTCCAAAGTTGGTACCCTAGCCACTTTATTTTTAACTTAGAAAATTTTCTAAGTTTTTATGGTTACCGCTTTTACAAGTTATCCAACTTTTCTCGATTTTTCTTGATGAATGATGATTCAAATCATACATTAACATCATTTTAGGGTTAAAAATCCATTTTTGTGAAAAATCTCAAAAAGTCAAAGTTGACTTTTGTGCACAGTTGACTTTTTATCAGATGAATTTCAAACTGTGCAATTCTTCAGGAAATCATGTCCTTGACCTAAATCAAACTTGATGGACATGTTCCATGGGTGTCATAGGGTATATTGATGCATGTCATAGGGCTTGGGAGCATGTCCTGGTCAAAAGTCAAAGTTACAGTTGACTTTTTCCTTAAAACCCTAACTGTGGTGCAGATGAAATTGAGGCTTGTTGCTCAAGTTTCTTGGATCAATCCATTGTTGCAAATGGATCAATGTAGTGTATTAGAGACCCTCAAATCCTCCTTTGAGGTCTTGTCTCATGATTTGCCCTAAAAGTCAACTTAGGGGTGAATTAGGTCAAGAAACCCTAATTCCTGATTTTTGATGAATGCATCCCCTGAGACAAAATTGACTTGATGATTGGGTCCATGAGGTACCATGAACTATATTAGGTTATGTTTTGGATCATTGGCTTGTGCCCAGATGAAAAATTTCCATTTGGAGGCCCTGGTCGACCAAAACCCTAATTTGGTGACACTGTCGATCTTGAGACTTGATCCACCTAGAAGGGAGCAGCCTTGTGCTTGATCCTTGAAGTGGGAGTCCTTTTGATCCATTGTGGATGTTTGAGAGGTTAGACGAGTTGAAGATCATGTCATTCCTTGATTGATCCTTTGTCTAAGGCTCTGAGAGGGCTTGAAACCCTAATTTTGATTGTAGTGGATGCTCACCCATCTTTGGGGAGACTGATGAAGTATGATGGTTCCTCCATATTGTGATGATGATTTTCACAATGATGGGAAGTCTTAGTGGTCAAAATTTGGGGTATGACAGATGCCCCTATTTAATCTTCTTGGACACGAAGGTGTGAATGGCGAAGGTATTCGGGCATTCGAGGTGCAAGAGGATTAAATATCGGAATATCCGAAATTTTGACGGTGTTTATGAATGGTAATTCACACATTCATCTTCTTTCGCTAAGCAATGATGCTTAGAAAAGATAAACTTCCCCTCGATCCTGGTCTTCATCCAAGGAACTGGTCTCAGTTTTCTTTTGAAATGAACTTCCCCTCGATCCTGGTTTCCTACCAAGGAACTGGTCTTAGTTTCTGATCTAAACTTCCCCTCAATCCTGGTTTCCTACCAAGGAACTGGTCTTAGTTTCTGATTTAAACTTCCCCTCGATCCTGGTTTCTTACCAAGGAATTGGTCTAAGTTTCTTTTGTTAACTTCCCCTCGATCCTGGTCTTCCGCCAAGGAGCTGGTCTCAGTTTCCTGATTTAAACTTCCCCTCGATCCTGGTTTCCTACCAAGGAACTGGTCTAAGTTTCTTTTGTCAATAAACTTTATTGACAAGGGACGCTATTCGTAGCAGTTTTCCTCAAACTTCTCGCCGAATTTTCCTGGGGAGATGCCATTTAACGGAAAAAGTTGATGTCATACTTACTGGGGAACCCAGTCGTCTGAGTTGTAGAGTTGCACAAACTTCTCTGTTGGAGACGCCATTTGTTTCTACTGGGGAAAACGAGTCTCTTGAGAGGCTGCTTCTGCGTGGGATCTTACATCATACTTTTCTCGGGATCTTCCCGGAGAAATGCTATATGATGGGGTCCAATTTTGAGGTGCCGAGGACCTTTTCATCAGCGATCTTTTCGGAGCGAAACTGGCATGCTGCTGAATCTCTGATTACGAGGCTTTCTCTATGGATTTTCCTTAATCTGGGAAAGCAAGGATATCATCTTCAATGGCGAAGAGTGATGCTGACTGAAAGTTCCTCTGGTTTTTCAGAGGTTCAAGTTATCAAAGTGGTCAAGGGCCAACTTCCTTCCAGAAATAGACTGGGGGGAAGGCTATTCAGACACAGCGTTTCCTGACGAGGCAAAAACTGACAACTCGATTGGGAGAACTTCTATCACTAGGGGACAAGACCGACTAGAGTGATAGTGATGCAATATAGAATGTGAATGCAAATCAATAATGCATGATATGTGTATGTATATGCTGACAAAACCGACGCGACACACAAACTAAAAGATGAACATGACTGGATACTCGGCCATCGCGGGACGTGTAGAAATATCGCAGGTTCAAGATAGCAATTCCACCTTGCTTAGGAGAGATAGTCCCTATTGGGAGCTACCGTTGGTCGGGCTTAGGAGGTAAGAACTCTGTCGTGGCGTATCAGACGAAACAAGGTCTCTGACACAATTGATCCCTTCATTCAGGCGTACTGGGTTAGAAGGAGTACTTTGATTCTGCACTTTGAGGTTCGCTTACTTCTGGAGAAGCGGTTGATGTTCCTTTGATGTTCAACAGTCAAAAGAAATTGCCGACTTTATTAAAAAGCAGAAAAAGTTTTAACAAGTAAATTCATTTTTGTTTTATTTCAAGAATCGTTAATCATGTTAACAACGTCGTTCTGTAAAGCTAAAACAAATAAGAATTACAAACAAAAGCACAAGGGCTTAAATTTTATTGATACGATGGAAATCAGTCAAACACGTGATTCCATTGAGTATTTACAAAGTTAGAAAATGGTAATTTACAGGGAAAATGGCTACATTGAAACATAACGACCGATATCCTTCTACCAACTTTGAATTCAGGGCATCCTGAGCTTCTGTCGAAGATGACCTTGACTGGAGTTTTCCTCCGATGATGTAACTGCTGCTGAGGAACCTGCCTCTGTTGAACATAGTTACTTGCCATTATCCCTAATTTTTTCCTGGATTGTACTGTGATGTTTCCAATCCAACGGGATGATTTTTTTCATGTCTCTAATTTTTGCCTGGACCGCCCTTTCGGGTTTTCAATCCACCGAGACGTTTTTTTTCTTTTTTTTTTTAGTTTTAGGCGAAGTATTTCTTGACTACATCAACATTCGTGGGGTAGGAAAATTCCTCTCCGTCCATGGTTGCAAGTCTCAAGGCGCCGCCCGAGAAAGCTTTTGTGACCACATAGGGGCCATCATAATTTGGGGTCCATTTGCCCCGAGAGTCAGTGAGAAATGATTGTATCTTCTTGAGCACGAGGTCTCCTCTTCTGAAGACACGAGGTCGGACCTTTTTGTCGAACGCCTTCTTGATTCTCTGTTGATACAGCTGACCATGGCATAGTGCCGTGATTCGTTTCTCTTCGATCAGATTCAGTTCGTCGTGTCGACTTTGACACCACTCAGCTTCGGTGAGCTTAGCTTCCATCAATACTCGGATTGACGGGATCTCTACTTCTATGGGGAGCACTGCTTCCATGCCATACACTAGAGAGAAAGGGGTTGCCCTTGTTAAAGTGCGGACAGATGTGCGATAACCGTGAAGAGCAAAGGGTAGCATCTCGTGCCAGTGTTTGTAGGTTACAACCATCTTTTGAACGATCTTCTTGATGTTCTTATTGGCCGCTTCTACCGCTCTGTTCATCTTGGGTCGGTAGGGAGATGATTTATGGTGTTCGATCTTGAACTCTGCACACAACTCTTTCATCATCTTATTGTTCAAGTTAGATCCATTATCAGTAATGATCTCGCTTGGAACACCATAACGACAGATGATATTGTTTTTGATAAATCGGACCACCACTTGTCGGGTTACATTAGCGAATGACGCTGCTTCGACCCACTTGGTGAAGTAGTCAATGGCTACTAGAATGAACCGATGTCTGTTTGAAGCCTTGGGCTCAATCATGGCAATCATGTCGATTCCCCATATGGAAAATGGCCATGGGGAAGAGAGAACTTTGAGATGTGATGGCGGTACATGAATTTTGTCGGAGTATATCTAACACTTGTGACACCTCCTCATGTACTTGTAGCAGTCGGATTCCATTGTCAACCAATAATACCCTGCTCTCAGAATTTTTCTCGCCATTGTGTGTCCGTTGGCATGAGTGCCAAAGGATCCTTCATGAATTTCTTTCATAAGCATGTCTGCTTCTGGTCTGTCTACGCATCGGAGCAAGACCATGTCAAAATTTCTCTTATAGAGAGTGTCCTCGCTCAGGAAGAAGTTTCCAGCCAATCTTCTGAGGGTTTTCCTGTCTTTTCTTAGTGCCCCAGGTGGGTACTCTTGTTTCTGAAGGAAGCATTTGATATCGTGATACCAAGGTCTGTCGTCTAGGACTGCTTCGATCGTGAAGATGTAAGCGGGCCGCTCAAGGTGCATTATGTCGATCTTAGGTAAGTCGCTCCATTGACCTACACTAATCATGGAAGAGAGGGTGGCTAATGCATCAGCCATGTGATTCTCCTCACGAGGGATATGATGAAACTCGACTCTGTTGAAGAAGGGTAACAACCTTCTTGCATAGTCTTTGTAAGGAATCAATCCTGATTGGCATGTGTTCTAATCTCCTTTTATTTGATTGATAAACAGGGCTGATTCGCCATATACGTCTAAGTTTTTGATCCTTAAATCAATCGCTTCTTCAAGACCCATGATACACGCTTCGTATTCGGCCTCGTTGTTCGTACATTTGAACGTAAGTCGAGCGGTGAAAGGAATGTGGGTACCCTGAGGGGTAACAATGATTGCTCCAATTCCGTTTCCATAATGATTAACTGCTCCGTCAAAGATAAGTCCCCATTGGGAACCTGGTTCTGGCCCTTCATCGGGTAACGGTTCATCGCATTCTTTCATCTTTAGATACATGACATCTTCGTCTGGGAAGTCAAACCCGATTGATTCTTGATCGTCAATCGGTTGATGAGCCAAATGATCGGCTAAAATACTTCCTTTAACGGCTTTTTGAGCGTGGTACTCTATGTCATATTCTGATAACAACATCTGCCAATGGGCAATCCTTCCCATAAGAGCAGGTTTTTCGAAAACGTATTGATTGGATCCATTTCGGAGACCAACCAAGTAGTATGACGAATCATGTACTGGCGAAGATGTTTGGCTGCCCAAGCCAAAGCACAACAAGTTTTCTCGAGCATCATGTACTGAGTTTCGCAGTCGGTGAATTTCTTGCTCAAATAATAAATGGCAGACTCTTTCCGTTTGGTTTCGTCTTGTTGGCCAAGTACACATCCCATTGAGTCCTCTAGAACTGTGAGGTAAATGATCAGTGGTCTTCCTTCCACTGGAGGTGATAGAATCGGAGGATTCAACAGATATTCTTTGATACTGTCGAAGGCAATTTGGCAATCTTCTGACCAAACACAATCCTGGTTTTTTTTAAGTAATTTGAAGATCGGCGCGCATGTCGCGGTCATAAGGAATATGAATCTGGAGATGTAGTTCAAATGTCCCAGGAATCCTCTGACTTGTTTTTCAGTTTTCGGAGAAGGCATTTCTTGAATGGCCTTGACCTTGTCATGATCAATCTCAATTCCTTTCTGGCTGATGATGAACCCTAGTAGTTTCCCTGAACGGACACCAAAGGTGCACTTGTTAGGATTAAAGTGGAGTTTGTACTTTCGCAAATGCTCGAATAGTTTCGACAGGTGGGTCACATGCTCCTCTTCCGTCTTAGATTTTGCAATCATGTCATCGACATATACCTCTATCTCTTTGTGTATCATGTCATGAAAAAGAGTTGTCATGGCCCTTTGATAGGTTGCCCCGGCATTCTTCAAACCGAACGACATTACCTTGTAACAAAAGGTGCCCCATGGGGTGATGAACGAAGTTTTCTCCATGTCTTTCGGCGCCATTTTGATTTGGTTATAGCCCGAGAATCCATCCATGAAGGAGAAAACTTTGAACTTTGTTGTACTGTCTACCAACATGTCAATGTGTGGTAAAGGAAAGTCGTCATTTGGACTAGCCTTGTTTAGATCCCTATAATCAACACACATTCTGACCTTTCCGTCCTTTTTCGAAACGGGTACGATGTTGGCTAACCATTGAGGATATTCTGATGTGGCGAGGAAACCTGCGTCAATCTGTTTTTGTACTTCCTCTTTGATTTTGATGGCCATGTCCGGGTGAGTCCGTCTCAACCTTTGCTTTACTGGCGGACATTCTGATCTTAACGGTAAGTGATGTTCCACGATGCTGGTATCCAACCCTGGCATATCCTGATAGGACCAAGCGAATACATCGGGGAATTATTTGAGAAGCTTTACCAAACCCTCTCTGGCAATGGGACTGAGCAGTGCCCCAATCCTGATTTCTTTTCTCTCTTTTTCTGAACCCAAGTTTACCGTTTCCAACGGTTCTTTGTGAGGTTCAATGGACCTTTCCTCTTGTCTGAGTAATCGGGAGATCTCTTCTGGAATTTTGTCGTCATTTTCTTCTTCCGTCTTGAATATCGGGAACTCAAAATTGGGAGAAGGCATCGGATCGTATGTTTCAACGGGGTTTAAAACAAGCAATCTGCATGACGTGATGATTGGGATTTAGAAGAGATAGAGAAAATGCAAAAGTGTGTGCAGTGTATATATTTTTTTTTTACTGCTTGTTTTTATTATTGAATTGTTTTTTAGGATTGCCATTTCTGAAAAAGCAAAAAGAGAAAACAGCAATTAATGCGGAAATTACAGAACGATGTTATTTTATTAATGAACAAGTCGAATCTTGAAACTACAGCCCTATAAAACAAAACTCAGTCGTTTAGGGCAGATCGAAGAGGGAAATTTACAGAAAGCGAGCCCTATCAAAACATCCGTTTCACCTGGGCAGGGTGAAAGGTTAAAGATGGCAATTACTTTGACTGATGAACGACCTTCGGAACCTCGACGGCAACCCATTGGCGGCGAACTCCTCGGTGAATCACAAAGTCTGGCACCTTCCTTGATTTGTCTTCAGAAATGACGCTGATTTCTGGTGGAGTAGGATCATTGGAATCTGTCTCCCAAGCAGGGTTGTCGTAGGAGAATTCCTCTGTTACATTTTGCATAGCATTTGTGCTCCTAGCTGTATCTCCCCATCCAGTTGGCTGGATATCTTCGAACCTGATACGAGAGCTTTCGGGAGCGGTGTACTTGACTATATAGTCGTATTTTCCACTCGGTTATCCCAAGGTGTCCCAAACTTCTTTCGAACTGGAGGAGTCATCCCTCTCGATGACATTGACCTCGGGAAAAGCATAGTTGATGAATTCAAGTCCTGCAAACGTTGCAAATTCATCGTCATGTTGAGTAGTTTCTGAATGACCTGAGTGTTGATCCCATGACATGGTGGGGACACAGGTATTCTGTTCAATGATGGTCAGCTGACTTTCATTATTTGGCTGACTTTCTTGCCCCAAGTCTTCTGGGTAAGGCTGCCACATTGGCAGACCATCCATCGGGCCATAGTAGTCGTGGTCAAAGTTGTCTTTCATCAGAGTGTCTTTCTCTAATGAGTTCGGCAGAGCACGACATCCTTCCGGATCATAATCTCCATATATCATTTTGACATCTGACCGTGGTATAAATCTTGGACTCTGTGCGGGATAGCAAAATGGCGTAGGCACCTCTTCCTGAGACATATAACCGTCCTCGTTAAGGTAGGACTTCCATTCTTTATCTGTGTCAGAGGGATCTTCCTCATTGATAGCATGTACTGCTTGAGACACTGGGTGAAGGAAACCTCCACTGTGGAAGAAGTTTTGAAGGGGATGAAAATTTTCATCATTGGCAGCTGTCTGGGTACAGGTTGCAGAAAAACCAAGACCCTTCTTTGTTTTATTGTCAATAGGAATGACAAGCTGTCCCCATCCGGTTGTATTGGTACTCTCGACCGCATTGATAGCATCGTTGTATGAAGAAATGGAAGTTCCTTCTTTGAACTGATTATTCTTGCTCACCGACAGTGCTTGGAACTGCGTTCCAATAACCTCCTCGGGTTCTATACCAGTAGATGATGACAAGTTACTTACAAGCAAGGCTTGTTCCCCACAAACTGTGACAAGTTGATCGTCCTTGACAAACTTTAGCTTTTGGTGGAGGGTCGAGGTGACAGCTCCAGCCTGATGTATCCAAGGTCTTCCTAATAAACAACTGTACGTTGCCCGGATGTCCATGACCTGGAAAGTGACTTGGAAAGTGTGAGGACCAATAGTTATGGGAAGATCAACTTCGCCGATAACCGTTTTTCTGGATCCGTCGAATGCTTTGACGACAACCTCGCTGATTCTCATCGGAGGGCCTTTGAATGATAATTGCATCAAAGTGGACTTCGGAATAACATTCAGGGCTGACCCTGTGTCAACCAGTACGCTAGCTAAAGCATCGTCCTGGCAGTTAACTGTGATATTGAGCGCCATGTTATGACGGCGACCCTCTTCGGGTAATTCCTCATCACTAAATCCCAAATTGTTGCAGGAAGTGATGTTAAAGATAATGCTATCGAACTGTCTGATTGTTACATCCTGTTCCACAAAGGCTTGCTCCAAGACTTTCTGTAGACCCTTCCTGTGCGCTTCTGAACTTAGTAACAGTGATAATACCGAGATTTTTGAAGGAGTCTGTAACAGTTGATCAACAATGTTGTATTCACTCCTTTGGATAAGCTTCAGCATATCATCATTGTTTTTCGAAAGGTCGGGATTACTGGATTGACCGACTGGTGGATCGGGATCTCCTGTCTGAAGTTCCTTTTCCTTGTTAAGTTCCCCAACCCCTCGGTTGAAGATTCTACCACTCCGTGTTACACTACTGATGGCTGCAATATTCACAACGGAGGGTAATGGAATTTCCTTTCCATTTTTAATTGTTGTTGCACCGTACTTGTAAGGGATTGCCTTAGTTGATTCATACGGTAGTGGTCCCGGCAGATAGATGACTACGGGAACCTTCTGATTTTTCTGACCATCGTAAGTAATCTTGATCCGTTCCCGGTTGGGAACTTTAGATTCGTCAAGTAGAGGGATGATGGCAAGAACATCCCTGGTCTGGTGACGACCAGAGATTACAACAGTCTCAACTTGATCGATAAGGTAATTCGGTATCCAGTTGATGGGTCCAGAGCCCGGATATGGACGAATTTCTCCACGATCCACCTGACCCTGAAGAGCTGCTCTCACAAGGTAACACACTTGGTTACTTTCTGAACAAACGCTACAACGGTCATAATTGTGTGGTGGCACCTGGCCACGCCCACTTTGAATACAATGTAACCTCACTAGGTTAGCTTCCACTGATCGGACATCCTGACTCTGACGCCGAGTGGGGTTTCTATTACTGATACTAATTTGCTGAGTATCTTCATCCATGTCGATTGGCATCCACCAATGATTTAACAAGTGCTGAAGTGCCTCCTAGACAAGGGTACAACCTCGATCATTTTCACAACCTGCCTTACAGCTTTGATAGTCATGTGATATTAAGAATCCGAATCGAACCTGCTCAGCATGTAACTCTACCAGGTTGGTATTCATTACGCGAATATCGAAGATCTGAACCATGTTGATTTGATAGGAGTTCCTATCATGGTAGTCTTGGATCCATCCAAGATCCATCTGACGCTGGAGGGCCTCTTGTATGAAAGAGCATCCCTGTTTGTTTACCGAGCAAGTCAGACAGGAACTGTAATCGTGCCGTGGCAGATTATGATACTGGCTTTTCCTTGAGTGCATCGCCACCAAGTTGACATTCATTGCACGAATGTCGTGGTTCTGAATGACGTTAGAATTCGTGTAGACCATGTTAACTGCACGAACTCGGTGCTCCTGGATCCATCCGAGATCCATTTGTTCATGTAGAGCTGCTTGCACTACCGAACATCCTTGATTGTCTTTAGAGCAGATATCACACTGGTGATAGTTATGAGGTGGCACATGGCCATATCTACTCCGTCTACAATGCATCTTGACCAGATTGGTTTTCAACAAGAGTACATCATGAATTTGATAGACGTGGTTAGTCTCTCCTTCTATCAAATTGACTGCAGCCTTCTCGTGTTGAGGCAGCGGGTTCGTAAGAACATTAGGATTTGTATCCTTGAAGGATAAGACCCCGCTCCTAACAAGTTTTTGCACGTCGGACTTGAAATTGAGACAAGTCTCTATGTTATACCCTGGACCTCCTTGGTGGTAAGGGCAAGTTTGATCCACCTTAAACCAAAAAGGTGGATTTTCCGGTACTGTAAGAGGAGATTAAGTCAGAATGTGCCCCTTGGCCAGTAGTAATGGAAATAGTTCTGCGTACGATACGGGTATAGGATCAAATCCTGGTGGTCGTGTTGTATGGTTGTTGTTGTATGGAGGACGAGCCTGCTGAAGAGGTTGTTGTGTCCTTTGCTGATCAGGTTGGCTCTACGTAACCTGAGGTTGATACATAGGAATAGGCGCAGGGCTGATAGCAGGAGTTACAGCTGCTACCGGCTGATAACGACGCCTTTGCTTTCCGAGAGAGATATTCCCAATATCTTGCTCTTTTTTCTTAGGGAGAGCACTACCGTATTTTTTAGTACCGCTCGTCGATCCAGTGTCTTTTACCAAACGTCTTTCTCGGACGGCTTCCTCAAGACGTACACCCATGCCGACCATTTCGGTGAAGTCACTGGGCGCACTGGCAACCATTCGGTCATAGTAAAATGAGCTTAAGGTCTTTAAGAAGATCTTTGTCATCTCTTTTTCCTCAAGAGGTGGACAAATTTGAGCGGCAATTTCACGCCACCTTTGAGCATACTCCTTAAAGGTTTCCTTGTCCTTTTGCGACATTGATCTGAGTTGATCTCTGTCGGGTGCCATGTCCAAATTGTATTTGTATTGTTGGACGAAGGCAGTGCCAAGATCTCTGAAAGTGTTGATCATGGCATGGTTTAAACCCATGTACCATTTTAATGCTGCACCGGTTAAACTATCCTGGAAGTAGTGAATCAGTAGGTCCTGATTTTCTGTCTGAGCCGACATCCGTCGAGCGTACATCACCAAGTGGCTCTGAGGGCAAGAGTTACCCTTGTATTTTTCAAAGTCGGGCACTTGAAACTTATGCGGAACTTTCACATTGGGGACCAAGCAGAGGTCTGCGGCGTCCTTTCCAAATAAATCCTGACCGCGAATGGCTTGCAGCTCCTTCTGGATTTCCAAGAACTGCTCCTGGAATTCATCCATTCTATCGAACATAGTTTCCTTTTTACTAGCAGGTATCTGTGGAATCTGTCCTTCCGGGACAGTGTGCACCACAGGGGGTGGGACCGTGACTACGGCAGCGAATCTTGGCGTTTCCTGAATTTGTAACCTTCAGGAGTCTTCAGTATGCCCCTGGCATCTTCGTTTTCCCGAAGTTTGTAACCTTCAGGCCCAGCGACTTCTGTTATGATTCCTTGATCTTCAGTGATCGGCAGAACATATCCTTCCGGGATATAGTTAACAGGCATGCCCCAAGGACGATCTTTCGGCATTTGATACCTAGGATCATACTTCTCCACGATGGGCGTCGAGGTGATCTCTGAGATCACAGTCCTTTGTAGTTGAGCTTCTTCCATGACTTGCATGTCGTTACGAAGCTTTCTCATATCCTCTCTCAGAGCGTCGATCTCTTCTTTCAACTCTCTATTTTCTTCCTCAAGATCATCCATCTTTTTTTGACGATTGGCCTGAGTATTGTATGAATGAGACAGTTTGACTCTAGAATTAAGACACAAACGTGAGATTCGTAGGTAAGAAGAATACGCGATGTGAGAATGATGAATGCAATAATTATATTAATTGTTTTTTGGTTTAATCAAAATAAACTTTGACAATTAGATTGCAAATATCAAACAGTGGGGAAACCCCTTTTTATTGAATTCAAAGGATTACAGAAATGGAAATACAGTAGATTACAAGGTGCAGAAACAGAAACCTAAGCTAATGGGTCCCGAGTCCTCTCTGAAGAGAAATCGGGTGCTGACTCTGGTGCTTTCCGTTTCTTTGACCGGGGCTCTTGGGCCGTTGTCGGGTTGTCATTCCTTTGCCAAGTGAAAGGAGTGAGCAAATTCCTTTGGTCATCCTGATTCTCTACAGCATGTTGCTCCAAAATTTTAATTAGAGCATCTTTCTCTTTCAGTAATTGCTGTATTTTGATGCACTCTACGTCGAGGGTGCGGTACTTGTTCTTCCAAGACCTTCTCTCATTTTGAACTTTGTTGAGAGTAACCTGAAGCTTTTCAGTTTCCGTCATGAAGTACATGACAGATTCCCTCGGCGGAAGAATTCTGTAACGAGGATAAGGCATCTTCAGCTTGAGAGCTCTAGTTTCTACCCAATGGAGATAAGGCTCCACTGAGACACAGTCCGGTTTTCCTAGAGACTCTCGTCCTTTCTTATGAACATGTTTCCAGGCTTGCACTATTTCCATCTTTAATGCTCTGTCGTTTTCTCCTTCTTTGAAGAAAAGACCTTCTAGATGAACACCCCGTGGGACGTGTCTCATTGGGTATCCAAATTGACGACGAACGAGAACTGGATGGTAATTGATTCCTCCCTTAGTTCCTATAAGGGGTACGTTGGGGAAGTTTCCACAATGATCAATGATTCTGATTCCATCATAGATCCTATTACACCAATCTATATCAGAGTTGGTAAGAGATATGATCTTCTGCGACCAACGTAAGGCACTCTTACAATCCCAAAAAGCAGCAGACTTGGGCAAGTGGGAGATAAACCATTTGTAAAGCAAAGGTACATAGCATGTGATCTCCCCTCCGCTGTACAAATTTCCCAAATGTACAGAATGATACGCATCTGCGAGCAAAGTCGGTACAGGGTTTCCAATGAGAAAAACCTTAATGGCGTTGATATCGACGAAGTTATGAATGTTGGGAAACAAAAATAATCCGTAGGTGAGCAAGACAAAGGTGTTTTCAAAAGCAGTCACGTTTCCTATACTGGCAAAATACAGGGCTTTCTTTGTCAAGAACTGGGCTGGCAAACCTTGGATGCCACCCTTAGTGGTTATGTGAGTCCTGACCTCAGACTCGTCCAAATGAATTGCTCTTGCAATGGTCTGATTCTTTGGAATTTATTCCAGTCCAGAAAATAGAGCTTGATCAGTAATGTGTAGATCAATCAGATGAGAATATTCCTCCAGCGTTGGTGCGAGCTGGTAATCCGAGAATGTGAAACAGTGGTAAACCGGATCGTAAAACTGAATGAGCGCATCCATGATTCCCTCAATCACATGGACTCTTAATAGTGGTAGCAAACCTCCGTACTTGGCTCTAAAAGCCTTAGGGTTAGTGATCATCCTCGCTAACCTTCTCAAATCCTCTAGTTTTGGAACCTTGAAGGTGTACCTATGGGTTCTCCTTCTACCGAAATCCATTAGTGCAATCCTTTTCTTTGATATTTCCAATCACAGTCTTAGTTTATTTTGAAAAGCAGAAAGACTAGAAGAGAAATTTTTTTGAATGTTTTAATGTTTTTTAAATGAATGCATGAATGCAGCACACAAAAACATAGGAAAAACATGGGGTCAAAGGGTCGTTGTCATGAAGTCAAGGCTCTACCCATCCCCAAAGGTTTATACTAGGGTGATTTTTGTACCTGTACTCATTATCATCAGCTCCTCCCAGGAAAGCAAAACAACAAGCGGATCGCCAGCGAGTTGTAGAGCGATCTTAGAGCAAGTGCCATTCACCGAGAATAGATCACCAGCCTCAAATGAGGGTAGTATCGCATAACAACTATTCCCGATAGATTCTGCACTACAAAAGGGTTTGGCTCCTCTGCTTCTCAGACATCATAATCGACCCATTGTCTAGGTGAGAGAATGGGTTGCATTGGTCAGCCTCCACTGAGGTTTATGGTCGACCACGTCGCCATCACTTATCTTAAGTGTATACTCAATCTTTCCACATGCGGCATCACACGCATTCCCATTAGCAGAAAAATAAACATGTATAGCAATTAGGAAAAGCAGTATATATATTTGTCCTAAACATCCTAGACTTTTAAAGCTATGAATCCTAAGTTCCTGACAGAAAATGGATTCCCCGGCGGAAGCCCCAATCTATGGTATTCACACAAGTGAAGAGAAAAAAGGTTAAGAAGCGTCCCACGGTGGGCGCTATTTTTCTGTAGCGAGCGATTTTGGACGCGGTTCTTAAGCACTGGTCGCTCTCTGCGGTTGAGTTTACTACAGGTTGATTCATTTTTTATCCTATTAAAGTTGATGAAGGAAGGGAAATAGATGTCTCCAATTAACCCTGCTTGCATACTGAATTTAAACAGCGGTCTGTTAATTTACAGATGCGACAATGCGGGGGGGCCTTTGTATTGGTTATTTGTATTTTCGCCAATACTAATTTCTCTCTGGGGTTTTGTTAGGATACTGCTTCAGATTATGATATATGGGAGTATGGGATTTTGGGTTTTTGTTTAGTGTGCTCGCTAAGATCTTTTCTTTCAATCTTATGCCTACGTATTCCCGTTTACCGAAACAGGGAAATCAGAGCGTTCGTAGTTCCTCCTATTCTATGGGAGGAAACGGTTGTTTTTTTGGTGTCTTGTTCAAAGCCTAAGACGTGATGCGAAAGGTAATTTGTATCTTGTTCAAAGCCCAAGATATGAAGCTGAAAGAGTCTATTTGTATCTTGTTCAAAGCCCAAGATGTGAAGCTAAATGTGTTGACCTTAGAGAGAATTTGTCATCTCTAAAGGGGGCCCGTTTGTCACGATTGTTGGGTGACTGGTTATAAAGAAGGATTACTTTAACCGGGATACGCGGATCCTAGCAATGCCATAATTTCCTTTATATGGGGTTTTAACCTGAAGAAGAAGACTTTAACTCAGTGTAGAGCAATACCATCTTTCCTTAGGAATTTCTCATGCTAAAAGAGGGACAGTGGCATGGATGTAGATGATCCAGAGGCTTGCCGCTTACAGCGATTAGATGAAAGGGGAAAGAGTTGTTGATGTTTGTGTATTGTGAACGAGGCACAACTTTGATGCTAAAAGGTTAATTGGATCAACCAGTGGGTTTCTTATATGAAGCCTAAGAGGAGGCTAATATGTGTCTCATACAAAGCCCGAGAGGGAGGCTAAAAGGTTTTGACTCGACGATGGAGTCTTTTGGTAACTCGTATAAAGCCCGAGAGGGAGGCTATTTGACTCAACAAGAGAGTTTTTTGTATCTCGTACAAAGCCCGAGATGGAGGCTGAAATTTGTTTGGCTCAATAAGAACCTCTTTTGTATCTCGTATAAAGCCCGAGATGGAGGCGAAAGGGGTGATTGACTCAACGAGGGAGTCTCTTATGTGTCTCGTACAAAGCTCGAGAGAGAGAGGCTAAACGTTGTTTGACTCCGCTGGGGAGAATCATTGTACAAAGCCCAAGAGTAGGCTACGGTGACTGTTTCAGTTAAGTGACAGATCCAGTATACTGATTTTGAAAGAGAAAATCGGTTCTTATATGAGCAACACTGTACTCGAGGATTTGATTCGAGGATCCGAGTTATTCCTGTTCTTTAAGGAAGTGGGAAATCCGAAGGGTATCGAGACTGTCCGAGTCTACGGGTTTTCTTCCTATTTTTAAAGGGGTGCTTGAGAATGTCTTTGAGACTCAAGGGAATTAGACTGTCCAAGTCTAGAGTTTCATCTTTTGTATTATGCTTTGAGAAATAACAGTAGACTCTTTGAAAGGATTGTTCTATACAGATGATTAAGTTTTGTTCCTATACCTCTAGGAGGTCGTCGGGACAATTTGTACGAAGCCCAAGAGGAGGCTGAAAACTTTTAAGAAGCCGATAGGTCCTTGTACAAAGCCCAAGAGGAGGCTATCATTCCCGGAGGAAGAGATCATTATACGAAGCCTAAGAGGAGGCTGTGAATACTTCTAAGAAGCCGGCGGGTCCTTGTACTAAGCACAAGAGGAGGCGGGGTTGCTTTTAGGAAGCCTGTAGAGGAGGCCGATGCTTTTAAGAAGCCCGTGGGTCCCCAAACCCCGAGAAATTCAAGGCAAGCTATTCACAAGGAATAAATCAAGTCAGGAAAGTTCGAGCATTTGGAAGAAACTCAAAGATGCCATTCATGGAGAATACATTCATCTCTGGGAGTAGAGTTTCTTGACAATTCCTAATGAGGACAGCCGAAGAGAAGACTGTATCTGGTGATCCTATTGGGGATCTAGTTGTCTATTTCTACGAATAAATGAAACGGCGTCACCTAGTTTTAGACGTAGTTGCCGGGGAAACTCAAAATATCTATACTATTATTACACAGTTGATATGAGTTTATGAAAGAAGACTTACAGTGAAACAGCCCCACAATACAGTTATATGTATATGAAAGCGGTAAATGAAAGCAATAACCACTTACTCGGTTGTAGAGCTTCCATGTTGTTTGGTTAGTTGTTCAACAAAGAAAACTTTGATAACAATATCATATGCAAAATCAAAGGAGAAAGTGCTTTGAAAAAGAAAGATTTGGGGCTTACAGCTCAAGGAGAGGCCCAGGGTTTTATCAATGAGCGCACTGTTTAAATTTGTACAGAGGGACTTATACAAGTGACTGAGGCCCAAAAAATGGTTTTCTGAACAAAGGGATGGGTCTTACACTCTCTCAAGAGGCCCAAAAAGTTTAAAGAAAGAGTGGGGCTTATAACACGAGGGTAGGCCCAATTGATTTTTCCGCTTGAAATGACGATTGCGCCGAGATTTTCTTTTAACACAGAGGGACTTATACAATAAGTGAGGCCCAAAATGATTTTGATTAAAAGGGGGTTGGGTCTTACACTCTACTAGAGGCCCAAAAATTTTGAATGGGTCTTATAGCTCGAGGAGAGGCCCAGGGTTTGATTTTTGAATTGGAGAGCGCACCGAGGTTTTTTTGAAAATACAGTGGGACTTATACAATAAGTGAGGCCCAAAAAATAGTTTGTATTTTACAAAAAAAAGGGTTGGGTCTTACACTCTAATAGAGGCCCAAGTGTAATTGTTTGATGAGGGTGAAAAACAAAGAAACCCTAATTTTAATCTTTAAATAGTAAATATTTAAAGAAAATCAATGAAAAATACCAAATAGATTTGAATAAACCACTTGTGATTTTTGTTTAAGGTTTGAAAAATGAGGTATAAATCACAAGAGATATTAAAACTCATTTGGTCTTGATTTTTCAAGATGGATGTTCATTTTAAAATGTTTAAAAACAAATAAAAATGAATTTATTCACAAAAATACTAATTATATTAAATACATAATATAAATCTATTTTTTTTGTGGAATAAAATATTTCAACATTTTTATGATTTTTTGCAAAAAGAATCAGTCAAAAATAATTAAAATTGAGTGAGTTATTAATTTTTCAAATCATTAACAAAATAATATGAAAAATAGGAAAATAGTAAAAAGTGATTAAAAAAAGGTCTGGGGCGAGGGGGATTCGAACCCCAGACCTTTCGCTTGCCAATACATACAAACCAGCTGATCAACCACTGGGGCGCAATGCCAATTCATTAATAACATGGCAAGTGAAAAATATATATCAAACTAGTTGGATTTTCTGAAAATGGCGCCATGGCCATCTTCTTCCTCTAGCTCGTGCATAAAGCCCTCCATCTTTCTCGTTTCTCAACCATTTGACATGATTCAAACACCAAACTCATGCGTTTTTTCACAAGGAAGAAGATGACAATACCCAATTTCATTCATTTTCAGTGTATAGCAAATTATATCATTGTGGCCGTATGAACCCTAATTTTGCAAAAGCAATCGAGTAGGCATGATTATGAGTGCTATGATCAAATTTTTTGAGGGAAAACAATCAACATATGATGGCAAGCAATTGGCAAAAATATCATGCGAGGAAATATGCATGGATCATGGAGTTGGAGTTTTGAGGCTTACCTTGATGCAAGCTGAAATGGAACTCTGCACAAACCTTGTTCCAGTTGTGAATTAATGATCCCTACAGCTTCAATGGATGTTATGGAGTGTGTTGCAAGCTTTGGAACACTTTTAAACTCTTTGGATCAAGCTGGAGACCTCCACCTGCATAATTGAGGCATAATGGCTTGGTTGAAGGGTGATTTTGAGCCTGAGGTGTTACAGTCAGTGTTTAAGTGTTTGGACACCTCAAATACATCATATGTGATGTGTTTGAGCAATTGGAATTGATTGCTTAAGGCTGCAACTCAAAACCCGATAGTGGTTACTCAAAAACCAAGAAACTTGAGGTTTAAGGAAGAATGAGAGAAAGCAGTGATGTAACTGGCTTTGGTGTGAGTTGAATGATCCATTGGAACCTCTATTTATAGGTGATCAACTTTTGTCTTGGAGGAATAGTGAATGGCTGCTGGATCAGATCACATTTGCATGGATTGGCTTGGAGGATTTCTTCTCAAGCAAGGCAAACTACCCATTCCCAAGAGCATGGCTATGCCTTAACCAAAATCACATTCTTCAGATGTTTTTATTGTTGTTTAATCAGAGAACTTGACTGAGTAGAGTGGATTTGTTGAAAATGCACTATTCCACATTAATGCCCCTTTGAATTCAAGGCAAAATGTGCCAAAGTGGATGAATTTCAAGTTGGAAGATTCCTTGGCTTTTTGACTCAACCCTATCAGTTGGATCAGTTGGTTCATGATCAGATTGAAGGCATGTGGCATAGTGATCAATCCTTTTGACTCAGAAATCGTGGATGGCACAAAACCCCCAAATTGATTTTTCATGGCAGCCTTGACATGGTGTGTTGTGGCAGCCATAATTCTTGGCACAAGTGGATTGGTTTCATGCTATTGAGTTGCTTGGATTCTTGGCAACATTTGCAAAAACATTGATGTTTATCTTTGGAACTGATTCAACTTGTAACTGTGTGAAAAAACCCCACAAGTTTTGGTGTTTCCAACAAAATCTGTCTTGGACAGAATTTTTTCTAAGTGTTGGAAAAGTGGTACTTTCATGTTTTCAGCCATTTTGGCTCACTCATAGCTCAAAATCCACAATGAATTGGAGATAGGTCTAGTTGAAGTTTTTGTAGAGGGCAATGAGATCTACAAATCAAGCCTTGGATGGGAGAAAATGGCTTTGTGGTTTAGGAGTTATGACCCTCCAAAGTTGGTACCCTAGCCACTTTATTTTTAACTTAGAAAAATTTCTAAGTTTTTATGGTTACCCCTTTTACAAGATATCCAACTTTTCTTGATTTTTCTTGATGAATGATGATTCAAATCATACATTAACATCATTTTAGGGTTAAAAATCCATTTTTGTGAAAATCTCAAAAAGTTAAAGTTGACTTTTGTGCACAGTTGACTTTTTATTAGATGAATTCCAAACTGTGCAATTCTTCAGGAAATCATGTCCTTGACCTAAATAAAACTTGATGGACATGTTCCATGGGTGTCATAGGGTATATTGATGCATGTCATAGGGCTTGGGAGCATGTCCTGGTCAAAAGTCAAAGTTACAGTTGACTTTTTCCTTAAAACCCTAACTGTGGTGCAGATGAAATTGAGGCTTGTTGCTCAAGTTTCTTGGATCAATCCATTGTTGCAAATGGATCAATGTAGTGTATTAGAGACCCTCAAATCCTCCTTTGAGGTATTGGCTCATGATTTTCCCTAAAAGTCTACTTAGGGGTGAATTAGGTCAAGAAACCCTAATTCCTGATTTTTGATGAATGCATCCCCTGAGGCAAAATTGACTTGATGATTGGGTCCATGAGGTCCCATGAAGTATATTAGGTTATGTTTTGGATCATTGGCTTGTGCCCAGATGAAAAAATTCCATTTGGAGGCCCTGGTCGACCAAAACCCTAATTTGGTGACACTGTCGATCTTGAGACTTGATCCACCTAGAAGGGAGCAGCCTTGTGCTTGATCCTTGAAGTGGGAGTCCTTTTGATCCATTGTGGATGTTTGAGAGGTTAGACAAGTTGAAGATCATGTCATTCCTTGATTGATCCTTTGTCTAAGGCTCTGAGAGGGCTTGAAACCCTAATTTTGATTGTAGTGGATGCTCACCCATCTTTGGGGAGACTGATGAAGTATGATGGTTCCTCCATATTGTGATGATGATTTTCACAATGATGGGAAGTCTTAGTGGTCAAAATTTGGGGTATGACACCAGCATTTGACACAAAAACTATGCTCTTCTTCTTTTCTGACTTTTCACTGATCCCTAATTCAAATGTTTGAAGAGATCCCACCAGTTCATCCACTTTCATCTTGTCTATATCCTGAGCTTCCTCTATAGCAGCCACTTTCATGTCAAATCTCTTAGGTAGAGATCTGAGGATTTTTCTGACCAGTTTGCTGTCAGACATCTTTTCACCTAGGGCACTAGAGGCATTAGCTATCTCAATAATGTTCATGTGAAAATCATGAATGCTCTCATCCTCCTTCATCTTAAAACTCTCAAACTTGCTAGTGAGAAGCCGAAGTTTTGACATCTTCACCTTTGAAGTCCCTTCATGAGCAACCTTCAAGACCTCCCACGCCTCTTTTGCAATGGTGCAATGTTCAATAAACTTGAAGATATTCTTGTTGACACCATTAAACAATGCATTCATGGCTTTGGAATTTCCCACGGACCCTTTGTAATCTGCATCATCCCAGTCTTCCTCTTCCTTCACCACATCAGTAGGGGTACCTTTTTCATCTTTAACCTTTGGGGGCTCCTATCCTTTTATAACAGCTTTCCATGCTTGATCATCCATGGATTTAATGAATGCTATCATCCTTGGTTTCCAATAGTCATAGTTGGAACCATCAAGCAGAGGTGGTTTGTTCAAAAATCCTCCATCCTTGTCCATTGTACCAGAAAGTGCCTTCCCTGAATCTCACCCAGAACCAATAAGGGTGCAAGCTCTGATACCAATTGAAATTCTGGCACAGATATCAAATGTCCTACACAGATGTTGAGACACTAATATCCAACACAATGAACAAGATAACAATAAGAATAACAGTACAGAAAGTAAATAACACAGTGATATGCTTACCCAGTTCGGATCAACAATCCTACTCTGGGGGCTACCAAGCCAGGGACAAAACCAATATACGATAGTATCAATTCACAGATCATACAATTATCGGATAATTTGCTCACTTAATCACTACCCTTCCTATGACTTCTACCTAAGACTCACCAAGGTATGAGGCCCTCCTCAAATCCCTCTACAACCACAACCCGTGATTGGTTTCTTTCCACACAAGTAACAAACAGAAAGTCACACTTTCAAAACACATAATTCTCAATACTTCAAAGCTTATGAGAATAGACACACAAGAAACTCAATGCTTAAAAGCTTATGAGTAACTGACAAAACTTACAACACAAAAACCAGTCCTTATACTGTTATCAGAATGATACCAGTTAGGCTCACAAAATACACTCGAAAACCCTAACAAAAACTCATGTAAGTTCCACACCTAAACTAGGTTTACATCAGTCAATATATAGCATTTAATTTGGACTGAATTGGGCTTCAAAAACGCAGCAAATAGACTGCTCACAAAACTGCAAAATAAACTCCAAGAAAATAGGTCTTCAATCCAAAGTTTCCTAATATGTCTCCATAATTAGAAACAACTGAAAATCCGAAAAACCAACATATAAACACAATCCAAAAATGCTTTGGATGCCACATAGGATAACCAAATATTCACAGAATATTTAGTAACAATTCACAGCAACAGAATCTGCTTTAAAAACGGAATCAGACGCGATGTCCTATAAGCAGGTATGGGACATCTTCATTCGACATATTGAATGCAGCAAATTAGAATATCATGTTTCAACATCTTGCTGCTAGAATAGTTTTATCAAAATAAATGCCAACCACAGAATCAAAGAAATAACATGTCTGAATGCTTGAAGTGGATTGAATTGTGCTGGAACTTAATTTGGCACCTCAACTGCAAATATGTTAAAGGCTTGTGCAAATGGCAGGTGATTTTGAGAATATGGTTTTTCAGATGTTGTTTAAGTGTTTGGATCACTTGTATATGATGTTTATGAGGTGTGTGTGTGATTGGTTTTGTTGGAATTGCTCTCAAACTCAAAACCCGACAATGACTTGCTTTAGAAGGCAAAATTAAAAGTGAGAGTGTGATTTTGAGAAAGGCAAGTGTTATAGGCCTTTGGTGTACTCAAATTAATCAGAAATGAGGTCTATTTACAGTGTGTCAAGTTTGTTTTGCAAGGAATAGGGAATGGCAACTGCAGCAGGCCTTTGGCCAATGTGGATCAAATGGAATCTCAAGTCTCCTCTAGCCATTGACTTGAGATTAGAGCACAGGCATATGGTTCTTTGATTCAAGGATAAGGCTTGAGTGAAGTGTTCATCTTTGCTCTGATACATGCCACCTCTAAGCATCCATTAAATGTTCCAAAACAAAATTGGAGTCTTGGCCTCCTTTAGGCTTTTTAGGTTTGGCATGGCTATTGTAGATTTTGAGACTTTGGAGGTTGATTAATCAGTGTTTGTCCCTTGTTTGTTCCCCCTTGAGGTGTGCAGATGGATAACCATGCTTGGAGTTGCACAATTTGATCAAGTCGAGCCATAATGCACAAATCTGTCTTGCAAGATAGTTTGCATCAAGGCATATTGCAGCCATCATATCTTCTAGCTCAGATGGAATTTGATGGAGTTCTTGGACATTTTGGAAAGCTGACATATCCTATTTCAACATGATGTCCAACTTTGGTTTTGATCCAACTTGAATTACAATGAAAAATACATCTACATTTGGGAAAAAAATAAGGCAGATTCTGACTTAGTGAAAATTTCACTGTGTTGGAAAAATGTCACTTTTGTGTTTTCAGCCATTTTGATCACTCCACAACTTAAAATCCATGAGGAATTTGAATGAGGTGTAGTTGTCACTTTTAAAGTATGCCATGAGAGCTACAAATCCATATTTGGACCATCCAAAATGGTTGCTTGGATCTCAAGTTATGATCCTTGGAGGTTGGTACCCTAGCCACTTTGTTCCATAACATAGAAAAATTGTAAGTTTTTATGGTTACCCCTTTTACAAGTTAACTCACTTTCTTTGATTTTTCTTGATGAATGATGATTCAAATCACATATTAACATTTTTTAGGGTTAAAGAACCATAATTGTGAAAAAATCCATAAAGTCAAACTTGACTTTTGTGCACAGTTGACTTTTTATCAGATGAATTTCAAACTGTGCGATCCTTTGTGAAATCAAGTCCTTGACATAAATCAAACTTGATGGATATGTTCCATAGGTGTTATAGGGTGTATTGAATCATGTCCCAAGGTTTGGGATCATGTCCTGGTCAAAAGTCAAAGGTACAGTTGACTTTTACCTCAAAACCCTAATTGTTGTCCTGATGAAATTAAAACTTGTGAATCAAGCTTCTTGGATCAATACATTGTTGCAAATGGATCAATGTAGTGTATTAGAGACCCTTAAACCATGTCTTGAGGTCTTGGCTCATGTTTTGTCCCAAAAGTCAACTTAGGGGTGAATTAGGTCAAGAAACCCTAATTCCTGATTTTTGGTGAATGCATCCCCTGAGGATAAATTGAATTGATGATTGGGTCCATGAGGTCCCTTGGAGTATCTTGGGTTATGATTTGAAGCATTGGCTCATGCCCAAATGAATATTTCCATCTGGAGGCCCTGGTCGACCAAAACCCTAATTTGGTGACACTGGCGATCTTGAGGCTTAATCGACTTGGAATGCTGCAACCTTGTGCCTGATTCTTGATGTGGGAGTCCTCTTGATCCTTTATGTGTGCTGGAGAGTTTAGACAAGTTGAAAATCATGTCATTTATTGATTGATCCTTTGTCTAAGTGCTCTGAGAGGGCTTAAAACCCTAATGCTTGATTGCAGGGAATGCTCAACAATTCTTGAGGAGATTGATGAGGCATAAAGGTACATCCATATTGTGGTGATGATTTACACAATGATGGGAAATCTTAGTGGTCAAAATTTGGGGTATGACAGTCATCTCCAAAAAAAATGCTTTGATTTTAAGTTATGAAGTGATGAAAATCAAGGTTCAAAGTTGTAAAATTCCAACACTTAGTAAAAATCTACCTAAGTGTTTTTCAGTTTAAACACCAAAATTATGAGACATTTTTCACCATGATCCAAGATGAACCAAGGGCAACCATGAACATCAAAGTTGAAGTACAACATCTTAGCTTTCCAAAATGTCCAAGAGCACAATCTAATTCCACTTGAGTAAGGAGATATGAAGTGCACAACATGCCTTTATGCAACTATTTTGGTAAAGCAGATTTGGCATTACTTGTGATGCACAATTTTTTGAGTCCAAGTGTGATGATCATACAATGCTAATTCAACATGAATCTGAATGAATTTTACAAAACGTGCAAGATAGAGCCACTAAGTCAAGAGGAATCCCTTTGAAATGATGAAACATTATCACTTAAGCCATGATTCAAGAGGCATTTATGTGGAATATTGCATTGTCAAAGAAGCCACTCCTGCCAGTCAAGATGCACTCTTAAACAATAATAAAAACATCTGTAGAATATGAAATTGGTCAAAAGGAGAGCTAGGCTAGTGGAAGAGATAAGGTATGTAACGCCTCATTCTCCTTTTATTATTATTTGCGAATAATTATAGGTTGTTGTGATCGATTATGTGTTGTTGTACTTTCGTTGTGTCTTGTGTACCCGTGGTGAAGGGTAGTGGCCTTAAGAAGTAGGTCTTGGGCGTAGTAGGGGTGTATGGCTAATAACATAGAGATTAGCGGTGCATTGAGTGATGTTGATTGGATTATTTTAAATTATCCTTTGTTGACTAATTTATTTCATTAGTTGAGTGATAATGTTAATATAATAAGATAATTAAAATAATTAAGAGGTGTTGTGAGTGGAAGGGCTTTATGGTAATTAGGCGAGGATTAAGTGAGGGCAAATAAGGTGATTCATTAATTGGGGTATATGAGAGAATTAAAGAGTGAGAGTTTATTATTCTAATTCCACGTGAAAAAGTGAAAGAGGGAGAAGAGCTAGGGCAAGAGGAAGAAAGGGAGAATCCATTAAAGTTAGGAAAGCTCATCACTTTAAGGTAAGGGTGAGATTTCTTTCATCTCTCAAGGGTTAAATGATGTAAGTATTGAAGTAGAAATCACTAAGTTGGAATCCATGGGGGTTGAATGAGGGTTTTAAGAAGATTTTGTGATAATATGATTTGAATTGATGAATTAGTCTTGTTTGATATGTTTGGTTGAATTGCAAATGTTAGATGTAGGCTATTGGTGCAAAATCTATGAAAATTGCTGTTAAAAATCGAGTTTAGTGCAGAAAAACGTAGGTGGTTTGTTGCTGTCATCGCAGGGTTTTGGGCTGCAGAATCGCAGGGCCCGCTTAGCGCGGTTTGGAGAAATTTTGCCTCTTTGAGGCAGAGAGCTGCGCGCTTAGCGTGGGTGGGGCTCGCTTAGCGCGACCTGGGGCTGAAAATATTATTTTTATTGACTTAAAATTTATGGAAAATATCTGTTTTACATTATATTAATGTTGTGTTGTTGCTGTTGTATGGTGAGCATGTATTGATGTGTTATGTGCTTGTTTTGTTGATGTTGACGTGATAATATGAAATGCATGATTGAATGATGTAAAGATGTGTAGTTGTTGTATTGGTTCATTGATGTATGTTTAGATGAATGCATGTTGACTGTTAAATGATGTTGGTATGAAGGTGAGTATACTATGTGTACGCATGAGTCGTTGTCGCATGTTGTCATTGATGGTGCATGGCATGTGCATAGTTGTGGGATGGCGTGCCCAGGTGGGGTGTTATCTTCTATCCGAATTCCTTGATGGAATTGTTGTTGTTGGTGTGATTGTGTGCCCAGATGGGGTGTAAGCAATCATAATTGTTGGTGCGATCATGAAATAGGGGTCGTACGTGACCATGAAATAGGGGTCGTTGGTGTGATCATGAAATAGGGGTCATACTTGACCATGAAACAGGGGTCGAGAGTTCCGACGGGAACTGTGATCATGAAACAGGGTCTAATTTTGGTACCACATGCATTGAGTCTAGTCGAGTCTCCTTTGCATTCTCTTGTTGGTTGTGTCGCATGATGGTTGGTATAATTATAGGTGATTGTTTATGCATAAGTTGAGGTGTGTGATTCTTGTTGGATGTTACGATATGGTGAATAACTTGATGATGTATGCTTTTCTATTTATATCATCTCTCTCTTTCGTTGATTTAAGAATCTCACCCCTTCTGTTTGAATGTTGCCCCCACGTGGGTAACGTGCAGGTGATCAGGATTAGTGTGGAGTCTTAGTGAGTGAAGATGAAGTCTTCTATTTTGCTTCTTTGTATCAGCGTCTGCTCTGATGTGTAACACCGGGGTTTTGGAACGCTTAGTTGTTTTGTTTATTTGGTTGATGTTTAATTGACGAATTTGGACTAGTGTTTTGGTTGATGTTAAACGACTATTTTTCCGCTGCAGATTAAAAGAGTTTTATTTTTGAAAAATGATTTATGTGTTACATGTCTATTTCAAGAGCAGGTCTTTGTTGAAGTAGCATCCTGAATGCCCAATATTATTTTAAATTGACTCTGATGTTTTATTATTTTAGTATTATTATGTCGCGGGGGTTTAGGGTGTTACATTAGTGGTATCAGAGCGGGTCGGTCCGCCCGACCAAGTTATTGAGTCGTTGTCGCGTGATAGTTGTGTAATTTCTATGTCAATTCCTTAACCATTATGTTCTGTTGTTGGTGTATAACAGAAATTTAGAATGGCTGGAAGGAACGATGCTGCGATGGCTGCTGCTTTACAGACTGTTGCTCAAGAGGTACAGAACCTGCCGCATGCTAACGAGAATGATGAGTTTCGAAAGAACAGACCGCCTACCTTCAAGGGGAGATACAGTCCAGATGGAGCACAGACTTGGCTCAAGGAGATTGAGAGAATTTTCCGGGTTATGGAATGTCCTGAAGCGCAGAAAGTACGGTTAGGTACCCATATGCTAGCTGAAGAGGCTGATGATTGGTGGGTAAGTACCCGTCAATTATTGGGAGCTGCTGGGGAGGTGATTTCTTGGGTTGTGTTTAGCAGAGAATTCTTAAGGAAATATTTTCTTGAGGATGTCCGAGGGAAGAAAGAGATAGAGTTCTTGGAGCTGAAGCAGGGTAGCATGTCAGTGACTGAGTATGCTGCTAAGTTTTCAGATCTGGGAAAGTTTTATCCTCATTACAGTGAGACAACAACTGAGTTCTCGAAGTGTGTCAAGTTCGAGAATGGTTTGAGGCCTGAGATCAAGTAGGCAATTGGTTATCAGAGGATCAGACGGTTTCCAGACTTGGTTGATTGCTGCAGGATCTTTGAGGAGGATAGCAAAGCTCGATCAGCTCACTTCAAGGGGTTGGCCGAGAGGAGAGGAAGGTAGCAAGTGAATTGTGGAAAGCCTTATGCAACTCCGGATGAGAAGAGTAAACAAAAACATACTGATGGCAAGAAGCCAAGTGGGGGAGGTGCATCTGCTCCTCTTAAGTGCTATAGGTGTGGAGAGTTGGGACATCGTGTCAGTGAGTGCACGAGCGATGTGAATAAGTGCTTCAAGTGTGGTCAGGCAGGACATCTGATTGCTGATTGCAAAGCTAATACGTTTACTTGTTACAATTGTGGGGAACAGGGCCATATTAGTACTCGTTGTCAGAAACCAAAGCAAGATTCGACTGGAGGAAAAATGTTCGCTCTGACGGGAACCCAGACTTCCAGTGATGACAGATTGATCAGAGGTATATGTTATATTAATAATATGCCTTTGATTGCTATTGTTGATACTGGTGTTACTCACTCTTTTATTGTTGCTGATTGTGTAAGAAGGCTAGGCCTTGTCGTTTCTCCTATGAAGGGGAAAATGGTTATCGAAACTCCTGCGAAGGGATCGGTGACCACTTCTCTAGTGTGTTTGAATTGTCCATTATCAATCTTTGGTAAGGACTTTGGTGTAGATCTGATTTGTTTACCGTTGGGAGGTCTCGATGTGATTTTGGGCATGAACTGGTTGGAGTACAATCATGTTCATATTAACTGTTTTAACAAGTCGGTTCGATTTCTTACTCCTGAGGAAGAGGGAGATGATGGTTTTCTGTCTGCTAGAGAGTTGAAGGAACTCTTGGAAGAAGAAGTTCAGGTGCTTGCATTGTTCGCATCTTTGTCAGTGGAGATTAATTTAGTGATTAACGAATTGCAAGTGGTACGTGAATTCCCTGAAGTGTTTCCATATGACATTGCTGATGTGCCACCAGAGAGAGAAGTAGAGTTTGCTATTGATCTTGTCCCTGGTACCAGACCTATCTCTATGGCACCATACAGGATGTCGGCGTTAGAATTGTCAGTGCTGAAGAAGTAACTGGAAGACTTATTAGCGAAGAAATTTGTGAGGCCAAGTGTGTCGCCTTGAGGAGCTCCAGTGTTGTTGGTAAAGAAAAAGGATGGTAGTATGAGGTTGTGTATTGATTACAGGCAGCTGAATAAAGTGACGATTAAGAATAAGTATCCGCTTCCGAGAATAGATGACTTGATGGATCAATTAGTGGGTGCCCGTGTGTTTAGTAAGATTGACTTGAGGTCGGGTTATCATCAGATACGGGTAAAAGACGAAGACATTCAGAAGACGACTTTCAGGACGCGCTATGGACATTATGAGTATGTGGTGATGCCATTCGGAGTTACTAATGCACCTGGTGTATTCATGGAATATATGAATCCTATCTTTCATGAGTACTTGCATCAGTTTGTGGTTGTCTTTATTGACGATATCCTAATCTATTCTAAGTCAGAAGAGAAGCATGCTGAACACTTGCGAATTGTGTTGCAAGTGTTGAAAGAGAAGAAGCTCTATGCCAAGTTGTCTAAGTGTGAATTCTGGTTGAGGGAGGTAAGTTTTCTTGGTCATGTTATTTTTGGTGATGGTATTGCTGTAGATCCATCCAAAGTAGACGTTGTTCTACAATGGGAGACTCCGAAGTCGGTGACCGAGATTAGAAGTTTCTTAGGTTTGGCTGGTTATTACCGAAGATTTATTAAAGGGTTTTCGAAGTTGGCACTTCCGTTGACTCAGTTGATGTGCAAAGGTAAAGCATTTGTGTGGGATGTTCATTGCGAAAAGAGTTTCATTGAACTGAAAAAGAGGTTGACTACAGCTCCAGTGTTGGTTTTACCCGAACTGAATGAACCTTTTGTAGTGTATTGTGATGCTTCCTTGATGGGTTTGGGAGGTATGCTAATGCAAGATGGTAAGGTTATGGCTTATGCTTCACAACAGTTGAGGGTACATGAGAAGAATTATCCGACTCATGATTTGGAACTAGCAGCAGTGGCTTTTGTGTTGAAGATTTGGAGGCATTATCTTTATGGCTCCAGATTCGAAGTATATAGTGATCATAAGAGCTTGAAGTACCTGTTTGATCAGAAGGAACTGAATATGAGGCAGAGGAGATGGCTTGAATTATCATCCCGGAAAAGCTAATATGGTGGCTGATGCTTTGAGTCGGAAGACATTGCATATGTCTGCTATGATGGTGAAAGAATTGGAATTGATTGAACAGTTCAGAGATATGAGTTTGGTTTGTGAGCAGACACCTTATAGTGTGATGTTGGGAATGTTGAAAATCAATAACGAGTTTCTGAACAGTATCAGAGGGGGCCAGAATTTGGACGTGAAATTGGTGGATTTGATAGTTGGGAATGATCGGACCGGGAACAACGAGTTCAGAATGGACGAACAAGGTGTGTTAAGATTCCGTGATAGGATTTGTATTCCTGATGACGCTAAGATGAAAAGGATGATTTTAGAGGAGAGTCATATGAGTAGTTTGAGTATCCACCCAGGAGCTACGAAGATGTATCAAGACTTGAAGAAGATATTTTGGTGGCCTGGATTGAAACGCGAGGTGGCCTAATTTGTGTATGCTTGTTTGACTTGTCAGAAGTCGAAAGTGGAACATCAGAAACCTGCTGGTAAGATGCAATCGTTAGATATTCCAGAGTGGAAGTGGGACAGTATTTCTATGGATTTTGTAACAGGGTTGCCTAACACGCAGAGAGGACATGACTCTATTTGGGTAGTAGTGGATAGACTGACTAAGTCGGCACACTTCATTCCAATTAATATCAATTTTCCTTTGCAGAAGTTGGCAGAGATTTATATTTAGGTGATTATGAAGTTGCATGGAATTCCTTTGAGTATTGTGTCAGATAGAGATCCGAGGTTCACTTCCAGATTTTGGGAGAGTTTGCAAGAAGCTTTGGGTTCGAAGTTGAAGTTGAGTTCCGCTTATCATCCACAGACAGATGGGCAGACAGAGAGGACTATTCAATCTTTGGAGGATTTGTTGAGGGCTTGTGTGCTTGAACAAGGAGGTGCTTGGGATAGCCATTTGTCGTTGATTGAGTTTACTTATAACAACAGTTATCATTCCAGTATCGGAATGGCGCCTTTTGAAGCGTTGTATGGTCGAAGATGTTGGACGCCTTTGTGTTGGCATGAGTTTGGTGAGAGCGTAGTGCTTGGACCCGAGATTGTTCAACAGACTACAGAGAAGGTGAGATTGATCCATGAGAAGATGAAAGCTTTGCAGAGTAGGCAGAAAAGCTATCATGATAAGCAAAGAAAGGATCTGGAGTTTCAGAAAGGAGACCATGTGTTTTTGAGAGTGACTGGTGTTGGACGTGCTTTGAAGTCGAGGAAGCTTACTCCTAGATTTATTGGTCAGTATTAGATTTCAGAAAGAGTTGGACCTGTTGCATATAGAGTGGCATTGCCGCCGCGTTTGTCGAATTTGCATGATGTGTTCCATGTTTCGCAGCTTCGGAAGTATGTTCTGGATCTGTTGCATGTGATTCTGATGGATGATGTGGAAGTGAGAGATAATCTCACAGTCGATGCCTTGCCAGAGCGTATTGATGATCACGAGGTGAAGCAGTTGAGGGGCAAGGAGATTGTTCTCGTGAAGGTAGTATGGGGAGGTGCTGCCGGTGGGAACATGACTTGGGAATTGGAGAGTAAGATGCGAGAGTCGTATCCGAGTTTGTTTGCGTCAGGTAAATTTTCGAGGACGAAAATATTCTAAGTGGGGGAGAGTTGTAACGCCCCATTCTCCTTTTATTATTATTTGCGAATAATTATAGGTTGTTGTGATCGATTATGTGTTGTTGTACTTTCGTTGTGTTTTGTGTACCCGTGGTGAAGGGTAGTGGCCTTAAGTAGTAGGTCTTGGGCGTAGTAGGGGTGTATGGCTAATAACATAGAGATTAGCGGTGCGTTGAGTGATGTTAATTGGATTATTTTAAATTATCATTTGTTGACTAATTTATTTCATTAGTTGAGTGATAATGTTAATATAATAAGATAATTAAAATAATTAAGAGGTGTAGTGAGTGGAAGGGCTTTATGGTAATTAGGCGAGGATTAAGTGAGGGCAAATAAGGCGATTCATTAATTGGGGTATATGAGAGAATTAGAGAGTGAGAGTTCATTATTATAATTCCACGTGAAAAAGTGAAAGAGGGAGAAGAGCTAGGGCAAGAGGAACAAAGGGAGAATCCATTGAAGTTAGGAAAGCTCGTCACTTTAAGGTAAGGGTGGGATTTCTTTCATCTCTCAAGGGTTAAATGATGTAAGTATTAAAGTAGAAATCACTAAGTTGGAATCCATGGGGTTGAATGAGGGTTTTAAGAAGATTTTGTGATAATATGATTTGAATTGATGAATTAGTCTTGTTTGATATGTTTGGTTGAATTGCAAATGTTAGATGTAGGCTATTGGTGTAAAATCTATGAAAAATTGCTGTTAAAAATCGAGTTTAGTGCAGAAAAACATAGGTGGTTTGTTGCTGTCATCGCAGGGTTTTGGGCTGCAGAATCGTAGGGCCCGCTTAGCGCGGTCTGGAGAAATTTTGCCTCTTCGAGGCAGAGAGCTGCGCGCTTAGCGTGGGTGGGGCTCGCTTAGCGCGACCTGGGGCTGAAAAATATTATTTTTATTGACTTAAAATTCATGGAAAATATCTGTTTTACATTATATTAATGTTGTGTTATTGCTGTTGTATGGTGAGCATGTATTGAGGTGTTATGTGCTTGTTTTGTTGATATTGACGTGATAATGTGAAATGCATGATTGAATGATGTAAAGATGCGTAGTTGTTGTATTGGTGCATGGGTGTATGTTTAGATGAATGCATGTTGACTGTTAAATGATGTTGGTATGAAGGTGAGTATGTTATGTGTATGCATGAGTCGTTGTCGCATATTGTCATTGATGGTGCATGGCATGTGCATAGTTGTGGGATGGCGTGCCCAAGTGGGGTGTTATCGTCTATCTGAATTCCTTGATGGAATTGTTGTTGTTGGTGTGATTGTGTGCCCAGATGGGGTGTAAGCAATCACAGTCGTTGGTGCGATCATGAAATAGGGGTCGTACATGACCATGAAACATAGGTCGTTGGTGTGGTCATGAAATAGGGGTCATACTTGACCATGAAACAGGGGTTGAGAGTTCCGACGGGAACTGTGATCATGAAATAGGGATCGATTTTGGTACCACATGTATTGAGTCTAGTCGAGTCTCTTTTGCATTCTCTTGTTGGTTGTGTCGCATGATGGTTGGTATAATTATAGGTGATTGTCTGTGCATAAGTTGAGGTGTGTGATTCTTGTTGGATGTTACGATATGGTGAATAACTTGATGATGTATGCTTTTCTATTTATATCATCTCTCTCTTTCTTTGATTTAAGAATCTCACCCCTTCTGTTTGAATGTTGCCCCCACGTGGGTAACGTGCAAGTGATTAGGATTAGTGCGGAGTCTTAGTGAGTGAAGATAAAGTCTTTTATTTTGCTTCGTTGTGTCGGTGTCTGCTCTGATGTGTAACACCGAGGTTTTGGAGCGCTTAGTTGTTTTGTTTATTTGGTTGATGTTTAAATGAAGAATTTGGACTAGTGTTTTGGTTGATGTTAAACGACTATTTTTCCGCTGCAGATTAAAAGAGTTTTATTTTTGAAAAATGATTTATGTGTTACATGTCTATTTCAAGAGCAGGTCTTTGTTGAAGTAGCATCCTGAACGCCCAATATTATTTTAAATTGACTCTGATGTTTTATTATTTTAGTATTATTATGTCGCGGGGGTTTAGGGTGTTACAAGGTATCTTGAGATAGAAGTAACGATGCATTGCCAAAACCATTGAACATTGAGCTTATCCTTCAACCATCATTATTTCTCCAGAACAAATTTGTTCCCCTATAAATAGAGGCCACATTTGATCATTCAGAGGACACCAAAACAATTACAAAACTTGTTTTCTCATTCTTCTTCTTTCACTTCAAAGTTTCAAAATTTCAAAGAGTGAGAATCGAGTTTTCAAAACTAGAGCTTCTCCACTCAAACTTTTGATTAAAATATTTCATATACATCATGTATAAGTTATCTAAACACTTAAACACTTTATGCAACATCAAATTCATCAAGATCACATCTCACCTTGATCAAGTTGCAGTTGGATTCGAGCCAAGCAATCCAGGAGGTTTCAACTTGTTCTAAGAATCTCAACACAATCCTTGAGGTCCAGGGAAGCTGTTAGGATCATCATTTCACATCTGTAACACCTCAAACTGAGGATTTGATTTCCTCTTGCAAGGTAAGCCTGGACTTTACAAACTCTATGCTTCATGCATCATAAATGTTATTTCAAGTGACCAATGTGTTTCTAGTACTTCATAAATCTTTTACCCTCAATCAATTATTATTTATATTACGTGTATAGGATTTCATTATAGTTTTTGCAAAGCTAGGGTTCATCTGGTTCGTGCTTAATAATTCACTCCACACTAAAAATAAATTAAATTAAATACCACCATTTGATTCCTTGTTTAAAAATGAACAATTTTCATGTTTACATCTTTCAAAACCATTTCGTATTGAGTGAGATAGAGCCTTTTCTGCAAAAATGGATCTCGAAGAAGAAGATGAAGTTCATGGCACGCATTTTTGAATTTGGCACGCATTCTTAATATTTTTTCAAATGGTTTTGTTTAATTATCACCAACGCGCGTTGGCTCAGTTGGCAAGGGCGTGTTTTAATGGTCTGATCCTTGGTGGCGTGGGTTCAAATCCCACCCACAACATTTTTATATCACTTTTCATATTTTTCATATTTTTATTGCAAAATTCAAACATTTATTTCTCTTATCAAATTAATTCTTTTTGACCCAATCTTTTTCACACATATCACTCACACTCTATTATTTTAAACCTAATTCATTTTTTATTCTTATATGGATAAATACACTTTGTTTAAAACATTGTTACAAGATCACAACATGTTTATCTTGACTTGCACATCATTTATACCATGTTTAAATAATTTCCTTTTTGTAAATACCTCTGATTAAATCTTTCATTAGGGCTTCATCTTGATTAAAAACTTTTTCAAAACTTCTTAAACAACTTGGGCCTCTATTAGAGTGTAAGTCCCTCCCCTCCTCTCAAAACTTTCTTCAATTTCTCAAATCTTTCAATCTTTCAAATCTCAATCTTCAACTTTCATCAAACACGGCTCTAGTGGCATTCAAATCTAAAACTCTTTAGGCCTCTATTCGAGTGTAAGACCCACCACCTTTTCAATTCAACCATGCTTAGACATGGGCCTCTATTAGAGTGTAAGACCATCTATTTTCAATTCATGTCTATACTTGTTAAATAATTGTCATATACTTATTCATATTAAGTTTCTCTTAACATTTACAACACCTCATCCTTAGTTTAGACTTAGTTCAAACATTAAGGTTCCCTCAACTAAAACTTAGTTCAAACACTAGTTCCCCTTGGATGAAGTCAACTTCACCATAACCACCTCTTGGGATTTATCCAAGCATCACAACCTGCTCTTGGGCTTCATACAAGGACCCTCAGGCTTCTTAAAAGCACCCCCGCCTCCTCTTGGGTTTCATACAAGGACCCTTCAGGCTTCTTAAAAGCATCATAGCCTCCATCTTGGGCTTCATACAAGATACCATCAATTTAATAGTCCCCATAGTTAAGTCAGCCTCCTCTCATGCTATAATAAACTTTTCAGCTTCACATCTTAGGCTTTGAACAAGATACAAATAAACTTTTTAGCTTCTCATCTCGGGCTTTGAACAAGATACAAATATTTTAGCTTCAACATCTTGGGCTTTGAACAAGATACTCAAATAATTCACCTTTTCCCCAGAGATGAGACATTAAGTCATCTCTCTAGGAAGATATCTCTTCTATACACCACAATTCAAAATCAAACATTAAAAACTTTTTTTCTATATAAGTGATGTAAGTGGCACACTTGTTGATTCAAAATCCAAGCTGGAGTCCTTCTCTTATCATAGTCTAAAACTTTTCTTTCATCTAAGTGATGTAAGTGACACACTTGTTAATATTATATCAAAGTTAAGGTCCTTCTCTTAGCATGCAAAGACTCATAAAGGAATATGTGGCATTGCTTAGGATTATTTAACATCCAAGTTCAAAGCTTCTTCCCTTATGATATTATTCTCAAATGTTTGTGATGAATAGGTGGGATATCTCCCTTAAAAATGACAATTTGTCTTTTCTTTCAAACCAACAAAACTTTTAGCTTCACATCTTGGGCTTTGAACAAGATACACAAATACCCTTTTAGCTTCACCATCTTGGGCTTTGAACAAGATACAAATTCCACTTATAGTTAGGTGGAACTACGAACACTCTGATTTCCCAAAGTTTCTTTTTGGGAATACGTAGGCATAAGGTCGTAAGATCTTAGTGAGCACACCTTTAAATAAAACCCCTTAGGTCCCCGTACCTTCATAAAATAAAAACTCCCCAAAACATCTAACATTCTCATTCTCACCCATAGGATAAAACTTTCCCAATCAACAGTAAACAACTTAAGTATATAAGATAACTAACAGTAAATATGTACAAAAGGTTCCTATAGAGTACTATAGATACTTAAGGATGTTAATAGCTTCCCTTAGTATAACCAACCCCCGATTCCAGATCTCTTTGCATTTGTAGAGAAAACATGTGCACGCAGGGTTAGTTTAGATTCCTTCCCCTTCCTTTTAAGCATCATAGGATAAATATTAGAAATTCAAAAGTGGCACAAGCACGGTTCACGAGGATTTCACCATCTCAAGATTGGTGGAGTCACAGAAATTGGTCCACAATAAGGATAAGTAATAATATTTTACAATGTATTGGTCATAAGAATAATGCAATAATGTAAGTACAACATATTGATGCATTAATAAAATGTGATATGAAGTGGATTGATGAGGACAATCAGAGCTAGTTGGCTATGGTGATATACAATTCTAAGTTTTATGTTTGAATAACTACTTATAAGCATAAAGACACTACTAAGACCAACTTTTAATAACAAATGACATATTCCTTACCAAAAGTTATTAGAGTGATTGCATAAAATAATGTTAATGGACGGAATAAGTTTCTTAAATATTCCTTTGGCACAAAATAAATTAGAATTTTAAAAGAAAAAAGTATTATTGAAAAAAAGGAACTTGAAATCATAAAAATAGTAAACTTTACATTGACCAATAGAAATAATGGCACAAGAATCTTGGTGAGATAGTGTGGTTATCTAGACACATTGTTTGCCTTATATATGATATAATCTTTAAATGTGTCTGCCTCATATATGATATAATATTTAAGGAAGAAATAAGAATACAATCACACAATGAGGGTATGGTTCAAGAGTTAAATTGTAATGTGAAAAATATTACTACAAAATATATATTAGGTAACAGTAAATTACAATGGTCTGAAAATTAATTGTGATAATATCTCATTTTTGGACGCATTTTTTTTTATATTAAAAAAAAAACATTGCACTACGGTCAAAATAATTAACTGTGATTATATATTCATGAAGTGACAGGGTTCGAATCCCAACTCTAACAATTTCCTACTTTTTAAATACGACCGTGGTGAATTTTTTACCCATATTTAAGCAAATTAACTCTTACTTCTTGACAATATCGTTGTATCTCTCATAGCAAAACCCTAGCACACATTTTCTCTCTACTTCTTCATCATTAGCTTTCCTATTCTACAAAATAGCCTCAATCTTGTTCTTCATACATAAAGGCATTCTTCTTCTTCCTTATTCTCTTGTTTTTGTATATGTGATTATTATGTTTCACATGATTTTCTTCTTGTTCGAGTTTATGGGTTTTTTGGTTGTTGTATGTTGTTGCTGTTATTGTATGTTGTCGTTATATGTTATTGTATGTTATTTTGAAACAGGGTTTCTCTTCTTGTTTAGATTTTATATCCTTTTCTCAACATGAATAGTGGGAGAAAACTTGTCCATGAGATTGAGGCTTCAAAGGAGCTTATTAATATGGTGGAGTCATGGTTGAACAAAGCCAAGGAAGTTGAATCTGTTAGGGATCACATTAGTGTTGTTGAACTGTCTGGTGGAATTGGATATAAGAATATTCTCTTCAAGAATCCTAACCCTGAACACATAAGGAAGGTACATGCTATTGTGAAGAGCCTAATGAATTTGGATGCAACTGATTATGAATCAGATGAAGACTTTAACAATGAAGATCTTGAGAACTGCACAAATTCAACTAAGCATGAAGATTGAAAAACTTGTTATGTTTCAAATGTTGTTGAGTTAATTTTTTTTGGATTACAATGTACTGCTAGTTAACCTTTTTTGAATCACATGTTAACCTTGTAGGTTGATAAATTTTTGTTGGATTATAATGTATTGTTATGTTTGAAGGTGAGAAAAATACACAAAAATGGGGGGTTGAATTGTGTTTGCCAAATCTTTTCTACTTCTGAACCAGAATTCAAATTCTAAATAGAAGTTCAGAAACTGATAACAAGTGCAGCGAAAAATTATAACAAAAGTAAATAAAAGCGACAAAGAACACACAACAGTTATACTAGTTCCTCTCCAACTAAGAGTAGTCTAGTCCCCTTGCAGCACAAGAGATTTCCACTATAGTAAAACATATTACAATTGCTTATACCTTCTAGTATAAGACTTATGCTCAAACCTATAGCCTAAGACTTCCTTGCTTAATCAGCACCTGATCAAGACTTTCCTGCTTAGATCCTCAGATCCTAAGACTTTCCTGCTTAAACCTCTCAGGTTTAAGACTTTCTTTCTTAAGCCCTTCAGACTCAAGACTTCCTGCTTAGACCTACTTTCCAAGACTTCCTGCTCAGATTCCTCGAATCTAAGACCTCAATGCTCAAACTTAAGGCAAGAGACTTTTATCTAAACTAACTATTTAGAGAAGGAGTAACTTACAATAACACTTGATTAACAATCAGAGGTGTTCAAATATAATACAACACACTTTTAACACTAAGGGTTCTTAAGCTATACAAGAATAAGAACTCTTAACAGATTAGTTTCTCTTGAGCTGATATAAATGAAGTGCGTGTATATTTCAATTATAGTTGCAACATTATTCTCTTGGTTGATCTTCAATTCTTCTGATCCTTTTATAACTGAAGAAAATAGAGTCGTTAAAGCATCCTCAATGACTATAATTAAATCAAATCTTTTAGTACATCTTCTTTTCCAATAAAGCAGGTGTTGGAACTCATAGAGAAATAATTATCCATTGAACAAGGCCTTTGTCTGGAGAACTCTTCTATGAAACAAGTACAACAGAATATTTTGAAGACAATGTCAACCATTCTCGAGTCCCGTGATTACAGAGCTTGAGGTGACATTACTCAGTTTTAGATGTGGGTAAACACGCTTGTGATTCTGAAATGTACTAACGATAACTTTCTGATAAGACTTTTCTTACAAGTACAAAATCAGAACCAAATCATAGCTTATTCCGTGTCAGAACCAGTTTTACCAAGTAAATATAATTCTTCACATAAGAACTAGCTAGTTAGAAATCCTAATTATTTTTCAAATACTTTGTTATCATCAAAACATTAGAGGATACATGGTATGAACCAAATTTGTCTCAACAATCTCCCCCTTTTTGATGATGACAACTTTAAATATTTTAAAGCAATTAGTTGTAGATTAATTACTCAACAAATTTTAGGGACTGAGGTTTGTAAGCTCCCCCTGTGTCAAACAGTCTTAGATGTGAGGTTTGTAAGCTCCCCCTGAGTCCTATTTGTGAAGTCTAAGAGATGAGGTTTGTAAGCTCTCCCTATATAAATAATTATATCCACTTTAAGAGATGAGGTTTGTAAGCCCCCCCCCCCCCCCTTAAAGAGGATAACTAAATTCACTCCAGGATTAATCTAGAAGAATACTTAATACACTCTCCCCCTTTGTCATCAACAAAAAGATAGAAGAAAAAAATATAATTTAGTGATTAATAATGGTTTCTGAATAATTCATAGCCGAACACCAGTCATGAACAAGTTTATTAACCAATCTAGCTCGTTGCACATGAGCAACAACACCATGTTGATCAAAGATCTTGGAAAGAACCCTACCAAAAGGAATGAGAAAAGATAATTCCTCACGAGATGTGAGTATCTCTTTTTTCAGATAATGAACATGGTTTGAGGCAGATTGATTTTAGTTCTGGAGACTAGGAACAAAATGAAATGTTTATCATCAGGAGAGAGCCATCCTGATCCCTTTTCTCTAGGCCTTAGATTAGATCCCATAATCTGGTACCATACTTTTGTGATAGGAGTATGAGTAGAAGGGATTGTAGTAGGGTCTTCATTATCATAGATGTTGTGCATAAGATTCCCAAACCTATTTTTATGTCTATAGTTTCAACAATAACTTCATCCTCTTCACAGTTTATTACTCGAGAGATGATTTTAGAGTTGATCACAACATACTCGAGAGATGATTTTAGAGTTGATCACAACAGGATAACCATAGACAACATATAAAATCTGATAACCATCTAGCTCATTCTGATGAACATGAGCATTCGTCCAAAAATATTTCACAAGATCTTGATGGATTGGTCCATTAAGCATTGCAAAATATTCATCCCATTTCTGAAAATGAATATCTGAAACTACTCGAGAAAGATTAAACACCGTCAATTCATTGAGGTTAACTGTATATTCCTTCAGAATATATAGATCATATATCTCTCCTTTAATGATCTTTGAAGACATATTGAGAAGAAAAGAAGTTCCAGTTATAGAACAATGATTTTACAATATTATCTTATATAGAAGATAATATATAAAATCAGGGAAACACGCATGTAGCAATATAACACATAGAATGTTGATTTATAAGAAAGCATGCATTACATGTTTGGACAGTAATGAGTCTGAAAAAATGAATTAAAATCTTTGTCAGTACACTCCATTTAAGAACCAAATTTCAGAGCAGATTTTGAATTTTTAAAGTGATAAACATGTCCCTTCAGTCTCAAGAACAATTACTTCTGAGAAAAACACAACAACCAAGGTTGAATACTCACAGTACTTTATCTTGAAAAAGCAAGTAAATGTAGGATTAGCCTATGTGTATGTTTTGTAACAGTTTCACCAGAAAAAAGTTTCAAAGCCAGCTGTCTACCAAATAAATATTTCAAAAATCTTCAAATATCAGAGTATAATACAAGGATTATTGTTTTATCAGAACTCAAGATTAGTCCAATTGTTAATTTAAAACACAAAGCATATAATTAAACTTTTTACTTTTTGCTTAAATAATAAAGCACTAAAGGATGAAGGAGATTTGACAAACTCTATGTAAGGCTTATAGACCACACCTAGAGATATTTCAGAATAAAAAATCAATTGAGTGCTATCACAATCCCATTTTCTTCTGATACTCTATTCACACACTAAGCATTATTTATCAACAAAGACCGTGTTCAGATTTTTCTTAATAAAATCAAATCTTGTAATGGCTAAGGGTTTTGTGAATATATCAGCCCATTGATGGTCAATATCAATAAACTGAATATCTATGACACCCTTATGAACATACTCCCTAATAAAATGATGTTTGATAAGAATATGCTTAGTTCTAGAATATTGACTTGGATTCTTCGTTAGACAAATGTAGCAGCGGTATCACAAAGGATAGGAATATTATTTTCGAAAATCTGATAATCTTCAAGCTGATATTTCATCCAAAGTAGTTGAGTGCAACAATTAGCAGCTGAAATGTATTCTGCTTCTGTTGTGGACAGAGAAATAGTTGCTTGTCTTTTGCTAGCCCAAGATATAAGGTTTTCACCTAAGAATTGACAGTTTCCACTAGTGGATTTTCTCTTAATTCTATCTCCGACATAATCAGCATCACAAAATCCAACTAGCTTGTAATCTGAGGATTTCTTATAAAGAAGTCCAAGATTGATAGTTCCTTTCAAATATCTAAAGATTCTCTTAATAACTGTTAAATGAATTTCTCTAGGATTTGATTGGAATCTTGCACACAAACATACGCTGAATAAAAAATCTGGTCTGGAAGCAGTGAGATAGAGTAAGGGGCCTATCATACCTCTATATTTAGTTGGATCCACTTTGGTACTACATTCTTCACCATTCAGGTTGCAGTTAGGATGAATAGGAGTTGACATGACTTTGCATTCATCAAGATTGAACTTCTTCAAGAGCTCTCTTGTGTAATTTTACAGATGAATGTATATACCTTCATTTTTCTGGTTAATTTGAATTTCAAGAAAGTATTTTAATTCACCCGTCATGCTCATCTCAAATTCAACCTACATAATCTTTGGAAATTCTTGACAAAGAGATGCATTAGTGGAACCAAAAATTATGTCATCAACATAAATTTGAATAATCAAGATTTCTTCTTCTAGAGTTTTCCTAAATAGTGTAGTGTCAATCTTTCCTTTATAGAAACCATTCTCAAGCAGAAAATTACTCGGTCTCTCATACCATGCTCTTGGAGCTTGTTTGAGTCCATAGAAAAATTTCTTTAGCTTGTAGATGAAGTCTCGATGGTTTGGATCTTCAAATCCAGGAGGTTGCTTGACATACACTTTTTCAGTAATAACTCCATTCATAAAAGCACTTTTCACGTCCATATGATAAAACACAATGTTGTGATTAATAGCATAAGAGAGAAGTAGTCTAATTGCTTCTAACATTGCCACGGGAGCAAAGGTTTCAAAGAAGTCAATTCCTTTTTGCTAACTGCAGCCTTGAGCTATAAGTCTGGCTTTATTTCTTGCAACTTCTCCTTGTTCGTTAAGCCTGTTACGAAATACCCACTTGGTTCCAATGATGTTTTTCATTAGTGGCCTTAGAATAAGATCCCACACATTATTTCTTTGAAACTGATTTAGCTCGTCTTGTATAGCCACGATCCACCCATCATTTGATAAGGTATCATCAATAGAAGTGGGCTTTGCTAATGAAATAAGTCCAAGTATTGATTGATCATTCCTGAAGGTAAATCTGGTTCTCAATGGCTCATCTTTACTCCCAATGATTTTCCCTTCTGGATGAAATGCTTTATATTTAAATAGTGTCTTAAGTGGAACAAATGCTTCAACACCATTTTGATTAATTTCTAAATTAGTAGCAACAGGACCAGTAGGAGTCACTTCAGTTTCTGCAGCTTCTGGTATCTCTTCAGTTATAGTAATAGATTCTGATATATCATCATCTGTACTATTTTCCTTAGGAATACATACCACAATTTGTTCATCAGAATTCTGAGTACATGCAGGATTATAATCTGACTTATCATAGTTAGGTATTTTGTCATCAAATTTAACGTGCATAGACTCTTCAACCATTCTGGTTTCTGAGTTGTACACTCTGTATGCTTTTGAGCGTTCAGAGTATCCCAAAAATATACCCTTTTGAGCTTTAGTATCCAAATTCTTTAGGTATACCTTATTATTCAAAATGTAACAAGTACATTCAAATTGATGAAAATAAGACATGCTAGGTCTTCTACCTTTAAATAATTCATACGATGTTTTATTCAAAATTGGTCTAATATAGATTCTATTCTGAATATAACAAACAATGTTAACAGCTTCTGCCCATAAGTACTTTTGAAGTTTGTATAAGTAGGAAATGTTCCTTAAAAATTTTCTCAGTTTTTCGACGGTATTGATTTTTACTTTCCTAAAGTTACTAAGTGATGAAATGCGGTAAAGTGCGGAAAGTAAATGACACGGCAATATATCCTGGTTCCCTTCACAGTCTGAGAGTACTCCAGTCCCCTTTCAACATGAAAGAGATTTTTAATAATGTTAGATCCTAAGACAAGACTATCCTAGCCTTTCTATACAGACTCTAACAAACACACCAAGAACAACCTCTTGGATTTTACAACTTAGTTGAAATGAGAACAATCCTCTCAAGATCAACCTCTTGTTTGCAACAAACTTGGACAACAAGGAATATAAAAAACCATATAAGAGAAACAATCCTTCTCCTTATAGTTAACACCTAAATCCAAACAGTTCTTGGAACTTAGGATTTTTTACAATAAATCTGAATTTTAGTAGAAGTGTTTGAAACTTAATTCTTGAATATATAAATCACAAGATTGATCTTCTTCTTGAACAAACAATCCTTTTACAGAATATACAAGTGTTTTATGATGAAAGAATGAAACTATAATGATTGAGATGAAAGATTAATGCTTAAGTTTCACTCATAGAAAATTCTGATTTTTCACACTTGAGAAAATGAAAGTTTTATGATAATGAAAATGTTTGAAAATTGTTTGCAAGAAGGTGGATTTGAAATCTGAGTTTATGAGGTTTATATAGCCTCTAAACACCTTTACAAAAGGGTATAAAATATGAAAGGATGCCAAGTTTTGTATACAGAAAGTTTTGAAAAATTCTGTCAAGAGTTGCAACAATTTGGCATACTAACTCAGTGGTAATCGGTTACTCAAAAGTGAGTAATCGGTTACTTTAAGCCAACGTTAAAAAATATTCAAATTTTCTATAGAGTAATCGGTTACCCTATATTAAGTAATCGGTTACTCTGTTCCAGAATGCAAAAAATACTTTGAAAAATGACTTGAAAAGATTTTTTAAATACACAAAATTATTTCAAAGAGTATGAATAATATGAATATGATTTTTAACACTTGTATAGACTATATAATGATTAAATGTTATACCTTTCCTTCAATCTATGAGAATTCTTCAAGACTTGAAATAATATGAAATTTGTACTAGCTTTTGATGTCTTTGAATCAATTCCTTTTGAACACAAAGTCTTTGAATGATCATTGTTGTCTTCATCAAAACTATTGAGAAGCTAAGTATAACATTCAATCATTATATAGTCTATACAAGTGTTAAAAATCATACTCATATTACAAAAGAAATTTGGGACACTTTAGTGGAAACTCATGAAGGAACCACTGAAGTTAAAAGATCTAGATTGAATACATTAAGTCAAGAATATGAGATGTTCCGGATGCATCCCGGAGAATCCATCGTTGCATTACAAAAAAGATTCGTTCATTTGACTAATAACTTAATGGCACTTGGTAAGACATTCTCTAATGATGAATTAAATCTCAAAGTTCTTAGATCCTTGACTAGAGAATGGCAACCAAAAGTTATGACAGTATCGGAAAAGAAAAGTCTTTCTATATTAACTTCCGCATCACTATTTGGAAAACTCCAAGAACATGAATTCGAACTTGGACGACTTGAAAAACATGAACATAAAGAAAATAAATCCAAGGGTATTACATTGAAAGTAAATTTAAAAGATAATCAAAATGACGATTCATTGGAGGAAGATGAAAATTTCATGCTACTGGTAAAAAGACTCGAAATTTTTTTTGGTAATAAAGACAAGTCCTTTAATTATGCTAAAAGAAAGAAACACTTCAAGACCACTTCATCTCAAGATGTTACATGTTACGAATATGGAAAACAAGGTCACATAAAGCCCGATTGTCCAAAACTCGCAAAAAAGGAGGTTTCAAAGGCAAGAAGGAAACAAAAAATAAAAAGGCTTATATTGCATGGGACGACATGATATTAGTTCATCATCCGATTCAGAGAGCAATGAAAGCGCAAATTTGGCACTAATGGCTACACACAACTCCGATGATGAAAATGATGAGGTTAGTAATGAATTTTCTCTTTATGATATTACCTGGATCAGACAGTTGTTCAGTGGCCAGCAACGTCGTATGGACTTCAGCTCCAGTGATGATGATACGACCGGGGGGTGTACCTACAAGGTACTCTGACACTCAAGTAAGAAAGGGAGTAAGCAAGTATAGAAAAATAGGTGAGAGTTAGAATATGTTGTGTAACCTGACCCTCTCAAGTGAGAGGGTATTTATAGAGAGCCCCCAGTGCGGGGCCAACGGTTACTTGCATTGGGTTGGATTGCCAGGCCCAATCCAAGTAACTGCAGGGCTTACGTGGCGTAGTGAAGACCAGCACATGGTATTTGCCCTGGTATAACGGTCCCTAAATCTCCGAAAATAGGGCAGACTGATTCCTGCGGGAGTGGGAAGTTACAAGAGAACGTGTCTTCGCGGGGAGGAGCATGTAGGTGTCGAGGAGAGATGTGTCCATGAGCTATACGCCTCTGCCCGATGGTCTTCTACCCCGCGTGTTCGACGTCTGAGGGGACTAACACGTGCCCGACATGGAGGTGGCTTTTGACCTCGCTGGGCCTTCCTTGGTCATTAGGCTTGGGCCTGCCCAGTCCGGAACATGAGCCCTCCAAGTCGTTGTTCTGAGGTGTCAGAGTAATGACTTAAGGGCCAGTAATATGTCGAGGACGTATGCCGTCGGGGAAGGGATTCTAGACGAGGAGTGGTCGGTCAAACAGGGAGAAATAAATCGCTCCGCTCGGGCTAGGCTGGTTGCGGATGAGCGTCGTCCCGGGGATACGAGAATTTTGAACCGAGGAGAACAGAAGGACGCGTGTTGGGGAATGAAGAGACATGCATGGGAGAGCGTGTGCCACATGTCGCATCTCATCATTGCCTAGGGCGGCTACGCTAGGGTAGCGTAATCGATTGCCTAGGAGCCCTTGAGGCTCGTGAGACCCTTATAAATAGGGGCCATCTCGTTTCATTTCCATTTACACTCTCCCTCTGCTCAGACTTTACCTTCTTTTGTTCTCTCTTTAACCGCCGTTCGCCGCCGCTGACAGCCGCACCGGAACCCTACCGGAAGCACCTTCGAAGTAAGTTTCTCTCTTTTTTCCTCTTTTGCTTGCATTTGTAGGGTGAATCTATGGTGAAGCGATGAAGTTCCCATGGAAATCACGAAATATCCGGCGAAAACGGCGGAATTTCCTAGTTTACTCATTGAATCTCGTGGGGAGAGACGATGAGATCCCCGAGGACATGAAGAATGCCCCGAGGTCGTGAGTTGAACATCTCTCAGTTCTTTTGTTGAGTCTCCCGGGGATAACTGACGAAATCCCCGGGGACACAAAGAATGTCACGGGGACGTGAGTCGAATATCTCGGGGTCCCGCCCAACGCCGCTCCCCGCAGACCTGAGGATGGTCGTGGGTTTGCGTTTCCCAACGTTCCTTCCTCGCCCTTTCACTTGATCAGCGGTGGAGGGGTGGATTTGTTATGGGTCATCGAATTCACCAGTTCCTTATGCTTTTCAGGTAAATGGACGTATTGCAAGTGGCCGAGGGATCTTTAGATACTTACGACGAGCCCGACTCACATATGGCAGAGACGACCAGCGCTGGGGAGAGGTCACCCGATGACTGGGCCTGCGAGGAGGCTGTAAACATGATCTCCCAGTTTGTCGATTTGGACGAGGCCGACATATTTTGCACCGTCGAGCACCGTCTAGTGGGTTCATCTAAGACGTGGAACGTGGTCAGGCCTTTGCCACATCATCGAATATGCTCGACATATAACGGGATGCGGTTTCCCGTATACGAGTTCATGTTCGACAAGGCGGGGTGGCGTTTTCCCTTCACGGATTTTCAACAGTCAGTGTTTGTCTGGCTGCGTTTGGCCCCTTCTCAACTCCACCCTAACTCTCTCGCTTTCATCAGGGCTTTCGAGCTCGTGTGCAAATACCTGAAGATCGGGGCAACTGTGCCCCTATTTTTTCGCATTTTCCATCTTCAACGGCAGGCCGTCGACGGCAAGCATGGCTGGGTGTCCTTCAAGCAGGTGAGCAGCCTGTTTCACACTTATATGGACTCTGTGCGAGATTTCAAGTACCGGTACTACCTCGTGAAGCCGGTCACACTTGAGGCCATAAGTTCAGTGTACCATCGGGTCGTCGAAGAAGTAGATAGGCGGCGAGAGGAGGCCCTTGTGCCCAGGTTTCCGTTGTTCTGGACTGAAGAACACTTCAAGAGGGGAACAGACAGCTATATTGTCAGCCCTGGTAAACTCTGTGAAGGGGATCGCTTGGCTCACGAGGCCATAGTCAAGTTCGTCGGTGGGTTTAACAAAGCCAAGTTCGTGACACCGAACGGGGACTTCCTTCTGGGCGACGACGGTGAGGTCTTAACGAAGCGTCGATTGATCAACACTAGGGCTCTCCTCGAGACGTTTTCTGACGAGAAGGCTCTCGAGTTGTTAGGTGGGGTGGCCTCCCCGACCTGCCTTTCCCTTCGTCCTACTTTTCGAATTACTGACCTCTTTGTTTTCTGTGCAGGTAAGATGTCGAGTGCCGAGGAGCGTCTCAAGAAACTGAAAAACACCCGTGCTTCGAAAAAGGGTCGGGTCGAACAACTCTGAGCACATCATCCTGCCACGACTTCAGCGCCCACGGATTCTTCGACCTCTCCCCAAGGGAGTCAGTCTCCCAGTAGCCAAGGGTCTCCGAAACGGCAGCGCACAGACGGGCAGGTGTACATCGACCTGACGGTTTAGAACAGTCCTCCCTCTGAGAAGTTCATACTTCCTTCTTGTCACTTGAGGCCCCACTTCTTCTCGGGTGCCAACTCTCCAGGTATCCCTGCTGCCGAAGTCCAGGCCGTCCTGGGTGCTCCTCAGGCTTCGAGGAGGAAAGCCCTGCTCGAGGACTTGTTCGCCGTTATGCGAGTTTGTTCGACGACTTTAATCTTGAACGACGAGACTTGTCCAGTAGCCGAGCTGACCGGGCTACAAGAGAGGTTCCAGTCCGTTGTTGTCGAGGTGACAAAAATGGGCAAAGAGCTGGCTGAGTGCAAAGAACTGAACCGAGTTCAGGCCGAGCATCAGAAGGAGCAGGCCGAAAACCTGAAACAGATTGAGGAGAAGTGGAGAAAAGCCGAGGAGGGAAGGAAAAACCTCTTGGAGAAGGTCGTTGAATTGGAAGATGCTACTCGCCCCGCCGAGGAAGAAACCGAGGAAGATAAATTGTTGACATCACGGGCAGCGTTGATTGCTAAACTCCGAGAGACTGAGCAGGACAGCCTTGTGGCCGCTGAAATAGGCTTCAAGAATGCTGTGCAGCAGCTTTAGATCCTCAACCCTGACCTCATTACGGAGGGAGCCCACTCCGACTACGACGTGGTTGATGGTCGAATCGTGCGGCCGGTGGAAGAGGAAGAGGTTGACGGGGACGCGACCGGGCATGAGCAGCCAGAGGGGATGGCCGCGGAATAGGTTTTGTTTTCTTGTTTTGCTTGGCCTGCGAACTATTTCATTTTGTTTCTTTTGTTTTCCCGGCCTGCGTGCCAAGTTCTTTTGGAATATTTGTAATATTTGTACAATGGGCTTTTTGCCTGGATTTATATTTTGATTGCTGCGTTTATATGTGTGTGATGTTTACTTATTTTGTTTGTGTGTGATGTTATTGTATTTGCTATACTTTGTTTATTTTTGTCTAAGTATAGAGATTTTGGGGCTTGCTCGACTTCGATAATCCTCGACTGCGTGGAGAGCTGGTCGAGTGGCCGGAAGTGTATTCCGACCTTCAACGAGGCTAAGAGCTCGGTCGAGGTCTTAGTTTCGTGGCGTGAACTTCCCATCGTGAGCTGGGTGTTCTGCCTGATTGGTACAATGACGGCGGAGCTCGATCGAGGTATCCTCGTCGGATCAAAAGTCCTCGCGCATACACAACACGACCTTTGATCATCGTGTTCTGTATAGGAGTGTTACGCTTGTACCCTAGTGCGTCCCCGTAACCGCTATGCTAGTATGTCGCAGGCAGTGTTTAACTGTAATACTGTTTGAGTTTCTCAGCGTTCCATGGTCGAGCAAGTTCTTCCCCGTGCAGATTTTCGAGGAAGTAGGCTCCTGTCCCCGTTTTCGCGCGGATGCGGTACGGGCCCTCCCAGTTCGCGGCGAGTTTGCCTTCCCGCGAATCTTTCTGGTTCCTTCGTAGGACGAGGGTGCCTACTTAAAAATCACGTTTGATAACTTTGTCGTTATAACGTAAAGTTATTTTCTGTTTAAGTGAAGCTTCTCGGAGAGAAGCACTCAAACGCGTCTCCTCGAGGAAATCGATCTCTTCCCTCAGGGCTTCGTTGTTCGCGTCTCCGTCGAGGGGGGCTTCCGTCCTCCTCGAGGGTTCCCTGATCTCCACGGGGATCACCGCTTCCGTTCCGTAGGTTAGGTGAAAAGGGGTCTCCCCGGTCGTGGAATGCGGGGTTGTTCGATAGGCCCATAGGACGATGTGTAGCTCCTCGACCCACCGTTGTTTGGTATCGCCTAATCGACGTTTCAGTCCTCGGAGGATTACTCTGTTCGCTGCTTTCGGCTTGCCCGTTCGTTTGAGGGTGCTCGACCGACGTGAAGTGCTGCTTTGTGCCCAGTTTGGTGACGAAGTCTTGGAAGTTCCTGTCGGTGAACTGTGTTTCGTTGTCGGTGACAATAGCTTGGGGCACGCCGAATCGGGCGAGGATGTTCCTCTTGTAAAAACGTAGTATGTTGAAGGCCGTGATTTTGGCCAACGCTTCCGCCTCGATCCACTTCGTAAAATAATCCACCCCGACGATGAGGTATTTGTTTTGGTACGATCCCATGACGAAAGGTCCGAGGATATCCATCCCCCACCACGTAAACGGCCACAGGGAGGATAGTGTTTTGAGCTCCTTAGGAGGAGCGAGGTGCATGTCCCCGTGTCGCTGGCACCTATCGCACTTCTTGACGTGTTCCTTGGCGTCTTGTTGCATGGTGGGCCAGTAATACCCTGCCCGAAGTGCTTTACGGGCTAACGATCGTCCACTGAGGTGCTGTGCATTGATTCCCTCATGGATTTCCTGGAGTATGCCGGGGACCTTGGTCTCCTTGACACACCTGAGGAGGGGAATAGAAAACCCTCGCCGGTATAGCTTATCCTCGACTATCGCATACGAGCACGCCCGCCGCTTCACCATCCCCGCTTCCTTGGGATCTTCGGGCAGTTTTCCCGTCGTGAGGTACTCGTATACCGGGGTCATCCAGCAATTGCTGTCCCCGATGGCGTTTACGTCTGCCGCCGGAACGGGTTTGTCGATGCTCGGGCGGGAAAACACTTCTTGTATGACGGATTTGTTTCCGCCTTTCTTCTTTGTGCTTGCCAATTTGGACAAGACATCTGCTCGGGTATTGTGCTCGCGAGGGATGTGGGTTACCTCCGCGGAGGTGAATTTTTTCATCTTTTCTTTCACCAAGGTCAAGTATTTGATGAGGCTGTCGTTCTTGGCCTGGTACTCTCCTTGGACTTGCGAGGCCACGAGCTAGGAGTCGGTGAAGATTTTGACCTCCTTGGCACCGAGGTCCTCGGCTAACCGAAGCCCGGCGAGGAAAGCCTCGTACTCTGCTTGGTTGTTCGACGTCGGGAAGGATAGTTCGAGGGATACCTCGATCAGGATGCCTTCCTCGTTTTCGAGGATAATGCCCGCCCCGCTTCCCTTCGTATTGGATGCTCCGTCGACATAGATCGTCCACTTTTGGGATCCGTTGGTCGAAGGTTCCTGGACGGTCATCTCCGCCACAAAGTCAGCCAATACCTGAGCCTTCAGGGCTTTCCTTCCCTCGTATTGGATGTCGAATTCGGCGAGTTTGAGCGACCATCTGAGCATCCTCTCCGCCATATCTGGTCGTCCAAGGAGTTGCCTTATAGGCTGTTCGGTCCTCACGACGACAGTGTGGGCTAGGAAGTAATGGCGCAGCCTCCTGGCTGCCGTGACGAGGGCCAAGGCGACTTTCTCTATCTGCTGATACCTGAGCTCGGGGCCCTGGAGGGCCTTACTCGTGAAGTAAATCGGTTTTTGCCCGTCCTGGGTTTCCCGGATGAGGACGACGCTGACCGCTTCACTTGTGATTACGAGATACAAGAACAGTGTCTCCCCGTGATCAGGCCGTGAGAGGACCGGGGAGTTGCCTTATCCTCGGCGCCACTGATCTTACCTGGATCAGACAGTTGTTCAGTGGCCAGCAACGTCGTATGGACTTCAGCTCCGGTGATGATGATACGGCGGGGGGTGAGGGGGGTGGGGGGTGTACCTGCAAGGTACTCCGACGCTCAAGTAAGAAAGGGAGTAAGCAAGTACAGAAAAACAGGTGAGAGTTAGAATATGTTGTGTAACCTGACTCTCTCAAGTGAGAGGGTATTTATAGAGAGCCCCCAGTGCGGGGCCAACGGTTACTTGCATTGGGCTGGATTGCCAGGCCCAATCCAAGTAACTGCCAGGGCTTACGTGGCGTAGTGAAGACCAGCACGTGGTCTTCGCCCTGGTGTAACGGTCCCTAAATCTCCGGAAGTAGGGCAGACCGATTCCTGCGGGAGTGGGAAGTTACAAGAGAACGTGTCCTCGCGGGGAGGAGCATGTAGGTGTCGAGGAGAGATGTGTCCATGAGCTATACGCCTCTGCCCGACGGTCTTCTACCCCGCGTGTCCGACGTCTGACGGGACTGACACGTGCCCGACACGGAGGTGGCTTTTGACCTCGTTGGGCCTTCGTTGGTCATTGGGCTTGGGCCTGCCCGACCGTAGGGCAGGCGCCGGCCCAGTTCGGAACACTATGTTCTTATTTGATATTTATAAAACTAAATCATTGCATAAATATTTTTATAAAAAATATCAATGGGTTAATATAAATTATATTTTTTATATTTACTAATTTTTATTAATCCAATTATTTTTTTTCAAATTTTAAATGTAAATAAATACGCGTCACCGATCAGTACTCATGTAAAAATATGAGTATCACACTAGTTTATATAGAGATAAAAGATTAAATTCATAAATGAAATTCACGTTTGCTTTCTTCTATACTTTTTATTTGAAAAATTTACAAATTCCTTATCGCATCCCGCAGAATAAAAATGTGTGCGGAAAAAAATGATATAAAAAATGTAAAAAATTCTATTTAGTATACGCTAATTATTCTCTTTAATGTTGGTGTATTGTACTTATACTTATTTTTATTGTAGCCATATTAAAAAAATATTCATTTAGCTTAATCTGCCATCACAAATATTTGTCCATGTATGATTTTAATAATAAGTTATAGTAAATTTATTATAATTATTTTTAGATTTATTTTAAAGATATAAAAATTAATTAATTAGCTATAAACAATTGTATCCAATTTTTAATCGTATAATACTCTTCAACTATTCATTAGAAAAGCGTAACCTAAAAATAATAAAATAATATATAAAAATAAGGCTTAATTAGTGCTGAAGTCCTTTAACTTAATTTCAGATTTCACTTTAGTCCCTTATTTAGTAAAAGTTTCATATTAGTCCCTTAAAAACGGTTCCGTTAATTAAATTGGTCATTACCGTTAAATTTTCTAAAAAAACGTTAACTTTGCCTACATGGCATGACAACAAGGCATTTTTTAATAAGTTGAGTAACATTTGTATTAAAAAGCTAGTATTTTATTTAAACTTAAGAGGTTTTGTTTTTGGAGTGATGAGTAACACAACAACAGAACATAAAAAATAAAATAAGAAGTGTGAAAAATCAACAATCAACTAGCACAAATTTGCATAATATTGTGATTCACACTATACAAACTAAGAATTGAAAAAAAAAACTCAGATCTATTGTTGATGATGAATTTGCAGCACAAATGATCATGGATATCCTAAGCAATTTCAGAACTCTGTTGCTCAAGAAAAGATTCCTAAAACATGACATCAAGTTGGTAGTTTTCCCTTTCATCATTTTGCAGAGCTGCCAGAAAAGATTGTGCAACCTGAAAACAAAACAGAAATTATAAAATTCATGATTCTTCACTTCCATAAAATAATATATACCTTATATGAACACCACTTTCACCATATACTTGGCGCAACACTTCCTTAACTTCCATCTCTAACTACTACATTTTAAGTGAAAAAGAAATCAAGAGATGTAAATCGAAGCTCCCCATTCTCACCTCTGGAAATTCCTAAATTAGTAAAAAACAACAAGAGTAACAGAACATAACCCTAAAAAAAAAATCAATTCACACATCATACTCAAACAAAACAAAACAGTAGAATTTAAGTGGAAAAAAAATCAAAAGATGTAAATTGAAGATATTAAATGATGATCTAGAATTTAGGTGATTACTTTGACATGTTCTATAAAAAAACAAAACACCTCCAATTTCTGCTATAAGTTTATAAGAAAAAAAAATAAAAGAAGAAACAACGCAATGAGGGAGAAGAAAAAGAAGGAAGAAAATGAAGGAAAGACACCATAGGTAATAGGTAATAGATCTGAATGGAATGGATTTAATGGTTGAAAAAGGATTAGAAAGAGATAGGAAGAAGAGAGTAAGAGAGGTGACGGCTAGGGTTAGAAGAAGTGAGAAAGATAGGTGTATAATAATGTTTAATAAATTATAAATAATAAAATATTAATAAAATAGTTCCAAGTCAGCCAAATAAATGCCAGCTTGGTACCACGTCTGCCCACTTTAACAGATTTTGACAAAATTTAACGGAAAAGACTAATGTGACTAACGGAACTTGATTTAAAGGACTTAAAACGAACATTTATTAAATAAGGGACGAAAGTGAAATCTGAAATTAAATTAAGGGACAAAAAATGCATTAAGCCTAAAAATAAAACTATGTTGACAAATACAAATATATGTAACAATTGTTTTTTACTATTAAATAAGTAAAAGAAATTGGGACACAGAGTATTGAAAGAGGTTAATAATGTAAATATATTGGTGATTTGTTTTTTTCTTTTTTTAATTTATATAGAGATAAGAGATTAAATTCATCCCGTAAAAAAAAAAAAAGAGATTAAATTCATAAATGAAATTTGTGTTTGCTTTCTTCTTTACTTTTTACTTGACAAGTATACAAATTCCGTATTGCACCCCACGTGATAACAATTCGTAAACCCTAACAACTGTGGCATCCCTTTCATCCCCGCAGTCACTCCCATCAGAATCGCCATCTTCCCCACACCGCCGCCGATTTCAAAAAACCTCCGCCACACATCCCCGTACGATGCTCCAACCGCATGCACTATTCCGCTTCAATGAAGACGAATCGTGATTCAAATTTCAATCCCGCACGTGCTCAAACAACAATCACAATCACCAATGCCGTCTCTTGGCACGTGACACCTTCCGATGTCGCCGGCATCAACGGTTTCTCCCTTACCACATGGGTTCCATCAATAGGGCTGAAGCCTGGTTCGTTAAGATCGCATGTACTGTCTTCGTTCGTTACAGTTCGTTTGACCGTTATTTGTTTTATTTTAGGAAGCATTTAACTCCAAACCTTGTTTCAGAGATTGTTCATTATAGGTTTAATAATATTCCTTCGTTAGGTTTTAAGGTTGTTGAATTCAGTAGGGAGAAGTTGCAAATGAGTCATAATTATTGGACTTATAGTATGTTGTTGAGATCACTTTGCGAATCGAATCATCATGGTTCGGCGAAATTGGTTTACGATTGGATGAGATTTGATGGGCAGGTTCCTGATAATTGGTTGTTAGGATTTTTGGTTTCGTCTTATGCATTAATTGGTAGGTTTGATATTTCGAAAGAATTGCTTGCTGATGTGCAGTGTTGTGATATTGGAGTTAATGCTGTTGTTTACAACAATTTGTTTAACATTTTGATTAAACAGAGTAAAGTAAGGGATGCTGTTGATATGTTTTGGGAGCTTATTCAGTTGAAATATCGTCCGGTGACCTATACGATCAATATTTTAATGCGAGGTTTGTGTAGAGCTGGAGAAATTGATGAGGCTTTTAAGCTTCTTAGTGATTTGAGGAGTTTTGGTTGTTCGCCTGATGTGATTACTTTTAACACTATTATTCACGGTTTGTGTCGAATTAGTGAGGTTGATAGAGCTAGAAGTTTGCTAAATGAGGTTTGTGTGAAAGGGGAAGTGGTGCCTGATGTAGTTGGTTATACGACGGTAATATCAGGTTATTGCAAGATGAGTAAGATGGAGGAGGCATCTTTGCTTTTCGATGAAATGATTAGATCGGGAACTATGCCTAATACGTATACTTTTAATGTTCTTATTGATGGATTTGTTAAGTTGGGTGACATTGTATCCTCGTTAGCCTTGTACCAGAAGATGCTTTTTCAGGGCTGTTATCCCGATGTTGTTACTTTTACTTCTCTCATTAACGGTTATTTTGTAATTGGCCAAGTGAAACATGCCATGGAAATGTGGGATGAGATGAATAGCAGAAAAATTGCTGCAAGCTTGTACACATTCTCTGTTCTTGTCAATGGTTTTTGCAAGAACAACAGATTGCACGAGGCTCGTGATGTTTTGAGAAAACTGAAGCAGAGTGACGTTGTTCCACAACCATTTGTCTACAATCCTGTTATTGACGGCTATTGTAAATCAGGGAATGTAGACGAGGCAAATGAAATTCTTGCTGAGATGGAGGAGAAGAGGTGCAAGCCGGATAAGTTGACATACACCATTCTTATTATTGGATATTGTTCGAAAGGGAGAATGGTGGAAGCAATCGCTATCTTTGATAAGATGTTGGCAGTATGTTGTGCACCTGATGAAATCACTATAAATAATTTAAGATCGTGTCTTTTGAAGGCTGGAATGCCTGCTGAAGCTGCCCGAGTTAAGGAAGCTCTATGTCAGGACAACACATTGAGTACTTCATTGAAGAAGAAATCTTTTCATGAAAGTTCAAATGCAGATATACCCATTGCTGTTTATTGAAGTGCTATTGCAATCTAGTGGTTAAAAAATGCTTCCACCATTTTGTATTCAGTACTTGTGCATGTTTCCAGCTTGTGGTACAAAGGAATGCTATAATCAGGCCGAGTGCGTCTGTTTCTGGAGATCACCAACATTAACATTTGCATGGCCATTCCCTCCAAGCTGCTGATTGTTTTTTAAGCTGAAGCTAGGTATATATTCTTCTCCAGTTAATTTGGTTGGATAATTTTTTTAATAACTTCAGACATTTTTTTCTAATGGAACAACATGATCTGTGTAACATTACAACAACCAAAACAACCTAGCCCGTGTAACATGAACTCTGCAACATTAATGTGTTAAATTTTAGTGTAAATAAAATTTTGTTGTAAAAGAAGATAGGTAGATTACTAGGTAAGATTCACAGTGAAAGCAACAAATGAAAAGGGGACATGGAATTTCTTTTTTCTTGTGCTCAAAGTTTGATAGCATACTTGATGGCAGGTAGTTGTTTCATGTATTCTTATCCATAAGTTGTCGTGAAAGATTTAGGTCAAAATGTAAGGAACTTCCCTTATCTACAGACTATAACAGAAAATCTCCCTATGGTTTCAATCCCTGCAATTCAACTCGTTTGACCTAACTAGGTATGCATGTTGACTACTTATTGGTTTTCTGTTCTACATGCACGAAGAGTTAAATTTACGGTACTTTGCAAGGTTTTGGGAGTTTAGGGAGTTGGATTGCTGAGTTTTTAATAATCAGGAGGTTTTCTGCAGCCGATAGTTGCAAGGGGATATGTGCATTTTTGCCAAATATTTACTGTCAATTTGGTGAATTAGAATTTACTTTGATATACCTTGTACTTGTTTCATAAGCACCCACCCAATTCTCTGTTTCTCTTGAGAAAAAGTAGCTACACTACAAATGTTCGATTAAGAGGCAAGCTATTTTTTTCCTAAATATTCTTCAGTTTCTTTCTCTCACTCACTTTAAATAAGACATAGGAATTATTGTATGCCTTAAAAGTGGGTTTTCAACGAGGAAAAATAATTTTGAGGGAATTTAAAATGATTTGACCATAATCCATTGTTTAGATAAAGTATTTGAAGACTCTCAAAATAATTAACATATATGGTTTAGGCATATGATCTAAAGGAATCATTATGTTTATGTAGTCTTAACTTGTACAAATTTACCAACATTGACTTCCTCAAATTATGTTTCACACACTGGAAAAAGATAAGTTCAATTTTTCTCCTTAAATGTTAATCATGTTCTGAGCTCATAATAGAATCTGGATAATTTAATAATCTAAGGGGAGTTCATTTAAGTTTGACGATTATTTGTTTTTTTTTTTGAATCAGCAGAAATGATGATTTACATAATTTGTTAAGTTGGTTGCATATTTTTTCCTTTGACAGGTCTGGCATTGGTATTTTGAATTGCAATTGTGAACTTCAACATTCTATCCCATGCTGTGAATCACCGAAACCTAGACTTTTTGGCATCCAGGTTCAAACAAAGCACTTCTCAGTTTTTTTGCTCTATACTTGGAGAGGCCCAAGTTTCACGGTTCACCATCCTAAATCCCACACATGACCCGAAAACCTGAAAGCAGGTCAGTCGATGAGTATAGCCTGATTCTTTACTAGTTTAAAGCCCGCTGGCTGGATGTTACTAGTAATGTTTAACATAAGGTGAGTCAAGTTGTACAAAATTTCACGCTTGAAGTTCAATATATGATCTGCTAAGTGTCTGGCCTTTGGGTTTGAATTCTTCCGTGAAGTAAGGGTTTCTATGCATCTTTTTTGGCTCATGTGATGTCAGAGGGTGTAACAAAAGTTTTCATCAGTGACGTGAAGAAGTTTCAATCATATATGAATTTTTTATTCTTTTGAGACAGGAGTTTCCCATAAAATAGAAGTTGAATAGCTAAAACATATGGCTGATTTGGTAAATGTGTACCTTCGAGGAAGACTCTATAATGTGCCTTAAAAAGTCTATTTCCCAAATCTCAACTCTCTGCAGCCAATTCTTGTCTTGTTTCAGCTGTTGGTTAATTCTTTCTATTTAAATTTTTTATCCAAACCCACTTGGTGAAATGAAGAGGTGGATCACATTAGGCAGCTATAAACTTTTATAATGATTTATCAATTTTACTGGAAATTTGATTTATTCATTAGAGTTGTTTTGACAATTTATAAATTAGTTTACCAGTGCCAATTCAGTAATGTAATCTTATGTGCCCCTTTAGGCCATGAAATGGTGGGTGATTGTTGATTTTTTTTATGAGGGAGTAATACCTTGGAAATTGTATATTGATGGATCAATTTCTGGCAATATATTCTTTTACAAAATTTCTTATTAGTTGAAATTTATAAGTAACACATTAAACTGGATTTTACTGACAATTTTAAACTTGAGGTTGACTTGTGAAAAATAACAAATGACTTAAGCTAGGGTCATTTATTTAAATGAGTTTAACTTAAAGTCAATAGATATATATGCCTAGTGGCTTAGTGGGCATTATACCCATTATTCTCAAATTCTCAATTACACCTTTGGTCAAATCACATAGCTGTAATCCTCAGAGTAGAAACATATATTTGTTGAACAATTCTTAATTAGCCATTGTACGTTTGTTGAACCATTCATTTACCAAGAACCAAAATGTATTATTCTATGTGTATGTTAAACAGCTTAAAAATAATTATAACTTCCTCCTTTAATTGGAGAATAAAAAATAAAACTAACAAACATATCTTCCATGTGAGATCCACTACAATTCCACTCCCACTCATATCTTTTTTGTCCATTGTCTTTATGTACTTTTTTGTCCATTGATATCTCATCACACTTAGTTTACAGTAGTTTGTAACACTACATGAAATCACTAAACATTTTTTTTTGAAAAATATTTGTATATATATACAAAACGATTTCTATTACCATTGAGCTAAGTTTCATAGCTTTTTTTATGTGGTGAAGGAGAAGGAGAATTCGTCGCACTTCCTCTACCATTTTGATGCATGTCAAATTGCACACGAGGAGAAGGAGAATTAGATACACTTCCTCTACCATTTTGATGCCTGTCATTCCGCACACGAGGCCGTTGCTGTGACTGCGGCCGTGATTGTGATTGTGGTTGCGATTGAGGCATTGGCGACCTAGGAGATTTAAGTGGATGATGCCTATGACCATTTCTATGATATTGACCATTTTCTCTTTTCCTCTCTTTAGTTGATTCATCTTCCTTTGCTTGATCTTTTTCTTTAACCACTTCATTATTATCAACTGGAACCGTGTAAACAAAGGGTCCAATTGGAATATCATCAAAATCTTGTAGAGGTTCCAATATCTTAACCACATTGCTCATTGTGGGCCTACTCTTGGGCCTATGGCTAAGACATTGATAAGCCAATGAAGCTGCTTTTTTAGTACCCATTTCGGAATACTGTCCTTCAAGTTTTGGATCCATTATTTTGCTAAGTTTTCTTGAATCAATTAACATTGGTCTTGCCCAATCAACTAGGTTTTGTTCTCTTGTAGGACGGTTTTTGTCCACTGACTTTCTCCCTGTTAGCAATTCCAACAAAACAACTCCAAAGCTATACACATCACTCTTAGCTGTCAAGTGACCTATAAGAAAACATTATTAAAATAAATTTGATTTAGTCATAAAAATTACAGCTCAATAACCCTTAAGTTAATCACATGATGTATCATAATTAATATCATACATTATCATTATTAATTATATTAATATTAATATACAACAAAAATAACTTTATTTTAAGTAAAATTTGGCTCAAGATTGTTTTTACCTGTCATTACATATTCTGGTGCAGCATAGCCCTGAGTACCCATAACTCTTGTTGAGACATGGGTGTCATCTCCTTCAGGTCCATCTTTTGCCAACCCAAAGTCAGAGAGTTTTGCATTATAGTCCTAAAAAATGAAGTAAAACAATAAGTATAATAATTATGAAATGATGCTTCAATTAAGAGTTTATAGTTGTCCTATCAACGGTTAAGTCAATTCAGTTAATAGCTGTGTAAGAGTGCGGAGTCAAACACTCGATACCCCATTTATTCGGTGAAATTTTAGACACTAGATTACTAGAAAAAAAATTATTCGATTAATCGAGAATTAGAAGAAATGTGATACATACAGAGTCTAGCAAGATGTTTGAAGCTTTGAAATCTCTATAAATAACTGGTTGCTCAGCTTCATGAAGAAATGCTAAACCTTTTGCAGCTCCAACAGCAATTTTCATTCTTGTTGACCATGGCAATGATGCTGTGAATCCTAAAAAAAATTAAAATAAAAAATGTTAATTTCCTACTTACAAACATATTGAATCTAAAGAAGATAAGTAATAAAAAAAACTTACTTCTAAATAATTGATTTTCCAAACTTCCTCTTGGTAAATATTCATATACCAAAAGTCTATGTTCATCTTCAATACAATATCCTATTAGCTTCACAAGATGTGGATGCCTTAATTGTCCAAGAACAACAACTTCAGTCTGCAATAGTAATAATAATCACAAGTTACAAAATCAGAACTTATAAAAAATCACTTATTAGTAAACCATGATGGTAAAAAAAAAAGTGCTTACCAACCACTCTTTGTGCCCTTGTTTACTTTCCAAGTCCAAGAGTTTAACAGCAACAGGTTGAGCTTTCAAACCCGGTCTAACCCTATCGTCGATAAACCCTTTATGAACCGGCCCGAACCCTCCTTCACCGAGAAAATTACTCGAAGAAAAGTGCTGTGTTATAGCTTTAAGTTCAAGAACCGTGAACTTATAGAGATTAGACCCTGCTAGAGAAAGAGACATAGACAAATCTTTTGATAAAGTCATGTTTGGAGAATTCAAATCTTCTATAGAAATCCTATGAGTTGAAGTTGATGTTGATGAGTTTCTTGGTTTTGTTGATACAACTTTCTTTGGCTTTGGTGATGGATACTCTCCTTGGAAACAAGATGAAGGAAGAATAGATTTTAACATGGTTTTCATGAAGGTCATTGTTGATGATAATTTAGAGTTTGAATTAATCTATAATCATATAGTAGTTTGTATTTGGTGTATATATAGATATATAGATAGATATTTGTGGAAGATTTTGTTGGTGAGAATTTGTGTGGAATTAGGTAGGAAGAGAGATAATGAGAAATTTGGAAAGAGTTTGGAAGAGAGGTAGTATTCAAAATCTTCAACTGCTCATGGAGAAAAGAGGCTATTCACCTTCTTTTTATATCTTACCTACGTTGAATATTTCATATAATTTTTTTGTTTTGTTTTGTAGTCTTGGTCATCTATGCGATGTAAATCCTATTCTTGTTCATACACACATATATATAATGATTTTTTTTAAAGAAGTGGGGAAAAAAATTGTTATTAATAATTATGATGTTAATGAGCATTTTACAACTCTTTTTACGAAATTTAAGTTTTGTAATTTAAATTATAAACTCAAACTCTTATACTTTTGTTATTTTGTCAGTAGTATTGTTAAGTATTTATTGGAGAGATAGAAATAAAAATCCTCTGACATAATAATTGAACTCACACATGATAATTGAATCCTTCTACAAAATTTATCTACATCGAAGTGGATAAAAAAAAACAACAAAATAAATATGGATTATTACTCACTATAATTAACGAGTATTAGTATTGGTACGAGTACCATAATATTCACCCATCTTATACTCATATAATATATATTTATATATTTTTACTTTTATTATTCTATATATATTTATGCTTATTCATTTTATTAAATAAATTATTATTAAACTTATAGGAATATAAATGTTTGTTAATTTATAAACTTGTATGCTTATCTGTAATCTTTTAAAAATATTATTAAATACACCACTATTAAAAATTTATATTCATAAGTTTAATAGGGTTGTATTCAACAAAATTAATATAATAAATTATAATTGATCAATTTTTTTTAGAATTATACATGCGGATAAACAATTATGAAATAGTTAAGTATCCAAAGAGTATGATAATGAGTATAAATATTAGCGTCCACACAAATATGAATTATAGTATTCTACCCATACTCAATTCATTGTCATCTCTACCTGTAAAGCTAACGCGACTTTAAAAGTGCAAATTCAATCCCGCAACATATAGTTTATTTCTCTTTTAAGAGATGAAATTCCAACCATAATTTAATAGAAAAAGAGAGGGAGAGAAATAAAATAAATATTTAATTATGAGTAGTTATGAGTGTTTTAGAAAAAAAAATTCTATAAAAGAAATAAATGAAGTGAAAGATAAATAGAAATATACAAACTAATAATTAAATACAAAGTAAAAAATAATCTTAAAAATGATACATATATTAAGGTTTCATTAGAATTTTCTTTCTCATTTATTTTATCTGATTCATATAATTATTTTATTTATTTCAAATTCAATTAATTTTGATCTTCATATTTTATTTCATTCATAGAATTAGTCCATTTATTTTAAATTTAAATATTTTTAATTATAATTTCTCACATTTTACACTGTAAATTGATGATGTGTCTATTTTTTTAATATTGTATAATTTGCATTTTTTATCTTTGACGTTTCACAAAGATTTCTTAATCAACTGTTCACAATTTTGCATTAAAAATTTAAGACATAGATTTTTTTTAATGATATATAATTTATACTTTTTATCCTTAAAGTTTTATAAAAATTTTATATAATGATTTACCATGTGTAACATGTGATATGCCATTTAAAAATAGACAATGATCAAATTTAAGAATAAAGAGAAAAATCAAAATTGTATAAAGATGAAATAGAGATATTAATTATATAAATAAAATAAAATAGGAAAATCAAAATTATAATTAAATATAATATTAATGTGTCTATCTTTTTTAATGTCGTGTAATTTGTATTTTTTATCTTTTAAGTAATATTTTTTTATCATCTTTTCATATTTTTTTTATTGAAAATTGTTGACATATTCTTTTTGTAATGATATATAATTCATATTTTTTATCTTTAAAATTTTAAAAAAATATGAACTGTTATGTTTCATAGATGATATACCATTTGAAAATAGTTACATAATTAAATTTAAAAACAAACATGTAAGAGAGAAATCAAAATTTTCTCCAATTACACAATCATGTATTGTTAACTGTTTGATTGAGATAGGATGATTAAAATTTTAAATGGAGAGAATTCATTTTAGAAAAAACAAAGAGAGGAGTAGTTGTTTGTTTGACAAGAAACAATGAAGAAAGGTCTAAACAACCTGTTTAACATATCAATGGAGAACCGGTTATCCCAAGTCTAACAAGTTGGTTAAAGGAAAATGACATAACTACCCTTACCGCTTGACTTTAATGCATTTATGTTTCACAAGTTTGAAAAAAATGAAACTTTTGTCTTGTTATTTTTGGAATTTAAATACCCTCCAAGAAACTATGCTTTCATGCACACGGAACCAAAAATGGTTTCTAACTTCATTTTCTTCTAGGTTTTGTTGGGTTAGCGTTGACATTTAATAAAGCAAGCTTCTAGTAGAAGTTTAACGTTTCATAATCGATTAAATTCACACAAAAATGACATGTCATGCTTAAGCAACTATGTGATGATTATATAATGATTTAGGTAGAGGGTAGTTTCGTCATTTGATGAAAGTATTTTGAACGTGTTTATTTTTTAGAGTGTTGAAAATAAAGTAGTGTATGGTTGGTTGGATTAGTTTCTAGAAGGTGGAATAGAATTGTAAATTAATTAATCAAGTTGTTGTATATAAAATGATAGTATAAACTATAAATCAACATCAATAAGCGATTAATAGGAAGATTTGGATTCTTTTTCGATTAACTCGAGGACTTGGGTTATAATAATTAATTATGATTCTAGAAAAGACTAATACATGTGGTTTATATTTGGACAATGCTATGTATGCTACACCACGCGGTAAACGTAGTTGCTATGTAAATGCTAGAGGGCTTGAAAAATAAGTCACAATTAATCAAAAATTTCAAAATTATGCATAACGTGAATATCATTTTTATATTTTATTAGTTGAATTTTAAATTTGATAACTAAGTTTTGATACGTTTGATGGGAGACAAAAGGAGAAATTGAAAGTTCGTGAGTTTTACCGTGCAGAAACACTGTGTAGACGAGCAACATGAGTTATTATAGAGGATCATCATTTGGCTCAATAGAAGGAATGAAAATACATGTCGAATATTAGACTTAGGATCATTAAGGTTACTATCCATACACATTGACTAATACTACAACAAATATTCCAAAACCTAATATATCAATCATAGTTGAAATGTGTTAAAAAAATACTAAGAGCATTTAGTTATTGTGTTGGCGAACTAAAATGTATATCTTATCCACTTATACTATAATGGTACTATCTAGAACAAGTATCCTCTTCTTAAAATTGATGATTTTATGGATCAGTTGGTTGGTGCTTGTGTGTTCAACAAGATTGATTTGAGATTGGGTTATTATCAAATTCGAGTGAAGGCTGAAGATATTTCGAAGACAACATTTAGGACTGATACGGCCACTATGAGCACTCAGTGACACCTTTTGGTGTGTCTAATGCGCCAGGCGTGTTCATGAAGTGTATGAATATGATCTTCCATCCGTATTAGGATCAGTTCGTGGTTGTGTTCATCGATAATATTTTGGTGTACTTCAAGTCACATGGAGAGCGTGTGGGACATCTGAGAGTGGTGTTACCGATTTTGAAAGACAAGAAGTTGTAAGCCAAGTTATCTAAGTGTGAGTTCTGGTTGTGAGTTTTCTCGGTCATGTGATTTCTAGTGGTGGAATAACAGTTGATCCATCGAAGGTTAACGAGGTGTTGCAACAGGAGACTCCTAAATTTGTTTCAGAGATCAGAAGTTTTATGGGTTTGGGTGGTTATTACACAAGGTTTATTGAAGGCTTTTCGAAGTTAGCTGTGCCTTTGACTCAGTCAACCCAAAAGGAACAAGCTTATGCGTGGAATGTTCAGTGTGAAGAGAGTTTTCAAGAGCTAAAAAATAAGTTGACGTCAACGCCAATTTTGATTTTTCCAAATTCAAGTGAATCGTTTGTGATTTATTGTGATGCTTCTAAGATGGGTTTAGACGGTGTGCTTATGCAGAATGGTCAGGTTGTGGCTTATGCTTCGAGATAACTGAAAGTACATGAGATGAATTATCCTATTCATGATTTAGAGTTGGCATCTATGGTGTTTGTGCTTAAAGTTTTGAGACATTATTTGTATGGCTCTAGATTTGAAGTGTTCAACGATCATAAGAGTTTGAAATACCTGTTTTATCAGAAGGAGCTGAATATGAGGCAGAGGAGGTGACTTGAGTTTTTGAAGGACTATGATGTTGGGTTGAGTTACCATCCTGGTAAAGCTAATGTCGTAGCTGATGCGTTGAGTAAATAGTCATTGCATATATCGATGCTTATGGTTTGAGAGTTAGATTTGATCGAGTAGTTCATAGACCTTAGTTTGGTGTGTAAGATAACTCTTAGCAGTGTGAAGTTGGGTATGCTGAAGTTGACTAGCAGTATTCTTGAGGTGATCAGAGAAGGTCAACAATGAAACTTGGGATTGATTGATCGATTATTGTTAATCAATCAAGGTAAGGAGGTGGACTTCAGGATATATGAGAAAGGGATTATGATGTTCCAAGACAGAGTTTGTGTACCAGATTTTCCAGATCATAAGAAGAGATTTCTTGAGGAAAGTTACATGAGTAGTTTGAGTATTCATCCCTAAGCTACTAAAATGTATCAATATCGTAAGAAGATGTTTTAGTGGTCAGATATGAAGAAGGATGTTGCTAAGTTTGTGTATTATTGTATGATTTTCCAGAAGTCATAGGTTGAGCATCAGAAGCTATCTGGATTGATGCAACCATTGAGTATTCTGAAGAGGAAGTGGGATATCATTTCTATGAATTTTGTGACGAGTTTGCCTAAGACTTTTAAAGGAAGTGATTTGATTTGGGTTGTAGTGGATTCAAGAAAGACCATCATTATAACCTTCCATAATCATAATTGATGCCAACCAAAATATATGGTTTGTTGATTGATCCTCCATCTTTAATTGTCTCCGTTTAAGAAAAATTTATTTTCCCTAGAGCTCACCCAACATGCTAGGGTTTCTGCTTTGATGCCAATTGAAATTCTGTTCCTCAGGGGACAAATGTCGAACACGATGTCCTAGACAAATGGTTCGACAAGTTAAACCAGGATTCACCATAATTAACACAGATGTAATTATACAATATGATGGATCAGATAAGCAATAAAGAACACAATAATTGGTAACCAAGTTCAATGCAACAACACCTACGTCTGGAGGGTTGACTTCCAACCCATGAAAGGAAATTCACTATTAGTAACTTAGTACCTTTAGTCTTACAAGAAACAACAAACCTTATGTTGTTCAATGCAATGTTTTAAAAACCGGACCGGTAATCGAACCGGCGAGGGTATTGGGTCACTGGTTCATTGGTCTAACCATTGGGTCATTGGTCGAACCACATGACTAAACCGGATAAAACCGGATAACTCGGTTGAATAAACCGGTCACTATAACAAAATTATATATGTATTAAACCGGTCGAACCAGATGACTCTCGGTGTCGAAAAAAATCACTAACACCTAAAAAATTTAAAAATATCATAATTTTACAAGTTTATAATTTAAATTCAAATTTGAATCAATTATAAATTTAAATCAATTATAAATTTAAATCAAGTAATTGATTTAATATTTTAAAAAAAGTATCAATCTCAAATACAAACTTATGTTTGTTATCTATATAACATGCATTACCATTTACTTTATGCAACACCTCGGTCCAACTAATAAAAACCAATTATATCAATCATATAGGAGAGAAAATATATTATGTTTAAATTCCACAACCTATCAATACTATAATACTGCAATAGCCTCTATTTATTATATTTAATCGTTGTTACCAATTTTTAAAGAAAAGAATATTAACTTTCCCTTAAATAAGTTTTAAGTCCCTATAAATATAGCGATTTTCAATTTTGGTCCCTCTAAATTTTTTCATTAAGAATTAGTCCCTATAAAATTTTCCGTCTCAATTAAGAGTCCCTAACGTTAATTTGGGCTAACAGAATCACACGTGGCTGCCTAGGTGGATTAAAAAATTAAGTTATTTTGATTTACTTTAAGTGATGTGGCATGAATTGTATGCTTCTCAAATAACATTATCTGTTACCATACGAATAACACAATTACTTTACTCAAAATCCCTAATTTCACTCTCAGTCTTTATTCCCTTTTTGAAGGCGACCGTTCGTGTGTGGTGGTCCCTCTCTCCGTTTCCAATCGCTTTTCGCTCCAGACAGAGGTGGTCCCAAACCTCAGGTAATTTCCATTAATGTAATCCCACTTGCTTGTTTACTGTGAGTTTCTTTGAATACTTTAGTTGAAAACTTGTTTGTTGTGTTGCGTAATGTTGACTGTGGTTGGTTAGGGTTTTGTATTGATTTTGCAAAGTCTGATATACCCTTGTGTTGTTTTTGTAATGTGTAGGGTATGGGGCTGTTTAAGGTTGTTTTTTATACAAAAGGGTCTTTTGTAAAGGATGTAGGGTTGAGATATGAAGGGGGGATGTCTATGCTTTTAGTGGACACGACACATATTATTGGTCTTATTTTGAAGCTCGTGACTTAATCAAAACTATGGACCCTTCCTTTAACCATGAAGATGTTAGAATGTGGTTGAAGTCTGAACATGGTAGTATGGAAAATGATCTAAAACCTTTTATTAATGATAAGGATGCAACTATGTTAGTTGTGTGTGCTGAGAATAGTAACTGTGAAGTTGAGATTTACACTGAGGCAAAGTTGGAAAGTGGTGAGAAGACATATATGGAGAAGGTATTAGAGAGACAAAAAGGTCAAGAACATGTTGAAGGTGATGATGAGAGTGAGTCAAGTGAAGCTACTTTGGATGGAATTCAATTTGAAGATAGTGAAGAAGAGAGGATGCATGATGGTGATGAGGATGTAGGTGTAGGTTTAAACAATGGAGTTGATGCTTCCGTGCCTAGGACACAGCCTGATGTTGTTGAGGGTACAAGTCAAGTGAACAATAATGTTTATACTACAACTGAGATGGATAGGGAGCATGTGATTGAAGATGATTACAGGACTGATGAGCTTGATAATGGAGGAGACAATGACAGTGCTGATGAAAGACCTCTAGTGATAAGGTTTAATGAAGATGAGAAGCTCAGAAAGGAATTATTTTTTAAGGTTGGAATGGAATTCTCATCCTTGAAACAATTTAAGAAAGTTGTGTTGAAACATAATGTGTTGAATGGTAGAGAGGTAATGTTTGCTAAGAATGACCTAAATAGGTGTAGGATTGTTTGCAAGGATAAAAAACAATGTAACTACATTGTGTTATGTAGTAGGGTTTTGAGAACACCAACTTTTAGGATCAAGACATTATTTCAGAAGTATAAGTGTGGCAGAAAATTCTTCAACAAAAATGCAAATGCAGAATGGGTTTCTAGAGTGATAGTTGACAAGCTGAAGAACAATTCAGGCATGAAATTGAATGAAGTGGTAGCTGATGTAAGGTTGAGGTTTTCTACAGAGATAACTGGTTGCAGGGCTTTTAAAGCAATATAGCTAGCTAGAAGGGTGGTTGAAGGAGACTCAGCCAAGCAATACAGCATGTTGTGGTCATATGCAGCTGAATTGAGGAAGGCATCGATTGGAAACACATTCAAGCTGAACATTCTGGTATACCCCCCAGGTTTGAAAGATGATATACTTGCTATGATGGTACTAAGAAAGCACTCAAGCTAGGTTGTAGGCCATTCATTGGTTTAAATGGTTTGCATATGACCATTTTGTGTCATCCCTTTTGTTGTATTATGTATGACTTGTTTAAATACACTTGTTCTATCAATGGAATGAAGTTTGTATTCTAGTGCAAATTATGTAGCCATTCAAATTACACTAAATAGGGTACAACAACAATAATTTGTTACATTACATTGAACACAGTACATCAATAATTTGTTACATCATATTGATCACAGTACATCAACAACTACAAAATTACACTAAACAGGGTACAACAACAACAACATTGGATCAAAGTAGATTACATCAATAACATTTCATTAAACAAATCGGATTACATCAATAATTTGGTACATTACATTGAACACAGTACATCAACAACAACAAAATTACACTAAACAGGGTACAACAACAACAACATTGGATCAAAGTAGATTACCGTTTTCATTTCATAACACAAAGTAGATTACATCAATAATTTGTTACATTCCATTAAACAAAATACATCAACAACAACAAACGACATCAACATCTACATTTCATGAAAAAAATACACATTGCACACAAATGAAACAACAAGACACCACATCTTCAATCTTCCATAAATTGTCTCTGTTTTCAACTTGCTCTTCAAGATCTTGTTCTTCTTCCTAGTTTCTTCATAAAGCGACTTCATATAGCCAATAATTTCCAAATTCGATTTCGTTCCAACTCCATCTACATTTCTAGATTTTTCAGCAACATCATCATCCCAAATGAAAAGATTACAAGTCTCAACATTCCTCCAATAAGGACATCTCCCGAATAACCTTCCTTTATTTGGTCCAGTTTTGCAATGATAGGAGACCATACGAACCTGACACCCACAATATTTCTCAATTCATGATTTCACAGATGCAGAAGACATTGGCTCAAGGAAGATGAAATTTAATACCAAAGTGAAGAACGAACAAGCAAGAAAACCAAAGCGATGAAAAAGTGATGGCACTTGAAGATAACAAGCAAGAAGAAGAATGGGGAAGAGTACAATGAAATTAGGTCAAAATCATTTATAACCTTTTTATGGAAGCACGATGAAAATTCATGAAATCAAAATAACTTAATTTTTTAATCCACCTAGGCAGCCAGGTGTGATTCCGTTAGCCCAAATTAACGCCAGAGACTCTTAATTGAGACAGAAAATTTTATAGGGATTAATTCTTAATGAAAAATTTTAGAGGGACCAAAATTGAAAATCGCTATATTTATAGGGACTTAAAACTTATTTAACCTTTTTTTAAATAATGAAAAATGACGTCGTTTTAATTTAAAAAAAAACACGCATTTGAACCGCCGGTTTTTTAAAACCGTCGGTTTACCGATTTTTACCGGTTTTGGCCGATTCTCACCGGTTTAACTGCATATCTGATCCAACAATTGAATCAGACCGGTTACCACTACGGTTCCCGGTTCAACCGGTCCGGACCGGTTTGTAAAACTATGTCTTATCCCCATATAGTTATCTCATTTCTCTCCCATGATTTATTCTATTTTATCCCTAATTTCCCATAAAATAATTTATATTATAAACCAAATATTTATCCTTTATCCCTTATTTTATCCCCAATTTTTATCCCTTGAAACCCTAATAATGTATCCCTTATCTTTATTTAGTTATCTCATTTCTCTCTCATGATTTATCCCATTTTTATCCCTAACATCACATAAAATTCTTTATATTATAAACCAAATATTTATCCCTTATTTTATCCCAAATTTGTATCCCTTGAAACCCTAATAATTTATCCCTCATCCCTATTTAGTTATCCTATTTCTCTCCTATGATTTACCCCATTTTATCCCTAATATCTCATAAAATCCTTTAATTATAAACCAAATATTTATCTTTTATCCCCCAAATTTTTTCCCTTAAAACCCTAATAATTTATCCCTTATCTCAAATTAGTTATCCCAAATTATTCATTAATTAACCCTCAGATTATCTCACTTGATCAATTATAAAAAGATATATTAAACCCTTAATTGAAATAGTTTTATCCTAATTATTTAAAAAAATAAAAAGATAGTTAATTAAGAAATGGAAATTAAAATCGTGAAATTAAAATCCCTAATTATAATTATAATTATTTATATAATTATATATTTATTTAGTATTAATCCCATCATTATATTAATCAACCCTTAGATGTTAATTGATTATCTAGATAAGTACTATTTACTTATTTTTTTTATTAATCCGATTATTAAATTAATCATATTTTATTATGGTTATTGAATTCTTTGTTTAAGACTTATTTGACCATTAATTCCAACTAATTCATTTCTAATTATCCTAATACAATTACTTTAATAAAAAAAAGTCCTTAATTGTATTAAAAACTTATAAATTATTGTCATAAAATACTAAGTATTTATTTGCATTTTAGGATTTTTGTTTTCTAAATATGTTATGAGTAGTTACATAGTGCAGATTTAAAAAAAAATTAATTTATGTTAAAAAAATTGATTTACGATATTAAAAAGATTCCATGATATTTGTTTAAGAAAAACTGATTTGATTTATAATATTAAGTTTGAAAAGGTTTTATGATATTTGTTTAAGAAAAACTGATTTGATTTATAATATTAAGTTTGAAAAGATTTTATGACATTTGTTAAAGAAAAATTGATTTGATTTAAAATATTAAGTTTGAAAAGGTTTTATGACATTTGTTAAAGTAAAATTGATTTGAATTAAAGTATTAAGTTTGAAAAGGTTTTATGACGTTTGTTAAAGTAAAATTGATTTTTAAAACAAAAGTTTTTATATAAATTTTGTAAACAAATTGATATGCTTTTTTTTTTTTATGAATTAAGACCAATATATAAAAATAAAATGGATTTGAATGTGAATGAGAAAATAAATAGGTTATTATATTTTTTTTTTAGTTTTTGTAATGATTAAAAATTGAATATTAAAAAAACTAGGACTTAAATAGTATAAATAAGAACTACAAAATAATCATCAACAGACATAGCATAATCATAAATCACAAAAAAAAAAAAAATGAAATTCATAAAGATCAAACATGCCGACGAATAAAAAATTAAGACAACCTACCTGGAGTGTCGTGACCAACTTGTGTTTTTTCTTTCTTCTCCTTTGGTGCAAGATCCCTTTTTTTTCGCTTGGAAAAATGTTGAAATTTTAGGGTTTTAATGTTGTTGTTCTTCAATGTGAACAACAACTATAGGGATAGTAGATTTGTGAATTGCGGATCCCCTGTGAATGAATTATACACTTATTTATATGGATAAAATTAGGTTAAATGTATTTGAAAAGAAAATTTCATAATCAAAATTATTTATCAGTATTAAAATAAAACATAAAGTTTATTTTGATTCTTACTAGAAGTAGGCATAATCAAATTAAAAAGAATTCAATTTGATTGAATTGAACAAAAAGTAACATAAAAACTACTATATATTTTTTTTTGTTACACATGCTCTTTTACCAATTGTGTCATTTTATTTATTCAAAATAAAATATCATTAACGAGTATATAATAATAATCTTAATAATATATCCATGATAATATTAATATTAATAATGATATTAATACTAATATTATGCTCTAATAACCCCATTATGACCCTATAATATATCAATTAATAATAATTTGACTAATAAAAAATTAATTTAACCCTAATTAATCTTAATATTAATATATTCCTAAATAATAATAATATAACTTAATATTAATATGTTAAAAAAATAACACTAATGTTGATATAAACTCCATTTAACTAATAATAACGCTATTATAATCTATTCCACCCATGCTATTAAAACGAATAATTCCCTTATTACATTTTTTTTACCGATGTGTTTTAATAAGGCAAATTGTCCTAGTTACTAATGGTAATATCTCTCTTGCATAACCCCCAAATTATAACATTCCCAAACAATATCCCTGAATTAAAACAAATCCCTAAGAGGACTAAAAAGTCAAAATGACCCCTTTGACTTTTTAGTTCACTGGGGTTAACCAGATGCCTTATAAAGGACCCTGAGCATGTCAATGGCATAGATTTTAAGCCAACAACAAGAAAGAAACAGTGGTCAAAATTTAGGGTACGACACTAGTCATCTTCATCGTCGTGAGATTGTTGTTGACCTTCAGGTACCCCTTATTTCTTTGAATTTGGGTTTCAACATTATAGATTTTATAGGCTTTACTTTTGTGATTGGTATCATTTCAGCTACCATTATTTTTATTTTGGTCCTCACCATCCCTTTCTTATCTTTATCTTAAGAGTTATTCATGGTGTTTGCATGCATTTTCTCTGGCCTGTTAGCTTTGAAGTACTCATTGGAGTCTTTGTTAGCTCTGATTATTATGTCTTCTGGAGGTATGGATCTGTCTTCAAAAATCATAATGTTCTTAGCATGCCATATGTTGTCTATGATGTTGATAGTAATGGCTTTAGTGTAGGAATCTAATTTACGAATGTAGTTATAGAACCAATCTTGTATGTTGATGTTGTTCATGTTTTGAAAGTTGATAGTTAACTGGGATCCAAACCAATCTTTCTTAGTACATTTACATGCCATGAAATAATGATTAAGGGTTTCAATCATTTCATTACATCTAGGGAAGATATGGATACCATTAAGGCCATTGTTAGATAAATGATCTCTGGTAGGAATGATGATGTGTATCATTCTCTTTATGAGAATTTTATGTATAGGAGTATTGTTAGATTTCCATAGCTGTTAACAAAATAGTTTGTTCCTGATAGGGTCAAAGTCTTCAATGCTCTTAGTTTTTTCCTAATTAATCAGGTATATATAAGCAGACTTAGAATCATAGTGACTTTCCTTAGAAACCATCTAGCAAGACATGTCTTTTTATTCCTTGTTGACAAGGGGTATGTTGAGAATAACTGCCTTGTCAGTGGTAAGGAAAAGATCAAATAGAAGAGCTGTGTTACAGCAATCAGTTGCCTCCTCAAACAGGTCTCTGACTCCATTAACCCTCCATTGTCACCAAGGGTTTTGTGTCAGAAGTTTAAACCCTGAATGATTTAGGATCCAATTGTATTCCTAAACATTGATTATGTCTCCTTTACCAATGATCCAGTAAGTACCCTTCTTTATCATCCATTTGCACTGATGTATACTCTTCCATATATAACTAGGATTTTTCCTTCCTTGACTTGTAGAATATCACACTTAGGGAAATACATGGCTTTGAAATTTTTTGCCAAAAGAGAATTAGAGTTGAAATGCATTCTCCAAACCTGTTTGTCTAATAGAGCCTTGTTGAAATCCCTTATGGTTTTGAGTCCCAACCCTTCTTCATCTTTGGTTTTGGTAATGCCTTGCCAAATTTTCCAATGTATTTTCTTGTTGTTACCCTTCTCTCCCTACCCGAAATTTCTAATTATACTGTCCATTTTATGACAAAGGGTTTTAGGAAGCATGAATGAGCTCATGATGTATGCAGGTATGGCTTGGGCTACACATCTGATAAGGGTAGCTCTTCCTGCATAAGAAAGTTTTTAGTTTTCCCAACTTTTCAACTTGTTCTTGATTTTGTCCAGGATTGGTTGAAAGGTCGGGAGTTTGGAGTTAGCCATTTTAGTAGGTAATCCCGAGTAGATTTTAATACTAGTAGCAATGAGAATATTAAGGATGGATTGAATATTACTTTGGGTTTCAAGTTTAACTTTATAGATTAACATAAGTTTTGTTTGTTAAGGTTTATTTTCTGCTTTGATGCTTCTTGGTAGGTGTTGAAAATATTGATGATATTTTCTGCTTCCTGGATGTCAGTTTTTCCAAATAGGAGGTTGTCAACTGCAAAAAAGAGGCGAGTAATGTGAGGAGCATTCTTAGATATAGATATCCATTTAATATGATCTTTGAGGTGGGCCTCTCAGATCATATTAGATAGGACATTTGCACATAGAATTAAAATGTAAAGGGATAGATGGTATCCCTGTTTGATGCCTCTTGAAGGATAGAATTGATTAGTAGGTTTGCCATTAATCAAAATCGAGAAAGACACAATTTTAATACAATTCATGTTAGTACTAGTGATTTTGTTAGGGAAACCTATTCTACTAAGGGTGCCATGTATAAAATTCCAATCAAGTCTATCATAGCCTTTAGCCATGTTAAACTTGATGCTCATTAGCCTTTATTACCTTTTTAATATTATTAATGTAGTGAAAAGTTTCAAAATCTATATTAGTGTTATCATTAATCAATCTATTGCTAACAAAAGCACTCTGATTATTAGAAGTGATATCATGGATGATTTTCTTGACCCTATTAGCTATATACTTAGGTGACAATCTTAGGAATAAAATTACATAAAGCTATGAGTCTAAAATCAGTAGGGTTCTTAGGTTTATTGATTTTAGGAATCAGAGCTATGTAAGTGTTATTGATCTTGTTAAGAGAGCAATTACTATTAAGAATATCAAGATTTAGGGTTAAAACATTGGTACCAATGATGCTCCTGAAATTATGATAGAAAAGGTCAAGGATACCATCAGGACGAGGAGCTGCCATGGCTTTGAGACACCTCATAGAGGCATAGATTTCCTCTTTTGTGAATGGTTTGTCCAACTCTGTTTTCATATCCTCACAAAGTTTTTCCTTGATGTTCAAGCTTTCCTAGTCAATGTTCCTAGAATTGGGGTTGTTGAACTGGTTAATGAAGAAATTATTGAATATTTTTCTCATCTCCTATGTACTATTGGTAGTGTTACCATTAAAGTGGGTGATAGAAGATATTCTATTTTGAGTTCTTCTAATATTAGATTTACTGTGAAAAAAATTAGTTTTATAGTCTCCTTCCCTTAGCCAATGTGTTTTAGCTCTTTGCATCCACCATAATTTATCATTAAACATGAGTTTGTTATTATCATCTTGAATTTTACTGATTCTATCCTTGTTTTTGTTATTGGTATTGTTGTTCTGAGTTATAGTTAAGCCTTGCTAAAGATCCTAGATTTTCTTCCAATGTTGCCATAGGTATTCCTTCCCCAAATCCAAAGTTGGTTGAGAGTATATTGCATTTTACTAGTTATTTATCCTTCCCTATAAGTCCAAAGATCCTTAACAATGTGTTCAATGTCAGGGTGCTCCAACCATAATCTTTCAAACCTCTTAGGTTTACATATGACCTTGTCAGAACTAGAGCTGATGTGGTTGTCATAGGATTTAAAAAGAATGGGATTGTGGTCAGAGTATGTCTAGTAAGATGGTTCACTTGGTGAATAGGGTAGAGACCAATCTAGCCATTTGTAGCTAGGAACAAATCCAATATGGCCGAGATAAATTGGTTCTCTTCTTGATTATTGTACCTTGTTTCCATATTGGCGGAAAATCCTAGATCCTTGGGAATATAGTCAGACAAAGTATTATTGATAGTGTTAGTGAGGTTAGGAGCTAAGGGATTCCCTCCTATCTTTTCTTTCACATTAGTGGTCAAGTTTGTTAGGTTGTATAGTTTATGATTGGCTGAATTTTGTTAAAACAAGTATTCCAGCGAGATGTTGTACCAGATGTCTTGACATGTTGGTCAGACATCATTGATGGTCAGCACAATGTCGTGACATGTTATACCAGGTTTTAGGGTTTTATGTATTTAGAAAATTTTAAGTGTGAGATTCTATATGGTTTTAGTTCACACTCTGTCGCATTCCAAGGAAGGTTATTTTAGGAACATCAATTTTGTGCCAGAAGTGCATTTGTTTCATAAAAAAGATCCTGGAGACTTTTTAGGAAACTTTCTATTTTGTTCCTATTTTCATGTAGAAGATTTGCAGCTGCTATTTTGGGAGATGCATTTTATTTAAATAAATAGCCCAAGCCCATGCCAATCTGAAGATATAAAAAGAGTTGTTCTAAACCTAATAAGGTATCAATGTCATGTACTGAAAGAAGAAGTTTATGGTTTAGTGTGTTTCTTTTATTTGCGATTCACTCTTATATCACTTTTATATCTGAGTTGGACTGTGTTCATTGTGCATTTATGAGTCATTCATGTACCTTTTAGGTGCTTGAATTGGACTGTGTTTGAGTTATAATCACTCATAAGCTTTTAAGTACGAGTGGGTTTTGTGTCATTGGAAGTGTTTCTTCTATTGTTCATTGTTATAAGATTTTATCATTGTTGTGTGATTTAAGGGAAGTGAGAGGGGTCTCATATATAGGAGTGTCTTAGATAGAAATAGCATGGGTAGTAATTAGGTGAGAAGATTGTAAACTGGAGGTTGTTAGGCTTCAAACTAATACTATTATAGTGGATTTCTTTCCTGGCTTGGTAGCCCCCAGATATAGGTGACGTTGCGCCGAACTAGATTAACAACTTCCTTGTGTTATTTACTTCCTGCAATTTTGTTTAAACTGTTCATTGTTAATTATGCTATTACGATGTCTTGACATTGCATTCGACATCCTGGTGTTCTGACATCGTATACGACATTTGTCCTCTTAGTGCTAGAATTTCAAAGTTAAGGTCGCCAAGTAAAATCCAATTAGTAAAATCATATATTTGGGGTAGGTTACAAATAAGAGAACAAGAGTCTTTTGATTGTTTTTAGAATAAGCATAGATGCATGTGCCCCTCCACTTAATATCAGTGATAATAAAATTATGCAGATATTGAGTCAAGATATAAAAAACAATATACTTGTTAATAGAATCAATGATAATAAGGTTTACAAATTTGCTCAATAGCAGTGCAATACCCCCATCCCTTTATTATCAATATTAGTATTAATACAATGTATATTGGTAAGACTTCCAATATTAGAAAGTATATCATATATTTTATCATTGGTGGGTTTTTTAGTTTCACACAGAAAAACAATATTAGGAGACTAGGAGAGAATTGTCCTTTTAAGAGTTCTGATATTTTTGGGGTTTCCCAACCCCCTGCACTTCCATGACAAATTCTTTATGGTTCAGTGCAGACATTTGAGGTCTTCCACTTGTGTTATTAGGTTGTCTATGGTGATAGTTTGATTAAAGGCCAAATTTTTTGCCATTTCCTCTTTGTTATAGTCATTTGTAGTCCTTCTTTTGATAGAAAAGTGTTCCGGACCTACCCAATGACTAGGCATGACCCAATCCACTTATGCTCCCAGAACGGCCCAATTGCCTAAGTCCTGCTAATTAAGGGCAAAGGGAAGCATTTTACCTTTCTACCCCTCTGCTAGGGGGGGGGGGGGGGGCTGGCTGGTGGACCTCCAGGGTCAGCCGCCCCTCCTCAGCATTCCTGCCTGTCATGCACGGTTCCACCTTCCAGAAATAGTCACGACGCCTGTGCTAGTGACCACGCCCTTGCCCGTGGCAACGACTAGTTTAGTGCATCTATGCCCGTCCCTGTAGCGGCAAAAATCGTGAGTGTAAGCTATTGATTAACTTAACTCAAAAAGCAAGAGTCACCACCGCACTTTTATTTTATCCAAAGGAAAAGGAAAAAGAGCGAACAAAACCTAAACAAGTTCTGAACGAGAACAAGTGAACATAGATTGGGTAAGGGGGTTGCTTACGTTAAAGGAAGATGTTAGAACCAAAAACGTCTATAGTACTCTATAGGAACCCTTTGAAATATCTACGTTTTTTGGTTTGAAAATGTTTGTTTGAAATAAGATTGGGGAGATGAGAAGAGAAATTGATTTTAAGATTTTTGTGTTTGGAGAGACTTGTCACCTCATGCCTACGTACCCACAAAGTGCAATATAGGATCAAAACCTCGTAGTTCGTGGTACAAAGAATGAAATTTGTTGATTTTGGTTGATTTTAAATGTAAAGACAAGTCGTCATTCCAAGAGAATAGTTCCGCTTAAAGAGATGAATCATGTCTAAACTTATGAAAAAGTTTTGAAAGAGAAAGTGCATAAGACACAAAAAGAGTTTGAATGAGTTTGAGTGTTTTTTAAAGTCTTTTGAAAAATGTGTCAATATGCTTATGTAGTTTAGAATTTGTTAAGAAATGAAAAGAAAAGAGTAAAATCACTTGACAAAGTCAAGTTTTGATTATGAAAGAGGCGGTAGTTTGAAAACAAGAAGGTTTTGAAAAAGGGAGAAAGTTTTGAGAATTGAAGAATGGGTGGAGAAGAAGTGACTATCCTAAAGCATAAAGTAAAATCCAAGGATAAGAATGATCTAACCACAAATGTAGCTATCTTCACCATAAACCTATCAAAAGCACAAAGCTCCAAAGTCTTCAAACCATAATTCCAAAGCAAAGGGAAAAGGTCCTAGTTCTAAGTCAAAGGATCCAAGAATATCATTGAAGTCCAAGGTCTAGGTTCAAAATTCCATGTCCAATGCAAAGGATAGTAACCATAATCCAAGATTAGAAGCACAAGTTTTTTAGAGGTTTTTGCTTTTATTAATGTTTTAGTCCAAGTGGACAAAGAGAAAAAACGCATAAGCATAAACATGTGTCCAAGTGGACAAAGGAAAAAATTGCGGAAGCATAAACAAGATATGATGTGATATAATGACATAAAACATAAAAAAGTAAAGAGAGATAGGGAGCAAGAAGGGAGCATAAAAGTATAGGTTAGAAGTTAGTGATTAGTAGCACAAAGGCCCTAGTGCCATAAACCCTCAAAAGGTAACACCGATTATTCCGCCTCGCGTCATGAACTATAATGAATGAACAATGTACTTAGGCCAAGTTTAATGAAGACTTGTTAGAAGATTGATAGAATCAAAGCCTCTACAACAACAAGCTTCATAGATTTTGAACCTAATACAAAAGATCAACCATCCTTGGGATTACAATCATAAGTTTGGGCCACAAAAGTTTATGTTCCGATTTGGAGAGGGACAAATGTAGCGCTATGTTAAGCAATCGCCAAGTGACTTATAAAGTCACCCTACTCGAGGCCAGTCAATAGTGATATTTGTGCTAATGCATGCTAGATGAACGATATGTAAATCGTCATCCGAAAGAAATACTGCACGAAAAGAAAAAAAGGTAATAACCTAGTCTTGATCAAGAATTCAACAAAGAAATTCTAAGATCCATAAGACTTTCATTGATCCAAATAAAAGAGAAATAGATGAAGAGAAGGCCAAATTAAACCACAAAATTATGTGATCTAAGGCTAAGAACAAAGGGAAGGGTAAGAAAATGGAAAACCAATCAAAATAGTCCCAAAAATGGACCAAAAACTGCATTCTGACTCAGAGTAACCGGTTACTCTAATTAGGGTAACCGATTACTCTGCACTCAGAGTCAAAAAATAGTGTAAAATTCAGCATGATCATCTTTCAAAACTTTTTTCAAACACCTTATGATCATGGAATTGAAATTACACGAAATTTTTAGTAAAACAACAGTAAAAACCAACAATTAAACATAATTACAAGATCCAATGGATCAAGTAACAAGAATCACCAAAGATCTACATTGTGGAAGATGAATCAAGAACAACAATGGTGGAAAATGAAATTACCACTCCAAATTTGAAAATTCCTTCAAATTGCTCCAAGATCCACACTCTAAAGCCTTGATCTACTGAAATTGATGATGAAAAAGTGAATGGATGAAGGTTTAGCTAAAAGTTGAACAAGATTCAATGTGAAACTTGTTAACTTTCAAAAGAAGAAAAGTGAGCTTCGGTGAATTTTGATGGTTAGGGAGAGAATTTGTAAGAGTTTTATTGGCTATTAAAAGCTTCAAGAGAAATTTTAGCAAGGTGAATTTGGCTATCAAATACTTGAAGAATGAATGAAATAAGGTTTCTATTTATAGAGTTTAGGCTTGGGAATTTTGGTGGCTTGGAATTAGGTTTGGAACCAAAATTAGGCTTGGAATTTGAATTTGGCTGATTTTTTTTCAAATTTCCACGTGGTAATCGATTACCCATATTGTGGTAATCGATTACTTCAGTGGAAAAATGAGAAACTTTGCCTTTTTGTTGCACTATCTTGGCTCCAACTCGATTTTTTTGCTTGTCAAAGAAGGCATAGAAATAAACACATGAACCTTGGAGTCTCTTGAATAATAATCAATCAAAAACTTGAGAACTCTTGATCAGATGAATTTTTTAATTATGTGCAGATCAACTTTGACTTTATCAGATGAAATTCATTCGAGTTGAGAGACTGTTCGATATCCTTGATTCCCTTCCTGAAAAAGTTAGTAAAGGGGAAAACAAACATATTTTTTTGGATTTTTATTAAAGGTAAGTAAACATAAGCAAATAAAGGCAAATATGAAATACACAGAAGCTCGGTGATCCCTGCAAGGCATGGACCTAAAGATGAGAGGGACAAGGGAACCAATGTGTGATCTTGTTTGTGGTAAAGATGCAAAATGAGATGTGAATGATATGTGGAATCTTAGGGGTCAAAAATTAGGGTCTTACAGTCCCAACAACTAATTTCTGGCAGTTACCTATTCTTTGAGAGCGAATATCTTGCCCCGAAAATAGGGACCAATGGCCAAGCGCTGAGGGCATTATAAAAACCCTCTCATTTGAGAGGGTCAGGTATTCAAAATCATCCTAAGACACACATACTCTGTACTTGCCTTCTTTTCTCCCGACCCTTACTTTAGCATTGGAGTGCCTTACAGGTACACCCCTCCTTATCTTTCAAACCCAAGATCGCAAACGTAGTCTCTGGCCCACTTCAGGTTCTGATCAGCCGGTAAGATCAGTGGCGTCGTCTATGGGAAACTATGTTATCCTCGTCTTTCTTTCCTCCTAAACCCAAGACCAAAACAGTTCTTCCGAGATTCCGATCATGGCCAGCCATGACAATGTCCACGATGCTCGCAACACTGCCTTCCTCCCCGTCCGCAAGACTGCTGCTAACGGAGCAACCCCCTTTCTTGGGAGCGACGTCCATCAGTAGAGAGATGGAGTCACCGTGTCTCCCTCCCCCGTTCGTGCTGACCACGTTGAGGTCCATCCATCCCAGGACCATCATCTGTCCCAGAGTTCCGCCCAACGTCGACCCGGCCACGGCGGCCCTACTCGAGGCCCTCAACAAGACAAACCTATTGATCCTCAGAAGAACGCCAGAATTGGAGCCTTAGAAGAGTCCAGCCGACCAAGATTCCCTCCGCCAACCAGAATCTCAGGCAGTCAGAAAGCGCGACCATATCTCTCCCCGGAGCCAGAACTCCCCGGGGGCCAAGAGGACCAAGAGGGACATACGGACAGAGCACCAGTGTTCGCCTTTGCCTAGATCCAAGGGCCGAGCATGGACCCCATCTCCCCATCGAGATCGTTCTCCTCCCCTTGGACGAAGTACCCACTCTCCATCGTGGTCCAGCAACAACAGCGACGACGAGCCTCGCGGCCCGCTGTCCCAAGAAATCATGGCCATGCGCCCATCAAAAGGGATGGATAAGCCCCCATCCCTAGGCACGTACGACGACACTACAGACCCTGACGAGCACATTGAGAATATCGATGCATTGCTAGATTACCGTGGCATCAGGGGCGCCATCAAATGTAGACTGTTCTTAACCACGCTGAGGAAGGGAGCGATGACTTGGTACAAGAAGCTCCCCGATGAATCCATCACATCTTGGAGGCAGTTGGGAAGAATGTTCTTCAGGCATTTCACGGCCTCTCGTCATCACCAAAAGACAGAAGCCTCCCTTGAGGCTATCATTCAAGGGAAAGATGAACCTCTTCGAGCCTATATCAAAAGGTTCAACAAAGAAGCCGTTCAGGTCTCCACGGCTGATGATATGAAGAAGTTCTTGCTCGAGCGAGGACTCCATTCCCGCACCGAATTTTCTAAGGCAGTTAGCATTGAGATTTCAACGATGCTGGATGCCTTCCTCCTCAAGGTGCAAGCGTACATCCAGTACGAGGAGAAAGAAGCTGCGAGCTCCGGCCGGGACTCGAGGCACTAGGAGAGTGCCAGGTCCTCCAAGCACGACAACCCCTCGACATCTCGTCCAGGAGAAAGAAGACGGGATGACCGCTTACGGGAGTCCCGAGACAACAAAGGGCCTTCTGTCAGTTTTCACGAGTACAATCCTCTGACCGTCTCTCGAGAGAAGATCCTCTCCGAGTGCGTCAACTCGGAGCTCTGGCAAGCAGGGGTCCGGTTCCCGAAACAGATATCGGCCAAGCCGAATACAGACAAGTCAAAGTATTACCGGTTCCACAAGAGCCACAACCATATGACCGACGACTGTATCCATTTGAAGGATGCAATTGAGATATTAATTAGGGACAGGCACCTGAAACAATTCGCCAAGAAGATGGACGCTCCTCGGCAGGACGCCAAAGAGTTAAAGAAGGTCGAAGAAGAGGTGCCTTCCTCGGAGGAGACCAGTCTTCAGGTTACCATGAGAGTCTCACGGCCTGAAGACTTCTACGTCCCCGAGGGGCTCAACATCCCTCTTTACTTCGCTGTGCATAGTCCATAGGAAACCTTCCCCTCCGCCATGGTCCTCTCTGGTAGGGGCTTCAATAAGGTTACCGTGGGATCCGTCAAGAGGAAGTTCTAGAATTTAATCAACACAAGCTCGAACCAGAGTTTCACACTTGATAAAGTCCGGGAAGAGTCGGTTCCCATCACCTTCTACCATGAGGTACTCTACGGTGGAGCTCCCAACTCAAGCATCTCGCTGCTCGTGAGAGCAAAAATGGCCAACTTTGACGTTCGCCAAATCCTGGTTGATCAAGGCAGCTCGGTCGACATCATGCATTCCCAGCTATTCTCCATACTCCAGCTGGAAGAAACACACCTGACGCCCTACGTAGGCTCTAACCTACAAGGCTTTAACAAGTCAGTCATAAAACCTTGGGGGTATGTGAAGCTGATCGTGACTTTCGGGTTTGCAGAAACGGCCAGGTCCATTAAAGTCTAGTTCCTGGTCATTGACTGCCCATCCCTCTACCAATGCATCTTTGAACGGCCAACTCTGGCCGAATTGGTAGTCGTGCCCTCAACCGTGCACCTAAAGATGAAATACTACACTTCAAGGGGCTCGTTGCCACTCTGCTCGAAGACATCGAAGCAGCGAGGAGATGTTTCGAGGCAGCATCCAAAGGGCTGAACACAATCGCCTCCAAGCCGAAGACTCCCAGCAAGCCTACTCTGCCCTGCAGCTCCGAAGAGGCGAAGCCGCTGCCCCGCGTCGACTCCATCGACCTTGACAGCCGTTTCTCCAAGGACGCCCAGAGGGACTAGAAAAGGAAGGGGAATGATATCCATCCATGTTCGAGCATCCCTTGCATGGAGCGATGCGGAGATGCCCGAGCTAAATCCTGATGTGGCTTGCCACCAGGTCACCATCGACCCCGCCGCTAGGGCAGTAGCTCAACATAGGCGAAAGCAGACTCCGGAGAAAGCGGAGGCTGCTGAACAAGCTGTAAAAGACCTCCTAGAGGCAAATTTTATTTCGGAGGCCAAGTACACTACTTGGCTGTCCAATGTTGTACTCGTTAAAAAGTCAAATGGAAAATGGTGCATGTGTGTTGACTATACCGACCTTAATGGGGCCTGCCCTAAAGACGCATATCCCCTTTCCAACATAGACAATTTAGTTGATAATTCTACTGGTTTAGAACTTTTATCTTTCATGGACGCGTATTCAGGCTATAACCAAATACCCATGGCAAAAACCGACAAAAGGTACACAACTTTCATGACCGAATTAGGCAACTATTACTACAACGTAATGCCCTTCGGCTTGAAAAACGATGGCGCTACCTACTAAAGAATGATGAACAAAGTCTTCCGAGGACAAATCGGGGATATGCTCGAAGTCTACATGGACGACATGATCGTGAAATCCCAAGAGGAACCTGATCACAAGCTCCATCTGAAAAAATTCTTCGAGCAGGCCAGGAAGTACAAGATGCGCTTCAACCCGAAGAAGTGCATGTTCGAGGTGCGAGCAGGCAAGTTCCTCGGCTTCTACCTAACAGAACGAGGAGTCGAAGCTAATCCCGACAAGTGCAGATCCTTCTCCAAACTTGAAGAAGTCCATCCAATCCCTCAACGGGATGCTCGCTTCGCTATCCCGTTTCGTGGCAAAATCTGCTCAGCACGCACTCCCCTTTTCAAACTCCTCCGCAAGGAGGCAGCCTTTGAGTGGAAGGAAGAATGGGACAAAGCCCTCCTCCATTTAAAAAAGCACTGTTGGAACCACCGATCCTCTCTCGGCCAGATAAAGGGGAAACCATGTATCTCTATCTCGCCGTCGCAACCGAGGTTGTCAGCTCCGCCCTCATTCGTGAAACCCCTAATGGACAGAAGCCCATATACTTCATGAGCAAAGCGCTGCAAGGACCGGAACTAAGATACCAACAGATTCAAAAATTGGCCCTGGCCCTCATCAAAGATGCGAGGAGGCTAAGACACTACTTTCTAGCCCACACAATCGTGGTATGCACGGACTAGCCCGTGAGGCAACTGTTGGACCGTCCAGACATGGCCGACAGAATGCTCAACTGGTCGTTGGAACTGTCTGAGTTCGACATCCAGTATGAGGGCAGAAAAGCCCTCAAGTCTTAGGAGCTAGCCGACTTCGTGGCGGAGATGACCCTACCCGACTCCCCCACTTACAGGGCTCACAGGTGGACAATCTTCGTCGACAGAGCATCCGGCTCGACAGGGAGCGGGGCAAGCATCATCCTGGAAAACGAGGAAGGGATCCTTGTTGAGGTCTTGCTTACCATATCTCTTCTCACTTCCAATAATCAAGCCGTGTACGAGGCCTTCCTCGCAGGTCTACACCTCACCGAAGACCTGGGAGCCGAGGAAGTCGTCATCTACGCAGATTCTCAACTCGTGGCCCTCCAGGTCTGGGGAGAATATCAGGCCAAGAACGACAATATATCCGAATACTTGACCCTGGTTAAGGGAAAGATGACGAAGTTCATGTCGGTGGAGGTAAAACATGTCCCCCGCGAACACAATATCCGGGCAGATGTTTTGTCAAAGCTGGCAAGCACGAAAAAGAAGGGAGGAAACAAATTTGTCTTCCAAGAAATACTTCCTCGACCTAGCATCGAGAAAACTTCCACAACCCTTGACGTGCACGTCATTGGCGACATCAACTGCTGGATGACCCCAGTCTACAACTACCTCGCCAAGGATGAATTGCCGTCCGACCCGAAGGAAGCCAACGTAGTCAGGCGCAAAGCCTTCTCCTATGTCCTGGTCAAGAACAAGCTCTACACGCGAGGGTAAAGGTGCGAGAAAGACACAAGAAAGGGGGGTTTAAATTGTGTATTTACTCTTTAACAACTTTTCGCTTCTTATCGTTAAGGCACTGAGATAACATCACAGTTCGTTGAGAGACTCTGACTCGCGAAGTAACATTCAGACTAGCCATGCATGAAGCATAAGAACCAATAAGAGTCTGAACGCAATATGCATTATTCAAAATTTGCAGTGCAGAAGCTTATCAGAGTTAAGCTGCAAGGTTCTGACTCGCTTATGTAAGGTTCTGATACTCAATACAGAACCATAAACAATAACAAAAATCATAACAAGAGTAAAGAACACACGATATATCCTGGTTCACCTGAGCAACTCTCAAGCTAATCCAGTCCACCCTCCTCAGGTGATTTCGCCTTGAACACAAGGACTTAATCCACTATAATCCAACTGATTACAGATGCACGAGCTAACACCGGTGACTAACACACAATGAACCGTTCATGGATTCAACTTAATGAATATAAGGAACATTGACCTGCAGGTTCCAATCTCACAAGATCTACTGCTAGGATTTCACAGCTAGACGTTTAGGGATTTATCGCAATGAATATAACGCCTACTGACCCTATTTCAGGATTTACCACAATGACACCCAGCCATTGTCTTCTCGAGTCTCCGGTCACACTGACCACTCAAGGAATCCTAATTCACCAAGAATTAGTTATACAGGAGATTACAAAGATGCTTCTTAACAAGTAGATTACTCCTAAGTTTAAGTACATAAGAACACACAAGTGTTCAAGCAAGATGTGAGCAACATCTCCTTGCTATTTTAAGAAACTACAAAGATGTGTGTTGATTTGACAGTTGTTGACATCTTGTAGATCTTCTTCTTCTTCGTCTTGTTGGTTGAGAAAGCTTTGAGCAGCAACTCCTTGCTTCAGATCTTCAATGTAGCACATACGAGAAGGTGGTTGATGATTTGATTGATTTGCAATGTTGTCTTCTTCATCAACAGCTTCTGTACCAATTTATTGTTGTTGTGTTGATTTATGATCTTTGAGCTTCAACAACAATGGTTATGTGTAAATGGTGATAGCTTTGAATGTTTAAGTGTTACAACGAGAACTCATCGTTGTTGCTATCTTCACACAATGACTTGATCGATTCTGTAAATGATACATCCAATCGATACCTTCAGAAGCAATGACTCCTTTCTTTAAATAGCCCAGTAAAATATAGCCGTTTGAATTGATGTTGGCTATTAGAAAAGAGACGTTGTGTAATGATACAACTGTACTGACACATCTCCTTTTTACTGTGGAGGAAGTGACATGATATATCTTCTTGGGCGCAATGTACAGTCTTTCAAAACGGTAACATTTGTCTTCAAAACGTCAGAGGCTTCTGATGGTAATTAATTGAAGCATGAGTAGAGACTTCTTAACAGGATATCTGAAACTCCAAGTCTTCTGTCTTTCGAAGTCGTCCATTAGGAATCAGCCTTCAGAACTTCAACACTTGTCTTTAAATTCGTTATCCTTTACTGCTTCAAGTCTTCCGAAACTTCAGAACTGTCCATTAGGAATCTGTCTTCAGAGTCTTCAGCAGTTGACCTTTGGAACCGTGAACCTCAGAACGCATAAGTCTTCAGAGTCTTTCTGCACTTGGTCTTCAGAGCCTTCAGCCTTCAGAACTTCAAGTCATTGGAATCTTTAGCACTTCGGTTCTCTATAACATTATCTCTTCAGAAGCTTCGCAAACTTCAGAATCACAACCCTTTTCAAAGAGCATCCACAAGAGCATTGCAACAGCAATATCGGCATCCTTGGATTTGACTGATCATTATCAGATACAGAAGCATTCTTGCTTCTTGCGACTTGTGTCACACATAGTAACTTCGCATATACTCAATTACGCACATCTGGCTGGTGCTTGTTGGATCTGATATCTTATATGATTATGATCTGCACACAACACATGTTAGAACATAAAATGGTTCTTTCACAAATACCATTGTTATCATCAAAACATATAGTTGACTTGTAGAGACAAATCTTGCTCTCACAGAGGGTTCTCCATACCTCTCCTCAAATGCACCGAGGAAGAGATGGTCGCCCACGTCCTGCACGAGATCCACGCGGGGATCAATGCCCAACATCTAGAAGTAAGATCCCTCGCCAGGAAGGCCCTTCGAGCAGGATATTATTGGCCAACCATGCAGCATGACATAAAGGATCATGTGAAGAAATGCGACAAATGTCAACGGCACGGGGACATACACTTGGCACCGCCCAACGAGCAAAGCAATGTCCTCCCCGCGGCTCTTCGCATGGTGGGGCCTGGATATCCCAGGACCATTCGTCATAGGGTCAAACCAGAACAAGTACTTGATAGTATGCGTGGACTACTTCACAAAGTGGATAGAAGCATAAGCTCTAGCCAAAATAACGGCCCACAACATACTCTAGTTCTACAAGCAAAATATCCTTGATCGCTTCGGCATCCCCCAAGCGATCGTCACCAACAATGGGACACAGTTCACAAACAAAAAATTCCAGGAGTTCGTCTCCCAACTGGGCACCAAATAACACTTCACGTCCGTCGAGCATCCCTAGAAGAACAGGCAAGTCAAGGCAGCGAACAGGGTAATCCTACGAGGTCCCAAACAGAGACTGGACGAAACCAAGAAACAATGGGTCGAGGAGTTGCACAGTGCTCTGGGCCTACCGTACTATGCCTCACTCTTCGACAAAGGAAACCCCTTTCCGTTTAGCATACGGGACTGAGGTAGTAATCCCTATTGAGATACATGTGTCCTCCAGGCGGACTGAAGCTCCCCTGGATGAGGAAAACAACAGCGAGGCACTAAGGGAGGAGCTCGATCTCGTCGAAGAGGTCCGATCAAGAGCAGCCCTCCGCGAGGCCTCATTAAAATAAAAAATCGCAATTAAGCATCATGCTAAAGTCTTACGACGAGACTTCCAAGTAGGCAGTCTCCTCCTAAGAAGGAATCACAAGGATTCATGTGAAGGCAAACTCGCTGCAAACTAGGAAGGACCCTATCGTGTTCGAGCAAAAACAGAGAATGAGGCCTACTACCTAGAACAACTCAACGGGGAAGAACTCGCTCGACCATGGAACGCCGAAAAGTTAAATAAATATTATAGCTAAGGCCTTAACTATCGACATGCTTCGTCGACACGACGAGCATAGCGTACCGACCATAAGTGCGCGACCAGGTACAAGTGTTGCATACCAAAATAAATCAAGGCGGGCTTTTGCTCAGGAACAAGCAAAACCTGTGCCCGACAGCGGTCCCTCGATCGAGCCCTCCGTCGCCAAAGTACCCCGAAAGGCAGAACACCTAGCTCGCGATGGGAAGTTCACTTCGCGAACTAAGGCCACAAACGCGACCTGAGCTCCGCTCTCATGCCCGGAAGCTACCCAGGCCTTTCGACCAGTTCCCCTCCCTGCCGAACATAACTTGTCGAGCAAACCTCGAAACAATAAAAACTGCTCACTAAATTGGCCCATACAACGGGCACGAGTATCGAGCAGCATTTTGACACTCAGCGAAAATAAAACAAAGTAAAAACATGCATCAAAACAAATCATACACAAATGACCACCATGGCCGAGAATAAATATTGTCATAAAAAACTGCCGCAAGGACCGCGATTGTGCTTGTTACAATACAAAGGGGCCAAGCCCCATACAAAAGATAAATTACAAAAAACACGGCGCGTAGGCCGAAAGTAGAACAAAAGGAAAATCAGTCGAATGTTGGATGAGGCTCGTCGCGGGCAGGCTGCGCCTGTTCCTCGCTGAATTGAAGGAAGTCTGGAATCACGATCCGACCATCCACCACACTGTAGAGGAACCCAGTCCCCTCGGTGGACAGTTTGACCCCGGGGTTCACGATCTTCAACTGCTCCACAACATTGTTAAAGGCATCCTCGGTGATCCCCACACAGTCTTCCTCAGCCTGGGCAATACGCACAACCAGCTCAGCTCAAGTCTTCAGACTCTTCACTTCATCGCTTTTGTCCTCGACGGGAGCAGCGACGACCCTCAGCGATGCAACCAAGTCCTCTACGACTTTCTTCTCCGCGGCCAGGGTTCCCTTCTCCCCAGTGATCTTGGCCAGCTCGCCCTTGTACTTTTTCGTCGCCTCGTCCACGAACTTGGGCAGATCCTCCTTAGCCTTCTGCACTACCTCCTCCGTCGCCTTCAGCTTCTCTTCCAGGACTGCATTCGCGGTATGGGCCTTCTTCAGCTTTGTTTCGTGGAGAACACCCTCCTCAGTGTAGACCACATCCATTTCCAGGACCCTTATCAGGGCAGCAGCATCCTAAGCCAGCATTGTACTCTTGCTCGGATGATCCATCTCCTCGAGCTTCAGAGACTCCGCCCGATGAAGTGCCAGAGAAGAGCCCTCAAAGAAATTCTTGTTGTGGAAACAGGGAGGCAACTCAAATTTTCTCTTCTCTCCCTCGTGGGTAAGTTCGAGGATCTATCCCGTCCGAAGGCGCTTGGGCCTTGATGTTATTGGTGCTAGGGAGGTCTAGGCAGCAGATGGTGTGGACGAGGAGGTCTGACCCCGTATGTGGAGGAGGCACTCGCTCGCTGAGGCGGCTCTTCCCGATCTTCTGGCTCACTTTGAGCCTTGCTTGGGCACTTTTTACCATACGTTCCTGCGAAGAAGACATGTTACCTGCAAAACAACCGGCACACGTTAGTAAACAACAAAAAATTACAATACGGGGAAGCTAAAAAATAAATGGCTACCAAGAAGTTCCAGAGCCTTATCATGAGTGCTACACTTGAGGAGATCCTTCGTGTTAATGTGATGGGTCTCCACTTTGACCCCCCCATCTGCTTCGTAAATGAGCTCCCTGCTTCTAGTCACGCACTGGGCAGGGACAAAGCTGTAAACAAACCCCACCAGCTTTTCGTAATTGGCCTTATCATCTTTTGCCAACAAATTTGGATTGGCGAGGTAGTCATCAGTCTCCCGGGTAAAATGGTCCACACTCCAGCAGAAGGGGAACTTCAGCAACCTCTGCCCTTGGACTTTTCCCTGCTCGTCGACCTCATTCTCATCTGTCGTAACCTCCCAGGTGAACGAGGAGTCTGTGGCCCTCTCCGACACGGGCTCGATGATGTAGTACCTCTCCTTGAAAGTCCTAATGGACTCAGAGAAAGGCTTGAATAACTTCCTCCCCTGCTTTAGGGAGACCCATCCGAACTGCCTCCCCGAAACTTGGAGTTGAAGATGGAAGACGGTGAAGAAAAGAGGAAGAGTGGCTCCAATCTTCAGATATTCACATGTTAGATCGAATACCCGCATGAAGGCAATCGAGTTTGGGTGTAGTTGTGAGGGCACCAGATCCAGATGCCCGAAGACCGCCACCTGAAAGTCTGTAAAGGGCAACCTCAACCCTATCTCTTTGAAGACATACTCATACATGGGGAACCTCTCCCCGTATGCTGAGCAAATCCGATCATTCTCCCCAGGAAAATACACCTTCCAGTCGCCCTCAGCCCCCACCGTAGTGAAGGCATCTCGGGTATAAGAGGCGAAGAGGGAAGCATGCTCCCGAGGCTCAACAATGACCCACTCTTCCGCGGTACTATTTGGAGTATGCGTTTCGCTGGCATCCCGAAGAGTAGAAGTATCCTCAGTTCCGCTATCGTCCGAGGAGCTCTCCTCGGATAGGTCTCTCATAACTTCATGCTTAGCTTTACGAGACATATCCTTTACCTGAAAAACATAGGACAAAAGTGAATTCGATGACAAAGTCAAATCCACCCTTCCACCGCTAGTCAAGTGAAAGGGCACGTGAAGGCCCGATGACAACGTCCCCGACCTAAGCCCTTCTCAAATAGCACAGCAACGGTGCGAGGAGACGTCCATGTCAATCCCTCTAACCCACACGGGGAGATCCTCCCCGGTGCGTTACCCAGAACTTCCGTTGGAGATCCACTGGAAAACTCATAGGTACACCGAAAAACTCATGGGTTCCACCGGCAAAGAACTCATCCATTGTCGCGATGTGGTCAGAATCAACTAAAAAACCTAAGTTCCTAAGGCTCCGACGCTAACGGCGGCGACAGAAGATGGCCTAACCACCGCCAGCCACAACCAATCGCCGGAAACCACCCATACACTACACAATTTCCTCATAACCGCATGCAAACTAAAGAAACAGAAATCGAAACAGCTAAAACAAAGATCAGTTGAGATGACTTACGTGGTCGAGGAAGAGAGTTAGGTGGTCGGTGCGCGTACAACGGTTGAACGGCGGAAGACAAAAATAGAGAGCAAGAGAAGCGAAAAGTGTAAATGAGCGCGTTCTCCCTCTATTTATAGATGGACCAAGGGCACGTGCATGAGCACGCGCGGCATAAGGGCATCATCATGACCCTAGCCTAGCCATTATTACGCATTAAATGCAGCACGTGGCTCAAGGCATGCATGGCACTTCATCCCTTCAAATCTCATCAACCGTTGGGCTTCCAGCAAGTCGGGCATGCCAGACAATGTTACAGGTTCCCCGGGCACAGACTCCCTTGAGCACCGCAAAACAACCTCATCTCAGCAACATGCGTCGACCACTCCTACTCCTTCCCGGGACTGCGAGCTGCCCTTAAGTCATCACTCCCATGCTTGGGAGCAACGACTTGGGGGGCTACTATTCCGGATTGGCCCAATGACTAGGCATGGCCCAATCCACTTCTGCTCCCAGAATGGCCAAATTGCCTAAGTCCTGCCAATTAAGAGCAAAGGGAAGCATTTTACCTTTCTGCCCCTTTGCTGGGGAGGGCTGGCCGGTGGACCTGCAGGGTCAGTCGCCCCTCCTCAGCATTCCAGCCCGTCACGCACGGTTCCACCATCCAGAAACAGTCACGACGCCTGTGCCCAAGACGACGCCTGTGTCCGCGACCACGCCCTTGCCCGCGGCAATGCCTAGTTTCGAGCATCTCTGCCAGTCCAAACGGCTAGTTTCTAGCAGTTACCTATTCTTTGGGAGCGAATATTTGGCCCCAAAAATATGGACGAATGGCCAAGCGCTGAGGGCATTATAAAAACACTCTCATTTGAGAGGGTCAGGTATTCAAAATCATCCTAAGACACACATACTCTGTACTTGCCTTCTTTTCTCCTGATCCTTACTTTAGCATCGGAGTGCCTTACAAGTACACCCCTTCCCCATCTTTCGAACCCAGCATCGCAGACGTAGTCTCTGGATCATCTTACAACTTTGCTCAATAGCAGAGCAATACCTCCATCCCCCGTATTATCAATATTAGTATTGATACAATGTATATTGGTAAGATTTCCAATATTAGAAAGTATATCATATATTTTATCATTGGTGGGTTTTTTAGTTTCACACATAAAAACAATATTAGGAGACTGGGAGAGAATTGTCCTTTTAAGAGTTATGATATTTTTGGGGTTTCCCAACCACCTGCACTTCCAGGACAAATTCTTCATGGTTCAGTGCAGGTATTTGAGGTCTTCCACTTGTGTTATTAGGTTGTCTATGGTGATAGTTTGATTAAAGGTAAATTTTTTTTTGCCATTTCCTCTTTGCTATAATCATTTGTAGTCCTTATTTTGATAGAAAAGAAAGCTCCATTACCATTTGAGTTCTTTCTAATGAGTTTATTCTTAGCATGTGTGCCTTCCAAAGATATAGTGCATAGTTGTTTCATCAGGGATATGGGGATGTGACTTAATTTGCTGATGTTGGGCATCTTAGAGAGATTACTATTGAACAATTTTTCCTTTTGATTTATTTATTTCCTACCTTGTTGAGTGGCCCTCATCTAAGGCCTTAGAGGGTTGATTCCTTTGACTCCATGGTTGGGGGAAATAGGATTCTTGCAGTGGTTTTCATTGTGTCCCATAGCTCCACAAATAAAGGAAAATATAAGTAGTTTTCATACCTAAAATCAATCCATGTCACCCACTAGCTTTACTTCCAACATGAATTCCTGGTTTGATGGGGCTTAATGTACTTATCTTCACCTTCACTTTCACTATCACAGATCTATATGGCATATCATAAACACTTGCTTCAATAACTTCCTCAATTATTTTCCTCATCTTCATTCCTATTTGATAGATTTTCTCATTAATTGGGAGTCCCCATAGCTGCGCCCAGATGGGAGCTTTGGTGAATTCCATATCTGAAATCAGGGCAATTCCATTCCATTCTTGGAGAATGAGCCAAGAATTTCTAAAGATCCGAGGGCTTCCTTTTAGAATTCTAGCTCTGTCATCCAAGTTATCCATTGCTATTTTGAAAACAGTAGGCATGATTTCCATGATTGTTAGGTTTTGGGGATTGCACCATATGTTGGCTTAGTGCATATTGGATAAAGGCTCTGTGTATAGGTTTGTCTGTGATTATTTTCCCCAAGATGATTCTCTGGTTGGGTTCTTGAGAATCTTGAATTTTTTATTCTTCAAAGACCATGAATTTAGGTTCAGTTTCCTCTTCTTCAGAGGTAGTATCATTCAAAATTTGCAGGTTCTGGGTTGTGTTGATCTTGATAAGAATGTTGATGATATTCATGGTGTTACGTTTTCTGATGCCTCTTTTCTTTGTGATTTGCAAGTTCATGGAGTGATCAGATTGAGAGTTGTTAGAGTTTCATTCATAACAAGTGCCAATGTGTTCAATAAGGTTGGTAAGGATGATGTTCATATTTCTAGGGCTCATGTTGATGGTTTTTTGGTTGTTTTTCATTGGAGAAGACAAAAAGAGAAGATAAGGTCTGAAAAAAGCACTAAGGCTACGAACGCGAGATAAAAAAACACAGAAAAGGACAAAACACCTCTTAAACAGGGAACTCACGTATGATGGAGAAGATTAAGAGGAGAATCTGAGAGAAAAGAAGGAAGAGAGGAAGACGCGGAAGGCACCACCAGAGCACTAATGAGAGTTCAATAGAAGAAACGAAAAAGGTGAATTTCTTAAAACGTAGAAAAGAAGATCTTAAATCTTAGATTGTATATAGAGAAGTAGGGAATCATATTCATGTTGGTATTACATAAAATTTGGGGGTTTCTTAATACACCACCCATATTTCTTAGACACCACGCGAAGTTTCGTTTTTGCCCCTAGTTTCCAGATGTGCACATCAGGACGCACCGTTTTTTAAAAACGTTGATTTGTTCCGGATGTGCAAATAAGGAATAATTCCTGATCTGCAGATCCGGAAAAAATAAAAAAAAAATCCATAAAATCATTTCCTGATCTGCAGATCTGGATAAAATCAAAAGAATTCCATAAAATCATTTACTTCTAAATATAATTCTTATAAATAGATAATTTAAAATTTTAACTTATAGTTACAGAGGTATAAATAGATAAGTTAAAATTTTATAATTAAAAATAATATGATTTTTTAATTATAGTCAAAGAGGTTTAATTATATTGGATTTAATTATATTGAATTTAATTATATTAAAAAAAATCATTTAGAAGTAAATACCATATTAATCATTTAGAAAAAAAAATCATATTAATTTTAATTATAATGGATTTTAATTATTTGGATTTAATTATATTGAATTTAATTATATTGAAAAAATCATATTAATTTTAATTATATTGGATTTAATTATATTAGATTTTTTTTAAAAACATCTAAAATAATAAAATCCAATATAATTAATAACCTATCTCATTTTAAATCATATTAAATTTTTTTTTCATATTTTTCATATTTTTGAATTTTGAAATTTTAACTTATCTATTTATAAGAATTATATTTAGAAGTAAATGATTTTAGGGAATACATCACTCCCATGCTTGGGAGCAACGACTTGGGGGGACTACTATTCCGGGCTGGCCCAATGACTAGGCATGGCTCAATCCACTTCTGCTCCCAGAATGACCTAATTGCCTAAGTCCTGCCAATTAAGGGCAAAGGGAAGCATTTTAACTTTCTGCCCCTTTGCTGGGGAGGGCTGGCCGGTGGACCTCCAGGGTCAGTTGCCCCTCCTCAGCATTCCTGCCCGTCACGACGCCTGTGCCCAAGACGACACCTGTGTTCGCCACCACGCCCTTGCCCGCGGCAATGCCTAGTTTCGAGCATCTCTGCCCGTCCCAACGGCTAGTTTCTGGCAGTTTCCTATTCTTTGGGAGCGAATATCTCGCCCCGAAAATATGGACCATTGGCCAAGCGCTGTGGGCATTATAAAAACACTCTCATTTGAGAGGGTCAGGTATTCAAAATCATCCTAAGACATACATACTTTGTACTTGCCTTCTTTTCTCCCGATCCTTACTTTAGCATCGGAGTGCCTTGCAAGTACACCCCTTCCTAATCTTTCGAACCCACCATCGCAGACGTAGTCTCTGGATCATCTTACAACTTTGCTCAATAGCAGAGCAATACCCCCATCCCCCGTATTATCAATATTAGTATTAATACAATGTATATTGGAAAGATTTCCAATATTAGAAAGTATATCATATATTTTATCATTTGTGGGTTTTTTAGTTTCACCCATAAAAACAATATTAGGAGACTGGGAGAGAATTGTCCTTTTAAGAGTTCTGATATTTTTGGGGTTTCCCAACCACCTGCACTTCCAGGACAAATTCTTCATGGTTCAGTGCAGGCATTTGAGGTCTTCCACTTGTGTTATTAGGTTGTCTATGGTGATAGTTTGATTAAAGGTCAATTTTTTTGCCATTTCCTCTTTGTTATAGTTATTTGTAGTCCTTATTTTGATAGAAAAGAAAGCTCCATTACCATTTGAGTTCTTTCTAATGAGTTTATTCTTAGCATGTGTGCCTTCCAAAGATATAGTACATAGCTGTTCCATAAGGGATATGGGGATGGGACTTAATTTGCTGATGTTGGGCATCTTAGAGAGATTACTATTGAACAATTTTTCCTTTTGATGTATTTATTTCCTACCTTGTTGAGTGGCCCTCATCTAAGGCCTTAGAGGGTTGATTCCTTTGACTCCATGGTTGGGGGAAATAGGATTCTTGCAGTGGTTTTCATTGTGTCCTATAGCTCCACAAATAAAGAAAAATATAAGTAGTTTTTCCTACCTAAAATCAATCCATGTCACCCACTAGCTTTACTTCCAACATAAATTCCTGGTTTGATGGGGCTTAATGTACTTATCTTCACCTTCACTTTCACTATCACAGATCTATCTGGCATATCATAGACACTTGCTTCAATAGCTTCCTCAATTATTTTCCTCATCTTCATTCCTATTTGATAGGTTTTCTCATTAATTGGGAGTCCCCATAGCTGCACCCAGATAGGAGCTTTGGTGAATTCCATATCTGAAATCGGGGCAATTCCATTCCATTCTTGGAGAATGAGCCAAGAATTTCTAAAGATCCGAGGACTTCCTTTTAGAATTCTAGCTCTGTCATCCAAGTTATCCATTGCTATTTTGAAAACAGTATGCATGATTTCCATGATTGTTAGGTTTTGGGGATTACACCATATGTCGGCTTAGTGCATATTGGATAAAGGCTCTGTGTATAGGTTTGTCTGTGATTATTTTCCCCAAGATGATTCTCTGGTTGGGTTCTTGATAATCTTGAATTTTTAATTCTTCAAAGACCATGAATTTAGGTTCAGTTTCCTCTTCTTCAGAGGTAGTATCATTCAGAATTTGCAGGTTATGGGTTATGTTGGTCTTGATAAGAATGTTGATGATATTCGTGGTGTTACGTTTTCTGATGCCTCTTTTCTTTGTGATTTGCAAGTTCATGGAGTGATCAGATTGAGAGTTGTTAGAGTTTCATTCATAACAAGTGCCAATGTGTTCAATAAGGTAGGTAAGGATGATGTTCATATTTCTAGGGCTCATGTTGATGGTTTTCTGGTTGTTTTTCATTGGAGAAGACAAAAAGAGAAGATAAGGTCTGAAAAAAGCACTAAGGCTACGAACGCGAGATAAAAAAACACAGAAAAGGACAAAACACCTCTTAAATAGGGAACTCACGTATGATGGAGAAGATTAAGAGGAGAATCTGAGAAAAAAGAAGGAAGAGAGGAAGACGCAGAAGGCACCACCAGAGCACTGATGAGAGATCAATAGAAGAAACGAAAAAGGCGAATTTCTTAAAACGTAGAAAAGAAGATCTTAAATCTTAGATTGTATATAGAGAAGTAGGGAATCATATTCATGTTGGTATTACATAAAATTTGGGGGTTTCTTAATACACCACCCATTTTTCTTAGACACCACGCGAAATTTCGTTTTTGCCCCCAGTTTCCGGATGTGCACATCAAGACGCACCGTTTTTTTTAAAAAACGTTGATTTGTTCCAGATGTGTAAATCAGGAATAATTTCTGATCTTCAGATCCGGAAAAAATTAAAAAAATTCCATAAAATCATTTCTTGATCTGCAAACCCGGATAAAATCAAAAGTATTCCATAAAATCATTTACTTCTAAATATAATTCTTATAAATAGATAAGTTAAAATTTTAACTTATAGTCACAGAGGTATAAATAGATAAGTTAAAATTTTATAATTAAAAATAATATGATTTTTTAATTATAGTCACAGAGGTTTAATTATATTGGATTTTAATTATATTATATTTAATTATATTGAATTTAATTATATTAAAAAAAATAATTTAGAAGTAAATACCATATTAATCATTTAGAAAAAAAAATCATATTAATTTTAATTATAATGGATTTTAATTATATTGGATTTAATTATATTGAATTTAATTATATTGAAAAAATCATATTAATTTTAATTATATTGGATTTTAATTATATTAGATTTAATTATATTAATTTTTTTTTATAAACATCTAAAATAATAAAATCCAATATAATTAATAACCTATCTTAAATTTTTTTTCTTCATATTTTTGAATTTTGAAAATTTAACTTATATATTTATAAGAATTATATTTAGAAGTAAATGATTTTATGGAATACTTTTGATTTTATCCGGATCTGCAGATCAGGAAATGATTTTGATTTTTTCCGGATCTGCAGATCAGGAATTTTTCCTGATTTGCACATCCGGAACAAAATCAACGTTTTAAAAAAAAAATGATACGTCCTGATGTGCACACCTGAAAACTGGAAGCAAAAATAAAATTTTGCGTGGTGTCTAAAAAATATGGGTGGTGTATTAAGAAATTGCCTAAAATTTCTAAGGTAGGAGAATGGTAAACCCATTGTAGACAAGAAGTAATTTTCTAGAAATTCAGACGTAATTTTCTAAAATTTTATGCACTTCTAAGGTAGGAGAATGGTAAACCCATTGTAGACAAGAAGTAATTTTCTAGAAATTCAGACGTAATTTTCTAAAATTTTATGCACATAACTAATTTTCTAACAATAGCATGATGAGATGATTATTCAAAACAAATTAAATTAAACAAAAAGTATAAGTGATGTAAGAGCATCATTATCCATTTTTCAAAGAAGGTTTATTTTCCTTGCATGGCAAGTGATGAATTGTCAGAATGTGTAGAGTTGAGAAGGTCGTTAAAATTTATTTTATTTTTTGGAAAATAACTAAACATTTTCATTGACTTTGAAACATGATTACACGTGGAATGACCCCACTTAACCACTCTCTACTTTCTTATATCAATTTTATTTTCCATTTGGAAATGTCTTAGTTTAGTTTAGCACACTGTTTAATCAAAATATTTTTTTTTTCTAAAAGCAATAGATTAAAAACCTGCACAAGAGGTGCAGAAATCCTTACAACAAAAGTCAATACCCTACATTATACTTAAGGGGAACCGTATACCATTCGTAAAAAGGGACCTTACGGTTTTTAGCACTAATCAACGACTTCCAACTCATAAGTTTAATAGGGTTCAGAATATCTAACACACTCATTTTATTACCCTCAAAAGCCCTGCAATTTCTTTTAACCCACAAAAACCAGAAAACCACTCCACAGATATCCCTTCCTATTCTGCTAACAGATTGAATCTGCACAGCTACCTCTAATTGATCCATACATTCAGCAATTTCCTCAGCCCTCAAATTACTAATCCCCAGCCATCGCTCTACACCTCTCCAAACTTCCTTTGCAGTTTTGCACCTCAACAGAACATGATCTATCGACTCCTCTTCACACCCACAAACTGGACACGACAAACTACCTCCATCAATGAATATGTTCCTCCTTGCCAGCATATCCTTTGTAGCAATCCTGCCCCTTATAACTCGCCACAAAAAGATTTTTAATTTCAACGGTAACATACCTTTTCAAATACTTCTTAACATCTTCAACTTCTCCTCTCCAAGACTCGCATCAATTCTGTTAACATTGAGAAGTTCATAGCCAGACCTAACCGTGTACCCCTCCTCCTCAATGACCTTAGCTTTGTTAACTAATCTCCAATCAAAAACATCTTCAGCCAACTTCTGCAGAGCGACACCCTGCAGCAGCATAGACAAATCCTCTTTTTCGTTCTCCATAACCGAACCTGATTGAATTGCTTTGTAAGAGATATTCCATCTCCAATCGTCATCTCTCCAGCTGCCAGAACTTTCAACAGACTCCCTGGAATTATACACAAATTGGAAAAGGTTAGGATAAACATCCTTGAGAGGTTCATCAGTTAACCATGAATTATGCCAAAACGAGATTTTATTCCCTCTTCCAAGCTTGCACCTCAGGTTATCCACAAAAGAATCTCTCCTAGCCCCTTCTTCATAACTGATCCCCCTTAAATCCCTCCACCAAATGGAATCTATGGATTTAGCTGTTTCACCTTCATAGTTATTGAGTTTTAGGGCCAGATTACTGCCATACTTACTTTCAAGCAAACTCTTCCAAGCACCATCTTCATGTTGCAACAACCTCCATTTCCACTTCCAAAGAAGAGCTTTGTTAAAGCTAGCCAAATCCTTTATTCCCAGCCCTCCTTTCTCTACAGGTAAGCACATCACACTCCATCCAACCCAATGTAACTTCCTCTTTATATCAACGCCTCCAAAAAAAAAACTACTGATCAGACCCTGTAATACATTTAGAACCCCTACCGGCACTTTGTAAAAGGAGAAAACATATAGGGGAAGAGCATTTAAAACTGAATTAATGAGAACCAACCTACCACCAATTGAAAGCAGCTTCGCTTTCCAATCTGACAACCGATTCCTGACTTTCTCAACAATATTTCTCCACATATATTTCCTCCTAGGACTCTCTCCTATGAACACTCCTAGAAAATCGCAGGGAAACTTCATCTTCTCGCAGTTCAAAAATATAGATGCTCCATCCATAAATTCTTGGCTTACATAAACTCCACCTATTCTACTCTTCATAAAATTAACCTTGAGACCAGTTACCATCTCGAACCCTCTTAGCACTGCCTTGATACCCCATAAGTTTTTCCAATCCGCTTCCCCAAACAGAAGTGTATCGTCGGCAAACTGCGTTATACAATACCTTTTCTCCGCCCCAACTTTAAAACCTTCGTAGAATCCTTTCGCTTCTGCACTCTTTACCAACTGAGTCAAAACTTCCATCACCAACAAGAAAAGGAAAGGGGACAAGGGGTCCCCTTGCCTCAGGCCTTTAGACACATTAAACTCTTCCGTGGCACTACCGTTAACCAATACAGACATCCCTCCATTACAAACAAGAGTCGTAATCCACGATAACCACCTCTCACCAAAGTTCAATTTCACCAGTAACGTCTTAAGGAACTCCCACGAAACACAGTCATACGCTCTCTCAAAGTTTATTTTCATAACCATACAACTCTTCTTATGACGTTTAGCATAATCTATCAGCTCGTTCGCTATCAGCACACCATTAAAAATACATCTTCCACTCACAAAAGCCGTCTGCTCCTTCGACACTAAAGAGCTAACAATAACCTTCATTCTGCCAACAAGTATTTTAGAGAGGATCTTTTGATAACAATTAACCAGACATATAGGTCTATAGTTACATAGAGACTGAGGGTTCTTAACCTTTGCTACCAAAGACAAAAAAGAAGCTTTAGCAGCCCTGGTCAACACAGGCCTAGAGAAAAATTCGAGAACGAACCTGACTATATCGTCTTTCACAATATCCCAACAACCCTGAAAAAAGGCAAAAGTAAATCCAACTGGCCCTGGACTCTTACTACCATTGCATTCCCATACCGCTGATTTAATTTCTTCTTCCGTAAAAACCGATTCCAACCAAGCTTTATGCACTTCTGACAAACACTTCATCTCTAGCTCATCTAAATTTGGGCGAGAGTAATTAGTCTCCCTAAAATTGTCTTCAAAATGTCTTCTCACCTCCTCTTTAACTCCTTTCACCTCTTCTACTACATTACCATCTTTATTAACAAACCAGATACTATTTCTCATCCTTCTCCTTCTAACTGAATAATGAAAAAATTTGGAATTGCAGTCTCCCTCCTTCAACCATAATTCACACGCTTTCATTCTTAACAACTCTTATTTATGATTCAAAGTCTTCCAAACCATTTCAGCCGCTTGAGATCTCTTATCAACCATTTCCTTTAAGCTAGTAAAACCATACCTACTGACTTCTTCATCCAAATCGTTAAGATGTTTGATAGCTTCCTCTGCCTTAACATCTATCCAACCAAAAACCTCTTTACTCAACACCCTCAGCTTCTCCTTTAACTTCTTTAACTTCATCTTAAGAACATAATCCCCTCTCCCGTGAATCTCTGTTGAATCCCAAACTGACTTCACAAATAATTTGAACTCAGGGTGTTCCATCCAACTATTAAAAAACCTAAACGACTTAGGCCCCCAATTGACATCTTTATTTTTCAACCACACTGGACAGTGATCAGATATCTCCCTTCTCCCAATATGTTGACCAGTAATACCCCAATCCTCAACCAATTTATCAGACACCAAAAATCTGTCCAACCTGCTCATAGTGTTCCCTGCCCTATAAAACCAAGTAAATTTGCCTCCCTCACAAGGGACGTCTAAACATTCCATATCAACAATGAAACTTCTGAAGTCTTCTATCTCTTTATTCCTCCTTCCCTCTTTAACCCCTTTCCTCTCTTCTTTATATGCCACTGAATTGAAGTCTCTCCTCACTACCTAATCTCCCCTGCCAAACCACCTCTTCTTTCTAACCAAATCCTTCCACAATTTCCTCTTCTTGACCAAAGAACAGTCTGAGTATATGTTAACAAGGAACAGCTCCCTACCTTTCCACATCACATTAATCCCTACATACCCTTCACCTCTAAAACTACTAATTAATTCCAATGAATCTTTCCTCCACATTATAAGCATACCCCCTGCACTACCTATAACATCAGAAGCCGTCCACTCCACTTCATAATTACCCCACAACGACGCAACGAACTTATCGTCTAAACCCGCTCTTTTAGTCTCTTGAAGAAAGCAAACATCCACACCTACAGATTGCACCAATTTTGCCACTCTCTTTCTCTTCACTGAGCTTCCGTTACCTCTAATATTCAAAGAGAGAAAATTCATGACTTACCTGTTATTTTAGCCTCCCTCGATCTCTTGTTTTCTTCGTCTCTCCTCTCCAAGTTTTTAATCTCTTTCTCCATACCTTCCTCCTCTCCCCTCACACCCACACCTAGAGACACGACAATATCACGAACCCTGTTTGCCACCTTACTTTCAAATTCTTCCCAAAATCTTTTATTCGCCATTAACACCTCCGAATCTGTCACAGAATGGCATCGCACACTCTGATCTTTTTCCTCAGTATCACCAGTTCTTTGAGAAGATGGATTTCTGATCTTACAGTTGAAACACTTAGACTGAGACTGTGAAGTCAATCCACACGCAATCCCTAATCCTTTATCTCTACTTACCGAATCCGATAAAGCCAATATCTCCATGCTACCCAGGACTTTTTCAGATCCATTTGCAAACGGGCCTATACTCCTAACCCCATCCTGGGCCTTGGATACCTTTTGGGCCTTGACCGTTAAATCCATACAACTCTCCTTCTGAACGGACAAAACTGTACCTGACTCATCTACCCTTTCTTTTGACTTGCTTTCTTTACTGACCCTACACCCTAACGTCTGCTCTGACCCTACCCACATCTGACACCCCTCCTCAACAACCTTATTGTAGCCTTTCTCAAAATTCTCGAGCCCATCACCTTTTACCTTTTCAATACTATCTGCCACTCTCGTTTCAGAAGAGCCAAAAGTCTCCTTTTCGTGACTTTTCTCAATCAAAGGACTGCTCCTCGTGTACCCTCCGCTATCATTTACTTCATCTTCTCTGTCTACGTACACTTCTTCTCCGGAGCTCCACCATCTACCACTACCCTTCAAGCAAGAATCATCGGAATCCGCCACAGATCCTTCAGACAGCTCCTTAGAGACCGTTTTACACAATGGTCCCAACGTAACTTCTGCCATTCTTATTCTAAACACTTCGTTGTTGATAGACACGTTGAAAACCTCGTTGATCAACATACCACAAGACGTTCTAATCATAACGCTTGCCACATCCATCTTGCTGAATTTCAGAGAATCTTCTTCGCAGCTGACATATTTTCCCACCTTCGAAGTCAAGAACTCAAAGAAATGGACAGTCCAAGCATGACATGGGACCCCATACAACCTTACCCAGGATAACCTCTCCCTGTCTACGTCCCCTGGTTCCCATTTTCTAACTTTAGAAAACCATTGCCCTAGCCAACCTTTCGCGGTATTTAACAACTCATCTATCTCCCCTTGATCTTCCTCTTCAAGCAAGCAAAGGTTCGCTCCCAAAGGAGTCACCTTTACTCCGAAGTACCCTTCTGAGCAGAAACATCTTTGAACATTGTAGGACATACCTGGTGACAAAACCCTACCCACGTATGCTCGATTGAACCTACTCAACTCTTCCCTCCCTACCTCATACTTCAAGTCACACTTGTTATTCATGCCACCCCTTCTAACCACCTCCGCAAAAGAGGATTGCTCGTGACAGACATTATTATCATGAGAGCCTACAAAGCGATTACTGACAGACTCTTCTTGCTTACCTTTGAATCTCCTTGCTTCTTCCTTAGTTTCCGGCTCCTCTACCTTTCCTTTACTTTCCTTCCTTGCTTTACTTTCTGGTTCTTTAGAAACAAACGTCTGCTTTTCGAACCTTGGAACATTCGCAAAAAGTTTCCTTCCCTCTATAAAAATGTTATCCAGAGTTACACTCATCTTTCGTATATCTTCGACTCCAAAGAACCTAACAAAACCGTACTTCCTTCCCCTTTTGTCACGTTTAGCTGGTATAAAAACTTCATCCACCTCTCCGTATCCCGAAAAAACCTTATAGAGTTCTTTAGCTCCCATATACTCCGAAAATTCTGTTATAAAAAATGAAGTAGAGACATTCCTTGATTTTCCTTTTCCTCTTCCTACATCGTTCCATCTTCTTCTTGACTTCTGCTTAAACTTCACCTTTGACCATTCTCCATCTCCCATACTTCAAAGGCTAAAAGAAAGAACAAACTCCTAGAGAGAAGAGAGAGCTTCTCTCTCTAAAATATCATTTATAATCGTTTAAATAAACAATGTTGTTGTCGAAACTGTTTAATCAAAATATTAAGTATTCTCCGCGGTTTTACCAGTCGCTAATTTTCTTTATCCCCACACAATATTTATTTGAGTCCAAATTATTTGGAAGATACCTACCTCGTTTTTTATTTTTTATTTTTAAATTATTTCTATAAGGAATTGAAATAGATAAAACATATTAATATTCCTCCATTTGGGTGCACAATTAAACATTTACAAACACCATTATACCCGCGGAATAAGCCCTGAACCACCACACATATAGGACCCACTCTAATCTTTTTATAATCTCCATTTTGTGCTACTAGGATATCAATCAAGTGCATTTTTCTATTTTTCAATTGGCCACAAAGATAATATGATTTTGTTTTTATGTTATTTTTATTTGATTTCATATTTCAATTCATGGTAGCTCCCACTCGACAATATCATTATTACGGAGTATGAGATCAAAGAGATTAATATCGATTTTATATAAGTAAGTTTGACAATTTGATACAAAGGAAATTTTTAAAAAAATTTATATTGAATTATATTTTAAAAAAAAATAGTAACTGATTACATGAGATGTTCTATATATAAAATTTGCGTGACATTAACAAATTAATTAACTAACAACAAATTGTAACATTGGAATCTCAAAGTCATTCTAATCTCTCTTGGTCAAGGTTTAGAAAAAGGAGAGTATTTCAAAAGTGTCGGGTTTGGTGTAGAAATGATCTATTAAAGAATTTCAATTAAAGACAAACTTGTCAAAATAAATTTAATTTGAATTTATTTTGAACGTTGGTATATTATAGTTGTTTAAACCATTCTAATTACCTTTCAGACCCGTTGTAATTATCAAAATCAGCACTTTTCATGAACCATTGTCATTCCAAATCATTGCAAACCATCATAAAACTTCTACAGTTTTTGCATCTGATCATAAAGGTTTCTACCGATGTATTTAAGGCATGATACATCATAAAGTTAAATAATCTCTTTCATACATCATTTTTTATAGGATTCAAACATGTTTTTTCAGGTGTTCATATATCTATTACAATTAAACTTTGTGCATTAACTTTCATATTATTGAATAAGTTTCATTCAAATTTCTGAGCACTTAAGATATATATATATATATATATATATATATATATATATATATATATATATATGAATTGTACATTGAAAAAGAATTTCAATTTTCAATTTATTGGAATTGATTTAGGAATAACTTTATTTATTCAAATTTTTTCAATTGTTGTAAATTGATCACCAAGTGTGTGGTGACAAATTGTTTGTAAAGAAAGTGAGTGTACTTTCTAAAATTGCTTACAAATAGGAAGTGGTGTTCTTTCTATTTTTTTTTTTATAGAAAATGTCCTTTGAATCGGGGTGATTCAAAGTCCACCATAGTTTTTGGTGATTTTGTGAAATCAATGAAATGGTATGTTTCTTTGTTATTGTTATAACATTGTAAGAAAAATCTTGGTGTGAGGCTTGCACAAAGATATAACAATAGTGAAATATCTCACGGGGTGTGAGGGGACTAGATGTACCTTTGGTTGATATGAGGAGCTAGTATACATCATTGTGCTCATTTACTTTACTGCACTTTACTTTTTTATTTATCATTCGTTCATCGTTCATAATTTCGGAAAATTTCAAGAAACTAGAAAAGTATCATAAATCTCTAAAAAAACATCTTTAAACCTAATTCACCCCTTCTTAGATTGTGCACTCAAAACTTACACCCTGCACTAAACCTCTTTTTTAAACTACACCTATTTTCAAAAACTTCTTTTAAAATCACTTTGCCTTAGGAAAAACTCTTTAAAATTAAGTATATATAAGATGTTTATTTAATCGATTATATAGAAAAAATTTCCTTCTAATCGATTACGGAATTTATTTCACTGAGTATGGGGCAAACTCACTAAATAATCGATTTAAGACGCCTTATAATTGATTATGTATTAGGTCCAGTAAAAAGTTTCTTATTTAGCTAGGTCATAATTGATTTTGGTCGTATCCTAATCAATTATGAGGCGAATCATTGAAAGAATCCATATCATCTCCATTTTTTTAGGAAATGGGGATTAACATTTCTTTATTTAATTCAATGACACATGGCATAAAATAAATTTAACGACTAAAATTATTTGTTCAAATAAATATAATTTTTCATTTAAAAATAGAAAATTCAGTAGAAAACATTTCTAAAGAAATTCCTAATTTCTTTGATGTAATACCTGTCATCGTGTCATTGCTTCACCGTCGTCATCTCCCTCATACCGCCACTTTATTCTTACTCTTTACTCCGCCTCTGAGTGAAAACTCTAGCGACCAATCTTGCCTTGTATCTCTTTGACGCCACTCCTTTGATTCCTTCCTTATTTTTGAAAATCCACTTACAACTGACTAACCTGGCTCCACCAGGTTTCTTGATCAGTTCCCAGGTGTTGTTATCATGAAGAGATTTCATCTCATCATCCATGGCCTTCAGCCATTCAGTCTTATTTCGACTCCTCATAACTTCCTTATAGTCTCTAGGTTCTTCGTCTAGAACCTCACTTGCAGAGATTAAGACATAAGCTATAAGATCTGCATACCCAAGTCTCTGAGATGGCTTGATGACTCTCCTCGACCTATCTCTTGACAATAGGTAGTCATCGACAGTTTCCTCAACTTCCTAAGTATCTTCTGCTTCTTCTTCGACTTCATCTAGGATACGCAATTCAACATCAACATGTTCCACCTCAACAAGAATCTCTCCCTATTCCAGCTCTTCGTTAGCCTCATCGGCTTTCTTGAAGGCCATCTCAGCTTCATTGAAAACTACATCTCGAATAGTGATACACCTCGTGTGACCTGGCTCTAGGCACCATAGCCTATAAGCTTTGACTCCTTCAGGGTATCCCATGAACATGCATTTAAGAGCTCTAGGTTCGACCTTGTCTTGCCTAATGTGAGCATAGGTCTCACAGCCAAATACTTTCAATTTGTCGAGATCTGGTGGATGTCCCGACTAAACTTCTTCAGGTGTCTTCATATCTAACGCGGTCAAAGGACATCTGTTTATCAGATATGTAGATGTCGAAACAGCCTCAGCCAAAAACACTTTCTTTAACCCAGCACTACTCAACATGCATCTAACTCTTTCCAAAATAGTTTGATTAAACCTTTCCGCCAAACCATTTTGTTATGGAGTACCTGCAGTAGTTTTGTGCCTTGCAATACCTGAGGCAGCACAATAACTATCGAATGCCTCATTGAAAAATTCAAGGCCATTGTCGGTTCTCAACCTCTTGATCTTTCTACCAGTTTGATTTTCGACCAGTGTCTTCCAACTTTTGAGATTCTCAAAAGTTTCATCCTTAGTCTTCTGGATGAATACCCATAACTTTCTGTAATAATCATCAACAACTATGGATAGAAAATACCTTACTCCTGAATGTGATGGACACCTTGCAGGGCCCTAAAGATCAGCATGGATGTAATCAAGGGATCCATGTGTTCTTTGTTTGCCTTTGGTGAACTTCACTCTACAATATTTTCCAAGTACACGGGGTTCACAAAACTTCAACTTTTCGACTTTGTCTCCACCAAGCAGATTTTGTTTCCCCAGTTCGACCAGACCCCTTTCACTGACATGGCCCAATATCATGTGCCAAATTTCTGTCTTCGAGAAAGGTTTCGTGGATACAACATTTGTCGAACCACTTACAACTTCAGCCTCAAGGGTATACAAGCCTTGTTTCTTCACGCCTCTCAAGACTTCCTTCAACCTCTTCACGACTCTTAGGATACTCTTCTCTCCTTGAAAAACATAATCTTTCTTGTCGAATTCACCAAGAAAAATCAAATTTATCTTCAAATCAGGTACATATCTGACTTCAGTCAATAACCTTATTGACTCATCATGGAGCTTGAATCTCACAGATCCAATACCTGTAATTTTGCAAGCTTTGTTGTTTCCCAGCAGCACTAATCCGCCATCTTGATCACATAGCTCCTCGAACAAGTATTTGTTTGGAGTCATGTGTCAAGTGCAACTTGAATCCATAATCCACTCTTTTCTTGAGTCGCCGCTTGAAACCATAAGAGCATCAGATGAGTCGAAATCATCTTGAACAATGATTGTGTTGCCATTATCCTTACCTTCATGATCTTTCAGGCGTTCAGGGCACACTTTTCTTGTGTGACCCTCCTTCTTACAATGATAGCATCGAATAACAGATGTCTCGCCACTATAAGACTTCTGTTGACTTTTACCTTTCTTCTTGTCGAACTTACCATCCTTTCGCAAGAATTTTCTCTTAACGGCCAAACCTTCACCAACCGTCGAAGGTTTATACTCCTTTCGTTCGTTCAAGTCCTTAAAATACAAGGCTGGTTGAACTTCTTCAAAGCTCAGGGACTCCCTTCCATACATGAGAGTTTCTTTGAAGTGAGCATGTGTTTTAGGCAAAGCGCACAATAACAACAGCGCTTGATCTTCATCATAGATCTTCACATCAATATTTTTAAGATCAAGAATCAGCTTGTTGAACATATGTTAGGTGCAGATTTGACCTAAAAATGACATATCTTTCTTTGCATTTTTTCCACTCTTTTCTCATGTTTTCATTGGTTTTTATCCATGATTGTTGTTGTTCTTCTAACCTTAAGAAAATACCTTTGGTGCTTGTAATATGTGTGTTATTGTGCAGTATAAGGCATGAAATGATCAAAAGTGTAAGACACAAGAAATGGTGCAAGTTGCCAAAGAAGTGAGGAATGCATCAGTTGGTTCACTTTGCGAATGGGAAGGCGAGTGCCAGCGAAGGTTCGCTTTGCGAACTCTGGCGAAGGTCCCAGCGAATGGTCCCAGAATTGGACAGAACCAAAAGGAGCTAAAGTTCGCAGTGCGAACGGGAAAGCGAAGGTTCGCAGTGCGAACAAATCCTTTGCAGTGCGAAGTAACGTGAATTTTCTGGGGCGGCTTGATTAGCAGAGGCACCTGAAGTGCCTGTTTTTAGCCATTCGCTGTGTGAATGAATGGTTCGCAGTGCGAACGGTGAAAATCCTGAACTTGTATAAATAGAATTTTCACACTTTTTAGGTTATGTTTTTAGTTTTGGAGAGTGATAACTTGTAGTTTTCAGCATAGAACATTACATTTCTTCATTTCCAAGGAAGAAAAGGTAAGAGCTTTGATTTCTTGTTGGAGAGGGATGTAATCTTTTGATACCTTATGTATTTCATCTAATGTATGTTTGTGGATTGAATTATGAGTTTCTATTATTGTTGTCTTTGATTGATTATTTGTGGTCTTGACAAAACCTTTACAAATCTTTGGTCTTAGATTTTCTTCTATCAATGAGCAAGCTTTTGACATGGTTTTGTGAATTGATATTCATTTTATCTTTTGTTGTATTGTGTTGATTAAGTAGCATGGTTAGCATGAGTAGGATCGATACGGTATTGCGAGGATGCGTGATAATAGGGATGAAGAAGAATATTCACATTCATTGGGCAAATTAGTTGAATACATGTAAAAAGGGTTAAGCGTGTGTACGTATTTTGATCTTGCTTAAATACGAAGAAATCATTTATTTGATATGGACGTTATAGTAATATCTGTTAGGACTGAACTCTAGACATAGATTTAGGCCTAACACTTGCGTGAGTATCAGCTCTTAAAGCTCTGTGTTGGTTTTGTTGCGTGAGACATCACCAATGAGACAATACGATTGTTCTCTCGACGTTGCGTTAGACATAACCTCTATTGTGAGTGATACGCGAGGATATTAGGCGAATGATTGATTTGTGTTTACTTGATTAGAAGAATGCATGTGTTATCAATTGATGAGATCCAACTCCAACAAGGCTGCGTTTATAATTCAGTCTTTACTTTATATTTTCCGTCTTTACATTTTCCGCATTTGCTTTTGGTTCGCTTTGAACAAGAAATTTTGATGCATAAGCTTAGAAATATAGATACCGTTGAATGACATTCTTTCCCTCGCACTGATCCCTGTGGAGAACGATAAATTGGGTTACTTATATATTTTTGCTTGCTGCTATACTGTTTCAACAAAATGGCGTCGTTGCCGGGGATTGGTGTTTAGATATTGAATCGCATCGCATAGTTTCTATATTTTTAAGCTTTGTACATTTGTTAATATTATATGCATTTGTGTTCCTTTAATGTTTTCTCTAGTGTGATCAGGAATGATGAGAACTCCTTCTAGATTGGTTGCTTTGTGTATAAAAGTATTCAATGAAGCTTCGACCGAGTCTAGATGGATGTTGAGCATTAAAAGTATGCATGGTAAATTGTACCGCTTTATAGAATGTTAGAATGATTTAAGAATTTTGTGCTTTGTGCAAACGTGTGTTCTTGTTTCATTTTGCACCTTGTTTGATTGCTTGTTTCACTTAGGTCCAAAAGCCACAAATTGTGAGGAAACCTCCATTGTTTACTAAATGCTTGGATGACTGATAACTTTGTTAATTCGTTTGATTCATGCTTTATCTTTTAATTATTGTGATTTTGTGGAAGCATTAGAAATGATCAAGGCATTTGTTTATATTGAGCACAACCGTATCCAAAAGTATCTTACCCGTGAGTAGTGAGAATTCGTTAGCCCCTTTGAGCCTAAACAGTTTAGATCTCATTTTAGTGATGAACTTGTTTATGTACATAATTTGAAAGTGTGGTTCATCATTGAATTTTGTGAGTTTCTAAAAATTTCTTCTTGAACCTTTGAACATTGTTTTAATTTGATTTCCTTGCCTTAAAAAGTAAGGTTCATTCACTTGAGGTTTGGTTAAATTCAAGTTGGGGAGAATGAAAAAGAAGATGGTAAGTTGCTTTCAACTTTTGAAAAATTTCAAACAAGCATGAAATGAAAAAGTGTAAATATGAATGTGAAAACAAAAGAAAAAGAATGCTTGTTTGATGAGAAAAATAGAGCGAAATAATTGTGCATAAGGAAGTTTGAGAAGGTTGGTGGTAAAGGAATGAGAATGGTGAATGAAGTTGTTGTGTGTAAATACCATTTATCGGCAATTTCGATTCAATGGCCTTTAGAAATGTCCCTTTGTTGTGAACCCGACCAAGCTATAACCTTAAAGCCCTTATTGATCTTTTTGCTTCCATATTTTCATTTTTGATTGTTAGATGTTGTATGAATTGAGTTGTTATTTGCATTGTTTGTCGGGTGAGTGAAATTTCCCCGCGGTTGCAAACGCGTCAATTTCTTCATTCTTATTTTGAAGAGGAGTGTTAGAGTGATTCAAGTATGAAAACTTAGTTGTTCTCAATTATGATATTTGTTTAAGAACTTAATTCTTGGTCATTGTTCGATTCTATTAAGTGGTGAATGTTGCTTGTGCGTATTTTCATGCTTGTCCGAATTTATCTTGTTTTGGTTGATTCTTATGCTTGAGCAAATCCTCTTGTTTTCAATGAGGGGTGCTTTGCTTGAGGACAAGCAAAAGTTTAGTTGGGGAGAGTGTTAGGTGCAGATTTGACCTAAAAATGACATATCTTTCTTTGCAATTTTTCCACTCTTTTCTCATGTTTTCATTGGTTTTTATCCATGATTGTTGTTGTTCTTCTAACCTTAAGAAAATACCTTTGGTGCTTGTAATATGTGTGTTATTGTGCAGTATAAGGCATGAAATGATCAAAAGTGTAAGACACAAGAAATGGTGCAAGCTGTCAAAGAAGTGAGGAATGCATCAGTTGGTTTGCTTTGCGAATGGGAAGGCGAGTGCCAGCGAAGGTTCGCTTTGCGAACTCTGGCGAAGGTCCCAGCGAATGGTCCCAGAATTGGACAGAACCAAAAGGAGCTAAAGTTCGCAGTGCGAACGGGAAAGCGAAGGTTCGCAGTGCGAACAAATCCTTTGCAGTGCGAAGTAACATGAATTTTCTGGGGCGGTTTGATCAGCAGAGGCACCTGATGTGCCTGTTTTTAGCCATTCAATGTGCGAATGAATGGTTCGCAGTGCGAACGGTGAAAATCCTGAACTTGTATAAATAGAATTTTCACACTTTTTATGTTATGTTTTTAGTTTTGGAGAGTGAGAACTTGTAGTTTTCAGCATAGAACATTACATTTCTTCATTTCCAAGGGAGAAAAGGTAAGAGCTTTGATTTATTGTTGGAGAGTGATGTAATCTTTTGATACCTTATGTATTTCATCTAATGTATGTTTGTTGATTGAATTCTGATTTTCTATTGTTGTTGTCTTTGATTGATTATTTGTGGTCTTGATAAAACCTTTACAAATATTTGGTCTTAGGTTTTCTTCTATCAATGAGCAAGCTTTTGACATGGTTTTGTAAATTGATATTCATTTTATCTTTTGTTGTATTGTGTTGATTAAGTAGCATGGCTAGCATGAGTAGGATCGATACGGTATCGCGAGGATGCGTGATAATAGGGATGAAGAAGGATATTCACATTCATTGGGCAAATTAGTTGAATACATGTAAAAAGGGCTAAGCGTGTGTACGTATTTTGATCTTGCTTAAATACGAAGAAATCATTTATTTGATATGGACGTTATAGTAATATCTGTTAGGACTGAACTCTAGACATAGATTTAGGCCTAACACTTGCGTGAGTATCAGCTCTTAAAGCTCTGTGTTGGTTTTGTTGCGTGAGACATCACCAATGAGACAATACGATTGTTCTCTCGACGTTGCGTTAGAGATAACCTCTGTTGTGAGTGATACGCGAGGATATTAGGCGAATGATTGATTTGTGTTTACTTGATTAGAAGAATGCATGTGTTATTAATTGATGAGATCCAACTCCAACAAGGCTCCGTTTATAATTCAGTCTTTACTTTATATTTTCCGTCTTTACATTTTCCGCAATTGCTTTTGGTTTGCTTTAAACCAGAACTTTTGAAGCATAAGCCTAGAAATATAGATACTGTTGAATGGCATTCTTTCCCTCGCACTGATCCCTGTGGAGAACGATAAATTAGGTTACTTATATATTTTTGCTTGCTGCTATTCTAGCTTCAACAACATATCCAACTGCTCAACCAACACTTTGTCTTCACTCATCTTGAATGAATACAAAGCTTTCTTCAGGTAGAGTCGATTCACTAGTGATTTGGCCATGAACAAACTTTCAAGTTTCAACCATAACCCTGATGTCGTAGTCTCCTTTGATACCTGTTGGAGAACCTTATCACCAAGACTCAACAATATTGCATTGTGGGCTTTCTCTATCATGGTCGTCTTTTCAGTTTCTATTAACGCAACGTTCATGGATGCCTCTCCCTTCAACGCTTCCAAACAACCCTGCTGAACCGGTAGGGCTTTCATCTTCAAGCGCCACAGACCAAAATCGTTCACTCCGATTAACTTTTTAATCTCTTACTTTGTTGAAGGCATCTTCTCCATGCTCACCGCACCAATTTGTTGTGAAAAACGATGCCTTGGAAACAAAAGTATAGCAGGTTTCTTTATTGACAAGAAACACACAAGGGTTAGGGTTAACAGAAAAACAATAAGAAAAAGAAGAAAAATTGGTTATAATTATTATTCTTTACTTTCTCTTTAAATCAGATTACAATTACTCAAGAATAACAAATAACCCTCTCACCCTAATTAGGATTTGCCACACTTAGAATGAGAGACTAATATGCTATTTATAATAATTCCTAACATTCTAAACTAATGGGCTTTTTAACAATTACCCATTACAAGCTAACTTAGGGTACAAGCTGACTTAAACAATTGGACATAACAAACAAGCCCAATTCGACAACTACATACTAGAACACATTTCGACTACAGCATGTAGGTCTTCGATAACAGCATGTGAGCAGACTTCGACGACATGCTAAACCTATGTCGACAATACTAGAGTTCGGTCCAATATCTCACAATTATGTTGTATGAAAATAAAGGATATAAATCAGTCCATCCTCTTTTGTGTTCTCTTCCGACATAACTAAACAAATTATCAAGACAAAAGTGATTGACACGGATAACTTCATCATCTTCTTCATAAACTTCATCTTAATCTTCAGTTCTTCCTATTTGATCTTGACAATATTTAATTTAAACTTTTTTTTACTCAAATTGTGGTTCATATCAAATATTACTTCGTTGTCTCTTGGTGACATTTCTTCATCAAACACTACTACGGAAAACACATATCACAACGGTTGGAAAATGGATACCACCACGCGGTCCAACCGTTGTGAGGTAAGGTGTGATTGTATGTATGATGATTTCCACCACGGTCGTGCAACTGTGATTGTATCCATGTAATGCGCTACCTACCACAACGGTTACTTTAACCAACCATTGTGATATTATTTAATGCAATATATTTAATCATGGTTGTTCTAAACAACCATGATTAAATATATACCTGAGTTTATTAAAAATTATGTGGAATACTTATTTCGCCAATGCTCAATAAACATATAGCTTTCCAATCTACACTAGAACATTATAATATGACAAATTAAGTTATATTAGAAGAATAAGTTCACTTTCGATGCTTGACAAGCGATCTTTACACCTTATCTGTATTTTGTTCTTTGACAGTAAGAACTTCGTTTAATGATCCTAGTTCTTCAACCGTCCCTGACTTCACCTCTAATTGTTTTTGTAAAATATTATTTACTTTACATACAAAATTAGAGGTGGAGAGAGGAGTGGTTGAAGATCTACGGTCATTAAACCAAGTTCTAACGGTCAAAGAACAACATGCAGTTAATAGTGTGAAGAATTTTTGTCAAGAATTGAACGTGTACATATTTTCTAATACAATTTTATCTATCATATCATAATTTTCTAATACAGTTTAGAAAGTTATATATTCAGTAAGGGATTGGAAAAACACTCAAACCACATAATATATAATAAACCCATCTTTAAAACAAACATTAACAATAACATTCATCAAAAACATTGATCAACAACAAACCATAAACAACAAAAATGATACAACAAACATATCAAGTCATAAAATGATTCAGAAACATACCACACATGTCCCATAAAGGCGTGTTGTCAATGAAATAAGGATGAAAATAAATTTAGACCTGTAAACTTGTGTAGAATTTGAATGGATGTCATTCTGGATCTTTGACACAAGTTTATAAGGTTATATTTATCTCCGTCCTCTTTATTGAAAGAAGCATCCATACCTACAAGTCAAAACAAGAAAGAAGTTCAAACATCATGAAACAAGCTATTGAAATAGATTTTGAAAAAAAAACTATAGAGAAAATGAACCTGTAAATATCCATTGGCTAAGATTTGTTGTTATGGTTTCGTTTTAGGGTTTCCATATGAGAGAGAAGAGTGGGAGAGTTGTTAGGGTTTTGTTTTGAGAGAGACAAGTGAAAGAGTTGTTAGGATTTTGTTTTGAGAGAGACGGTTGTAATGTACTGAAGCGATAGATAACTCCGCTTATATATAAATAAAGTATCACCTTTCATCACGATTGTTAATAAAAAATGTGGTGATATACAAGGAAAATAACATTTTTATCACAATAAATGGCTAATTGTAGGTGTTGGGATTCGAACCATTACACCCCGTGTACCTTTTCACCACGGTTGCTTCATTTGACCGTTGTGACATGTCCTCTAGTAAATACAAAAAAAAAGCGCCTAGAAATAAAGCATTATCACGGTTAACTCTATAGCCGTTACGAAATTGGTGTTACGAAAAGTATATTTTGTAGTAGTGAAACCAACTAAAATGGTTACATATCTTATAATCTTGAAAATGGATTCAGGTTGAGGATTAAAGCGTTGAAGAATATGAAATCATTGAAGATGAAGAGAATAAAACAACATTATACCTTAAACATTCCACGGTCGTAAAAATGACGATCTAGGTTTGATTCGGTCCAAGAATTCATCAATGTAGCTTCCTGTAGACATTTGCACTCTTCCTGAATGTACCGCGCAATCTTTCTGTAACTTGACTTTGAGCTTTGTGACATTTAACTTTGGCTGGAGAAGATGGAGACGCCCAAAGATTGTTGAGAACCCAGATTTTGAAGTTAACCAAGCTTTTCAAGTGAACCTAGATTTAGGGTTGGAAATATGAATGGAAGTTGAAGAGAACGCAAATAGATGTTACCTCTCATTTATATCCTTTATTTTAATACAACATAATAATTAAAATTGAAATTATTTAATAATTTAACATATTTACATTATTAAAAATATTTATCAATTATAACATGTGACACAAAACAGTACTCGGCATGTCATTAAAATCATGCCTTGTGCTGGAAGACAAAAAAACTGAATGTGAATAATGGAGACCAAAAAACTGGGTTTTTTTTAAAGGGATGCAAAAAGTTAAGAATATTAAAATAGGGCGACTAAAAGTGCATTTAAATCTTAATTTTTTTTGTTCTCTTAGATTTGTAATTGTGTTTTGTTTACTATATTAAAGATTATTATTATTATTATTATTATTATTGGTACTACTATCTACTCATAACAGCTAATGTAACTTATTTAATGGATACAACCATTGAAGTGATTATTATATGGTGGTTATAGACCAAGTGTGGACCACGAAGATTTATATGTTTTGTTATTGATGTTAACCAATGTTGTAATGCCCTGTATAATATATATCTAGAATAATACAATACAAGCATTTTATTTGGTACTGACACCATCACAAGTGCCTAATGGCGTAATTCACATACTTGACAATTCTAAAACATAATACAATCTATGGTACAAGATATGGAAATTAGCCAAAAATATAAAATCTAAGAGTAATATACAATATCCTCAATTGTATACTACAAATACACAGCGAAAATAAGCTCAACTAAGCTTCTCTTGAAACATCCTAGCATAGCTCCACTTGTAAATCGAACCTGCAAATGCTTCCTGTAAATAATCAACAATAGTGGGGTGAGATACATCAAATCTCAGTGAGTTCCCTATCTTATGGATTCTCTCGGCTTTACAAGGTTATATCAAATCCTAACTCAAGTCAAGGGGAAGGGAAATGACTTTGAGTTCACAAACTCACAATCTCACAATCTCACACTATATGGAAACACGATATTGAGCCCGTTACTCAAAAGTATCACTAATCGATAACCTGTCAAGGCATCCCCTTTCTCCCTACCTCTTCTACGTCAAGAAGTAGGAGCGAGTCATGGACCCTCGTGGATTTCTTGGCATACGAAATGGATTTGGAAATAAGGGACATATTATCACCTTAAATCGTCACTTCACACGGCCCGTACACTGTCATAAGTATCTTTACCCGTAGGCTCCATTCGTACTATAACATTGGGAATCAAACCTACCAAGAATTCGTGCATCATTCCAGAGGAGCTTGTTACTCTATAGACGGCATAATAATAGGATAATGGTTACGATTTCATGATTTCACATACAACCATAATTGTATTCAACATTTATAGGCCACATTAGCCTCCAGGCCTCTTTTGCCTTTATCAATTTAACATAATAAATACACTTATTCTATACTAGTGTTCACTCTCTCCTAGACCAATACTCGTCACGGATGCACTGTTATACATCAAGTGCGCGAGCGTCGCCATACAGAGTTTCTATCAATTCCTAGCCATTACTAGGTTCCACTATTATGTTGTTATGGGGTAATGTTTCCTCACTCTTCCTAATTCATTTTTAAGCATGCATATTCTTTTAATCAGGTTTAACATTAATATTAGGCAAAGCATATTACAATTGCACATTTGAATCACATATAATAATTCAATCACAAGTCATACAAAAGCATATTACATTTGTATAATGGAATCACACATAATGATTCAATCACATAAAGCATCATTTCGGTTTTCCTCTGATTCATTTAACCGGGTATCAAAATCAATATTCTCACTCTTATCCTGTAGGATATTCTCACAGCTTTACATCGGCTAATACTATGCCTCGATCGGACTTATGATCCAAAAGATATGGATTTCAACATATCATATAAATATTATTTTCCTTCATTTTCCACTAAATAATTTATCGGATAGAGGGTCGTCATAGCTTTCTAATGACACCAAGAACGTCCAGATCCGAGTTACGGATCAAAAGTTATGAAGGAAACAAAACGGGAAAAGCTGTCATGTTCGCTTTGCGAAGCTTCAGCGAGCATTCGCTTTCCTCCTTCGCTATGCGAAGCTCTAGCGAATCAAGTCAGAAAGAAAAGGGCACAAAGCTCGCTTTGCGAACACCTGGCGAACCTTCGCCTTGCCATTCGCACTGCGAATCTCTGGCGAACCTTCGCCTTCCTCTTCGCTATGGGTTCGCTTTGCGAACCAGCAAAAACTGGGTTTCCCAGCAGCGTAACAGCAGGTCTTTTGGGGCCAAAATCCAACATTCCTTCAACCAAAACTCATCCAAATCATACCTAAACATGTTCCAATCATACAACAAGTATTCCACACATTTTATATCGAATTTCATCCGTTAGATTTTATTGATTTATTCGTTTAATCATTTTCTCTCAACTCTAACCTAAGTTCTAAATCCTTAATTCTAGAACTTAGAGCGTCTAACTAGAACCCACCTGATAATCGAAGAGGAGTTTGAAGAAGATGATGAATTGATGATCCATGAACTTCTTCTTCCCAAGTTCTTCTTCTTTCTCTTCTTTCCTTTTCTTCCTTTCCTATATATATATATATATAATCCTTATTATATAATATAATCCAATAGAGTAAAATATCTCCAATTGATATTTCATCATCTCAACCCAATTGATCAATTATTAGAGTTATCTTAAAAGTCTTTCTTGAACTAATAATAAATTGATCTCTTCGGAGTTCATTAGTTGCTCTATTGATCCTTATTGATAATACTTAAAGCACGTAGAGGATTCCATTAATGCAATTTACCAAAGATAGAGCACATAGCTGCTCATCTGATCTCATATGATATCCAATTGAACATTTAGATAATACGGGGTATTACAAATGCATATACGCCTTTTCTCACGCTCTCTTTGGTGTAAAAGCATGGGTTTAGTAGATAAATGCATGGTTGTCAAGATCTCGATCTAGATCTTAAAATCTTAATATTTTATTATCTCATTAACCCCCAACGATCTGGATCTTAAGTAGAATCCTGTGTTGTAGCCAAATTTTGAAATCATTGATTTTGTGGGATCTTTGTCAGTTTCGATTATGATTGACCATTTTTTAGGCACTCTCATTAAAAGGTGAGAAGGATGACAAGATGCAGAGGCGCAACAATTTTTGTTCGACGGGGACAAATGCTTGCCTTTTGAGATTATGAAGTTTTAGATTTAGGGTTTTGAGAATAAACATCTCACTTGTAAGGTTTCTTTTAGCTGATTGACTTATGATAATCCTAATAATTGATCAAATATGTCCTTAATGTCGAACAAATGTTTCATGTGGTAGCAATAAAGTATAAAAACTCAATCATACGTGTCTAAAGAATATGAAAAGGAGTCATTTTCTCTTGAATACACTTGCCTACTAACATATATCATGTAAAAATACTTTAAATATATACTATTGTTTTTTTCATTTTAGTAGGATCTTATGGTTTTGTTGCGATCTTATGTTTTATGATCTTGTTACCCCCTATTGATCCTACAAAAATAACTGGGTAGGATCTTCCGATCTTAGGTACAATTTTATATTTTACGATCTTGATATTCTTTCCCGATCTTATGTAAGATCTCGATTTTGACAACCTTGGATAAATGAATATATGCACAATGAACCATGTAAGAAAGTTAATTGCTAGCTTCTGCTATATAGAATAAGAGAGTAGTGTTATAACAACATTGTATAATGAAACCAACTAAAAAATAATACACGAATTTTATGAAGCTAACTAAAACATATAATTCATGTATCATGTTAAACTAGCTCAGTTAATTAAACTGCTATAAAACTTTTTACATTGAAATAAACTACAACAACATATCTTCTTACTACTTAATCCAAAAGGAAACACTCTTATAAAACTACAATAATCCTAATTTCTATCAAATTAACCTTAAATAACAAAGTCTACACAAAATGCACATCAAATTTTCCTATAAAAAAGAGTGTATCACCCTAAGGCCTTCCTTTTCATGAGTATTCTACTTCACCAAAATTCATCTTCAAAAACCTATATTCACCATAGTCATGCATAAGTATTTAAAAGAAGTTGTGCATCTCTAACATTGTAACTTGACTTCCACCTCCATTATGACTTCCATTCAAAATCACATGATCTGGAGACAGAGAGATCGAACTGTAGTCTTGTGGTTTCTACCAATAATTAAGAAAGTCAAGTATACTTTTATAAAATATCATTAAAAGTTATATTGTACATATGAATGAAATACTTGCTTACATTCAACAATTGAGTAAAATTTTAATTTGAATGAAAGGCATGCTCACCATCATTTTATACTGCATATTTTTCTTGTATAATTGAAGTAACTTGTATTGCAAAGATCAAGTATAAGTAACTAGTATTATAAATAAAATATAGTTGTAATAAAGTTATGCATAAATCACCAAATTTTCTTGAGTTTTTTTTTTCTTTTTCCATGATACATTTTTCTTTCTCTTTATAGCCAATTTTTCATTCCAAGATTTGGGTCAGTTTTTACTTCTATAAGGACATTCTTTCTTTTTTTTACTCATTTTGCTTCTACAAAATCAACAATGTCTGCACTGTTGTCAAATTCACCATTTCCAGTTGATATGGATATGTTATACATTCCAATTGATTCTCCTTCCATAGGATTTTTATTCAACGTATCATTAATTATCTTGTTGGACTCTTCATAAATTTGGATAGAAAAGTGTAATTTTCATGAGATTGAGATGCCCTGTTTGTTAGTTTAACTATTCGAGGACATAATTCATTGTATCTCTTCATGATATGAGTTTTTATATCAAATCAATATGGCATCCTTTCCAATATTGATTATGTCCCAACCATGCTTCTCTTGTCCACCTTTTGAGTATATAGTGCAAATAAATAATTTAATATTCATCGCATCCAAAACTTTCAAAGCACGACTACATAAAATACCACGTGTCTCAAATTTACAATAATCACAAGAAACCTTTTGATCCTTTAAATTCCCTATTACTTTCCTCTCCTTATTCTCATCATAATTTATGACAATATATAACCCGCATTTCAAATTCTTTATGCAATTGTCTAGATATTCTTCATGTTCCTCTTGGAACTCCTTAGATATTTATGGACTGTAACTCTCCTGCTTGAACAAGCATTTAAGCCTTTTTCAGTTTCAACCTAGGCAATTTATGTTTTGATTCGTAATCTTCTTCTGACACATTGTTTTGTTTTCCATTTATAACTATTTCAAAATGTATTAAAAATTGAACCAAATTTAAATATGACTTCAAATAGTTTTTCAAATCAGCATTGAAGCTCTCATTTAATTGAGTGGATCTTATACCTGCGATGAAAGTTTTTTGAACATAGGCCCATGCCCATTTTTCCTTCACTCGATAAATTGAATATAGCTAGGAATCATCAGAAACATTATGCTTAAGAAGTAAGGCATTTCATGCATTATGAAATTCTTCTTCTTCTTCGTGTAGATCAATGCATGCTTTAAAATCTGAGCAGAATTATGAACTTTTTTAGTGTAGATGGTTCATATGCCTTAGGGTGTTTTTTGTTATATGCCAAGTACATAGTCCATGAAATGTTTGAGACATAACTTGATAAATAGCCTTATCCATTACTGCATCTGGATCAGTTAAAATGGTTTTAAGCTTTACTCCTCCCATAGTTTTGAGAAAAGTTTCAAATAACCATTGAAAATAAGGAATTGTTTCATCATAAAGCAATGTTGCCCCAAAATCAATTGTTTTCCGGAAATTATTAAGTCCAACAAATACTCCTAATGGTCGATAATTAGTTGTCTGGTGTGTTGTATCAAAAGTGATGACATCACCAAAATATCCATAATCATTTATCATTTATGAATCATCTCAAAATATATTTGTTATTTTCTCTTCAACATCCATTTGAAAGTCATAAAATAAGGAGGCATTTTAACTTTTTCCTTTTAAATACATCAACAATGCACCAACTTCACCATATCGTAATGAATGATTCCTTTTAGTTCGAAGGCAATTCTTGTGATCTTGTCTTGTATAACCAACAACGTTTATTCCACCAATTTTTTGAATACATATTCATGAAAAATATTTTGGTTTTAATCATGATTCATCAGCCAACACAATTTGTGACGCTTGTGACTCAGATGTGCGTCTATGAGAGATAATCATATGGACATACCCTGGTGGTTGAAGAGAGTGATTATGTTTAGCTACAAAGTTGAAAACATGGTATTTTCCAATTTTTTGATCAAGTGAAATAATCATATGTGCTTTACATCCAATTCTAGTTTATGTTCTATAATCTTTTGTCAAATGGTCTCATTTTTTCAACACTAGGTTTCCCCTCTTTAAAGCACGAGAGTCTTCTTGAATTCAGAATTCCATCTATTTTGGTTTTGTTTCCATATTCTCAAAAATACTAAATTCAGTTCTCCTACTATACTCATTATAAAACTCATAGGCAGTTGCCTCAGATTCAAACTCATTTTCCAAGTGTGGTATATGATCAACAAAATTCTCTTTTCTAAGCAAAATACTTTCATGAATATTGTAGACCCATTGAACCACAACTTCAGTAGTTGAAATTGATGACTCATTTGAGTTTTTTTATGAAAAAAATATATTCAATTTGTTAATGATGAAAATCATATAAACTCGTATATATATTTGTGTATTAAAACAAAGAGAAGTACATTTTTTAAAAAAGTAATTTTACAAATATATAAATTAATGTTCAATTAAGTTGAGTTCTAACGATATTGCTTGAGTTTTTTACCCATGGCATGACAATACGGTGATATATGGTTAGAAATTTTCTGCATTTTACACACAACTCACAGCACAACGATACAAAAGTGCGGCGGCAAGATTGCATAACGATAAGATGAAGTGTTATTGTTAAAACAATGAAGGAGAATATGTAGAGAAGTGAAACGGGATATGGGTCTTGCTCAACATGTGGGTACGACATCTGGTGCAGAAGGGACACGTGCTGGAAAAGATATGACAACATGTGGGTACGACATCTGGGTCTTGCTCAATAGGCCATATTGATGCGTTTTGGAAGATTCAATTAGATTTTATTGCTTTTATTTAGCAATATGGTTATATGATTTGTGGGACAGATGTGAAGATCAAATAAAGTTTAAATGTGATTTAAATTTGAATTTGAATTAAACCAACTCATATCTTTATGTTGGAGATATTTATGGAACAAATAATATCCAACTGATTGTGCAAAGATTCAGGATGAAATTAAAGCTAATATCCAAGGAGAAAAACCCGTAATAATTTTTCTATATAAGGAGCTCAAGATCTACATTAGGAAGCAAGAAATATTTGTTGAAGATTTAGAGTCCTTGTTATTGCTTTATATACACCTCTATGTTTTAGTAACTTAGCATAGAAGGTTTGTCTAATAGGGTTGTAATATTCAACATTGATAATTGGGTTAAACACCAATCACTAGGGTTTAGTGATTGAGAGAAAGTGAGAGGGATTATGATATTTAGGGGGGGGGGGGGGGGGGGGGCTAAATAGAAAATCATTGGGTAGTGTTAAGAGGAGGCATGATAAGGGATAAAACTTGGGGTTTTATATTATATTATAATTTATTTATTTTCTAAATTAAATAAATGAATATATCTACAATAAAACTAATGGGATAAAACAAGTGATAAAATTGAGATAAAACTGGGATAAAAATGATAAGTTCTGGATAAAACTCTTAGGGTCCAAAGAGTATAAAAAATTGGATAAGGGATAAAATTTGGGATTTTTTTTATACATATATTATGACAATTAATTTATTTTCTAAATAAATTAAAAGGGATATTTTTGCAATAAAACAGGATAAAACAAATGTCACACACTTAAATTGTAAGTCCTATGCCCTTGTGCATTGAGACATTTTTTCAAGTCAAACTTTTCTGCACCTCCGTTGTGTGAGAAATTTTAAGGGATAAAAACAACCAACAAATGATATTTTTAAGAAGAACTACGGTGCTCTAATCTCTCATCTAAGGTTAGGGTACGTAGATATAGGGTTGTAAACCCTAGCGAGTACAATTATAAAAAATATTTTTAGGTTTCTTTGTTTTTTTTGTAAATTATAAAAATAATTTTGTAAATAAATAATTGGAATTCTTGTAAATAATTAAATATATAAGTAATAAATAAGCATACCTCTTAGGCAAGCAATCAACCCTAGATTTTAAGAAGGGGTGCCTAACACCTTCCATTCACTTAACCGACTCCCGAACTTAGTGTCTCACCCTTAATCTTTAGGTTTTATCATTTGTTCCTGTCTCTTAGGAGGAATAAAGGATGATGGCGACTATGTCATTTTGCCGGCCACGACAACTGGCGACTCTGCTGGGGAAATATTCCCTAAATAAAGCCCATCCTAACCTTAGGTTTTAGGGTTTATCTACTTCAGCACTAGCCTCATGTGCTTCATCAATCACAACAAAGGAAGTTTGGAAGGAAACTGAATCCTATGTTAAAGTCCCATGACTTACTCAAAAGTTCCATAGTAAAGCTACAACCCCTTTGATCTTTCTTCTCGTCCATATCCTCTCAGTCATGACGAGAATGCCCTATATGAATACAAATTCTAAGACGTGATCGACAACAAACAGTTGACTTTCAAAGGAGGAGTCCCTTTGGTGAAAGGTTACCCCATACTTGGACAAGTGCAAGAACACCAAGAAGTATATCTCAAAGATTGGTGGCCCGACAATGAAGCTCATCCCTGAGATCAATAGACTTTATCATTTCCAATTGTAATTTATTTTTTTCTAAGTGTTGTTTGTATTAAAATTTGTACTCTTTGAGAAGTAATTTTAATAAAACGAGCATGCATATTTTTGGAATCAATCCATTCGTTTACACTCTCTTTTATGCCATCACTTGCAAATATATATATATCAAAGTATGCTTTAATAGTAAGACCTAGCTAATGATGTAAGGCATTGTTTCACTTTCCAAACACTGGAGAAATAAGGAGATAATCCGTAGTCAACCCCCTCGAGGCAGAATTCGGTGTTCTTTCTATTTTCAAAAAACCTTTAATCTTAACCAGGGGCCGGGTAGTTCTTCAATTAAGTCAATAATACATTTGGATCTCAAGAGAATTATCATATCTAATCACACAGATAAAGGTTTAAGCACATCTTCTTCCTCGCGTACATCGTCAAAGATCAAGGAAGCAATGAAGATAAAGCTTACCACATCTTCTTCCTCACACCATTCAACATTGAGGAAGCAAAAGAAATAAAAGATCATAATATTTTTCATGGCAGTCACACCCTTTATAAGTCAAAAGCAAAATCTCGCAAAATTTAAGCCGTATAATCCTTTTGTTTCATAAACCATGAATCAGGCCATGTTACAACATTTAAAAGTCCTAATTGAAGTTAGGTTCACTATGAAAGCATATTCAGCAAAATCATTGTTAACTAACTCCGAATGTTTGTTAAAACATCGCTAACCACATTTCACATCTTCATTTGTGCCAACCTCATGGCCAGATATCATCATACTTGTTTCCATATCTACTTTCGATTTCAAAAACGTGCATATGCATAGTGTTAGAATTACTTCTCAAAGGGAACAATTTTACTCGCAAATCAATACTTAGCATCGAAGGAATTTCATCAAAGGTATGATCAGGTTCATACCGATTCAAGATATTTCTGATTAGGGGGCAAATTATCAAGGAATCCTTCCAATCAAGGGGCAAATCCTAATGATCATAGGGGCACATCATCGTAAGATCTTACTGGTTAAGGGTAAAACATTTCAAGATTTGACACACCTATGTCAAAATACCTCAATGACTCTAATGATAAGGGGTAGGCCTTTTCAAGAGGTTCATACTGGGGCAGGCTACCTCAAGAGCACAGTAAAACCAACCACTCCAAGGCTCAATCTAATCATGGGCATACCTTTCAAAGATTCAAACACTAGGACACACTTTTCAAGATTTAAATATTGGGCGCAGTCCTTATCGAGGTCATATCATAGCATGGTGGGATCCAAGTTCCTTTTTAATTTATTCCTCCAGACCTCAATTAGCTGGGGGAATACTTTTCAAGATTTAAATACCGGGGCAGTTCATATCAACGTTGTATCAAAGCATGGAGGGATCTAAGTTCCTTTTCATGCATACCTTTCAAAATTCAATCAATCTAGGGCAATACCCTCCGAAGCTCAATCAATCTGGGGCAGACCACTACAAGGTTTGATAAAGAGAAACCACTTCAAAAATGGATCATCAGGGGCATATCATTCCAAGGGTCGATCAGTCAAGGGAGAATCTCTCCAAGGCTAATAGAAAGGCAGCCATATATTCATGCAGCTCCTTTAAAGATCCAACCGACTGGGGCAAGACAGGACACAAATGGGTAAGCTCTCTTCGAACTCTCACGATCCCTAGTGAAACCCTCTCCCACATCAGCAATCCTCAAGTTACAAACGAGTATCGGGAGATCATGCTAGCTCAATATCCACTACCATTTTTTAACAAATATCCTTATTACATAAGCAACCTCTCTAAGTCTTAACCATTGCTCACCATAGGGGAATTTGTTGAAATATTCAAATCATTGTCATGCATTAATCTTGTCACTATGCTCTAGCATCTAATCATTCATATCATCTCATTCATAGCATGAATCTAACATCTACAAAAGCCCAACTTTGATTGACATCTCATAAAAGCCCAACCTTGCTTGGCACTCAATACCTACAAATAGCCCAATCTTCACCATCGTAACCCAAGATTAATACATTGTGTGCATCAAACATCACATTCATATTTCACATCTCTTGTAGCATATCCATGAATATGGAACATTAGACCATGTAACATGCATGCACGAATATACATACATAACATAGGACTTATGACCGCTCCTAGAAGTTCAATCTCCAGCTATACCAGTACAATACCCAGGTAGGGTTGCTTATTGGCCTTCCCCAATAAGTAACATTACCACAAGTTCCTTTTCAATAAAGGATTTTCCCAGCAAGCTCACTCACCGTGAGTCTTCAAAGAACATATCCAGTAATCGATCATTCTGAATGATCGTTATCAACCAGTTAGCAGGTCTTTACCTATCACATCCCTAACTTAGCAACATGGCTTTCATAAGAAATAAGTTCCAACAAATATCTAAGGGTTTTTTTATTAAGGGTTCCATTAAGGGTTTTTATCAAGGGTTCTATTAGGGGTTTTCATCAGTTTTTTATCCGAGGGATTCCGCCAAGGTTTCTTCAAAAGGGTTTTATCAAGGGATTTCATCAAAAGGGTTTTATCAAGGGATTTCATTAAGGGTTTTATCAGGGGTTTCATCCGGGGTTTCATCAAGGGCTTCTATTAAAAGGGTTTTATCATGAGTCTCGTCAAGGGATTCATCAAGGGGTTCTATAAAAATTTTATCTAGGGGGTCTACCAAAATTCTACCAAGGGTTTCTACCGGATTTTTATCCAAGAGGTTCCATCAAGGATTTTAATAGAACTTTATCAAGGGGTTTCACCATGGTTTTAAGCAAAGGGGTTTTATCCTGAGTGATCTGGGTATCACTAGAGTCCTACCCGATTTCCGTAATATGATCAGATGATCATAGGAATCGTAGGCTAGTTCCACCGAAAGGGTTGAAACTAATCATCAGGAGTTAATCAAAGGGTTCCATCATGGATTTGTTAGACAACTTTGTTATGGTTTTATCACCAGGGGTTCCATCAAAAGTTGCCACATGGATATTTATTGAGATTTTACCAAGGGTTTTTATCAAGGAGTTCTACCAGGATTTATCAAAACGGGATCACTAGAGTCCTACCCGACTTCTCTGATCAGGGGAATCATAGGCAAGTTGGAATTAATCAACAAGGGTTTTACTAAGGTTTCTATCAAATGTGGGTTGGAATATTAACAGAGCATTGTTCAATCCTTGCTCAACTCCGAAATTTATTCACTTCACGGTCAAAATTAGGGTTTCTTTTTATATCTAATCATTTCCTCCCCGAGAAGATGAAGACTCCTTGTCATCATCATCTCAGTTTGAAGTTGATTAAATAGGGGCAACTGTCGTACCCCAAAATTTGACCACTATTTCTTTCTTGTTGTTGGCTTAAAATCTAGGTCATTGACATGCTCAAGGCCCTTTATAAGGCATCTGGTTAACCCCAGTGAACTAAAAAGTCAAAGGGGACTATTTTGACTTTTTAGTCCTCTTAGGGATTTGTGTTAATTCAGTGATGTTATTTGGGAATGTTATAATTTGGGGGTTATGCTAGAGGGATATTACCATTAGTAACTAGGACATTTTGCCTTATTAAAAACATTGGTAAAAAAAAGTATTAAGGGGATTATTCGTTTTAATAGCAGAGGTAGAATAGATTATAATAGCGTTATTATTAGTTAAATGGAGTTTAGATTAACATAAGTGTTATTTTTTTTAACATATTAATATTAAGTTATATTATTATTATTTAGGAATATATTAATATTAAGATTAATTAGGGTTAAATTAATTTTTTATTAGTCAAATTATTATTAATTGATATATTATAGGGTCATAATGGGGTTATTAGAGCATAATATTAGTATTAATATCATTATTAATATTAATATTATCATGGATATTTTATTAAGATTATTATTATATACTCGCTAATGATATTTTATTTTGAATAAATAAAATGACACAATTGGTAAAAGAGCACGTGTAACAAAAAATATATAGTACTTTTTATGTTACTTTTTGTTCAAGTCAATCAAATTGAATTCTTTTTAATTTGATTATTCCCACTTCTAGTAAGAATCAAAATAAACTTTCTTTTGTATTTTAATACTGATAAATAACTTTGATTATGAAATTTTATTTTCGTATACATTTAAACTAATTTTTGTCCATATAAATAAGTGCATAATTCATTCACAGGAGATCCACAATTCACAAATCTACTATCCCTACAGTTGTTGTTCTTCACATTGAAGAACAACAACATTAAAACCTTAAACTTTCGACATTTCTCCAAGCAAAAAATAAAGAAAAAACGGATCTTGCACCAAAGGAAAAGGGAGAAAAAACACAAAAGAAATGGAAAGAAGGGAGGAAGCAAGCAGTTTATGTTGGTCACGATACTTCAGGTTGGTTGTCTGAATTTTGTATTCGTCGGCAAGTTTGATCTTTATGAATTTTATTTTTTTTGTGTGATTTATGATTATGCTATGTCTATTGATGATTATTTTGTAGTTCTTATTTATACTATTTAGGTCCTAGTTTTTTTAATATTCAATTTTTAATCATTACAAAAACTACAAAAAAAAAAAAAAAAAATATATATATATATATATATATAATCACCTAGTTATTTGCTTATTCGCATTCAAATCCATTTTATTTTTATATACTGGTCATAATTTATAAAAAAAAAAAAGCATATCAATTTGTTTACTAAAGTCATATAAAAAATTTTGTTTTCTAAATCAATTTTTTTAACAAATGTCATAAAACCTTTTCAAACTTAATATTTTATATCAAATCAATTTTTCTTTAACAAATGTCATACAACCCTTTCAAACTTAATATTTTAAATTAAATCAATTTTTCTTTAACAAATGTCATAAAACCTTTTCGAACTTAATATTATAAATCAAATCAGTTTTTCTTAAACAAATATCATAAAATCTTTTCTAACTTAATATTATAAATCAAATCAGTTTTTCTTAAACAAATATCATGAAATCTTTTTAATATTGTAAATCAAATTAATTTTTTTGGCTAACATAAATTAGAGTTTTATTTTTTTTAAATCTGCACTATGTAAGTTGTAACTACCCATAACATGTTTAGAAAATAAAAATCCTAAAAAACAAAAAAATACTTAGTATTTTATGACAATAATTTAGGAGTTATTAATACAATTAAGGACTTTTTTTATTAAGGTAATTCTATTAGGATAATTAGAAATTAATTAGTTGGCATTAATGATCAAATAAGTCTTAAACAAAGAATTGGAATTAATAAGAAAATAAGTAAATACTTATCTAGATAATCAATTAACATATAAGGGTTGATTAATATAATGATGTGATTAATAATAAATAATTATATAATTATATATAATTATAATTAACATGGAATAAAGATATAATTATAATTAGGGATTTTAATTTCAAGATTTTAATTTCTATTTCTTAATTAACTATCCTTCTATTTTTTAAATAATTAGGATAGAACTATTTTAATTAAGGGTTTAATATATCTTTTTATAATTGATCAAGTGAGATAATCTAAGAGTTAATTAAGGGATAAGGAATAAATTATTAGAGTTTCAAGGGATAAAAATTGAGGATAAAATAAGGGATATGAGATAAATATTTGATTTATAATATAAAGGATTTTATGGAATATTAGGGATAAAATGAGATAAATCATGGGAGAGAAATGTGATAACTAAATAGGGATAAGGGATAAATTATTAGGGTTTAAAGGGATAAAAATTGAGTATATAATAAAGGATAAGGGATAAATATTTGGTTTATAATATAAAGGATTTTATGGGATATAATGGATAAAATGAGATAAATTATGGGAGAAAAATGAGATAACTAAATAGGGATAAGAGATAAATTATTAGGGTTTAAAGGGATACAAATTGGGGATAAAATAAGAGATAAGGGATAAATATTTGGTTTATAATATAAAGGATTTTATGGGATATTAGAGATAAAATGGGATAAATCATGAGAGAAAATTTGGATAACTAAATGGGGATCAGGGATAAATCTTGTGTTTTTATAGTATATTATAATTTATTTATTTTCTAAATCATCTAAAGGGATATTTCTAAAATAAAACTAATGAGATAAAACATGGAATAAAACAAGTGATAAAATTGGGATAAACTGGGATAAAAGGGATAAGTTTTGGGATAAAACTCTTAGGGTCCGAAGAGTATAAAAAATTGGATAAGGGATAAAACTTGATATTTTTTATACATATATTTTGGCAATTAATTTATTTTATAAATAAATTAAAAGGGATATTTTTGCAATAAAATTGAATAAAACAAATGTCACACACTTAAATTGTAACTCCACTGCCCTTGTGCATTGAGACATTTTTTCAAATCAAACTTTTCTCCACCCCCGTTGTGTGATAAATTTTAAGGGATAAAAACAAACAACAAACAAATTTTTTTAAGAAGAACTATAGTGCTATGTTCCCTCATCTAAGGTGAGGGTATGTAGGCATATGGTTGTAAACCCTAGCGAGTACAATTATAAAAAAATATGTTTAGGTTTCTTTGTTTTTTTTTTTGTAAATTATAAAAATAAGGTTGTAAATAAATAATTGGAATTCTTGTAAATATTTAAATATATAAGTAATAAATAAGCATACCTTAGGCAAGCAATTAACCCTAGAATTTAAGGAGGATCCCATTGAGTACAATGGAGTTGAGGGGTGTCTAACACCTTTCACTCACTTAACCGAGTCCCGAACTTAGTGTCTCACCCCTAGTCTTTAGGTTTTATCATTTTTTTCCTGTCTCTCAGGACGAATAAAGGATGATGGTGACTCTATTATTTTACCGACTGCAACAAGTAGCACGATAACACAGTGGAACATGTTCTCAAGTGAGGGTTTTGGAGACATGAAAAAGAATGACAACAACAACAACAAAAAAACACAATGAGCATCAAATTCATGATAAGCATAATCCAACGAACAAATCGAGAGAGAATGACACAACCATGAACAACAATAACACCAGCGATTTAACCAACACCAAATGATGGAAGTCTCTAGAAAAGGATCAGATAAAGTGCAACGTTGATGCTTCACGTGTTAACAAAGGGAATTGAGATTTAAGTATTCTATTTAGGAATAAATATGGTGAAACTATGGCGGTTGGGACCATATGTATGAAAGGCAATGATAACTCCACGACAGCAGAAGCGATTGTGCTATGCAAAAGAGTGGATTTGGCCATATGTTGTTGTTTTATGGAGGTAGATTTTGAAACAGATAATGAGGGAATAACTACTTTACCTAACAACAATGAAGACCACCAAATAGAAGTCGACAAAATCATGAAGGAGATAAGGAAGAAGATGAAAGGTTTTCGGTGGGCTAGGGTTTCTCACAATGGAGGAGAGACAAATATGGCGGCTCACATCCTTGCTAGACAAAATGGTCATTATGGTAACCAGGTTCGGATTAAAGATTATCCTCAATGTCTCAAGGCCCAAATTGAAAAGGATCAGAGGCCTATGTTATTTTTTTTACTCCATGTCAAAAAAAGGTGTAAATGAATTTAATCGGGTCAAGCTGAATATTTAAAGTTTAAATTTGGTTAGTGAAACTAATAAATGTTATTTATTCTATTTGGTACACTAAAAATCATGTGATAATTACCATTAAGCCTATAAACAAACTTCGATTGTTTGTGGTTTTACTTTTCGTAATTATTTATCCAATTTTTAGGTGGATTTATTAAAAACCTTCCTTCACTTTAGTTTTGCATGTAGAGCTTATGATAATCATTCTGCCAATAAAAGGGAGGTTGGTTGAGGTTGTATTAATATTTGAATTGAGAGTGGTTCTTAGATTGCTATTAAGTCCTTTGAGAATCCACAAATAGTTCCTTGAAACCTTCTAAACATATGAGGAAATAGTATGATGGGTGTAAATATGGTTTACTCCCATATTTTCCGAGAAGGTAACACATGTGCTAATAAGATGACAAACTTTGGTCACTCAGTGAATTATTTATTTTGGTGGAATTTTACTCCCGCATTTATAAAGGATGAGTTCTTGAGAGATAAACTGGGTGTCCCTTGGTATTATTTTTTGTAGTTCTTTTCGCTTTTTGTTTTTTTTAGGGTTTGATATAGTCTCCTTGTATATATCTTTCACCATTATTATCATTACAGAGAGTGATAATTTTTAAACTAAAAACATTTTGGACAAGCTTAACAAAATCAACGAAATCCTTAAAAGTTCCATCCTTTTGGGCTAAAAATAACGTCCAAGTGAATCTAAAGTAGTCATAAACAATTACAAATCTGTAATAGTTGCCTCCTAAAATTTTTGTTCACGAAGGGCCAAACAAGTCTAGGTGGAGAAACTTGAGAGTTTTTGATGTCGAAACAACCTTCTTCGATTTAAACGACACTCTTGTTTGCTTTTCCATTTGGCAAGCATCCAATAATTTGTCTTTTAAAAACTTAATTTTAGGGAGACGAACTACTAGATTCTTGGATGCTATTTTATTTATTAAGTGGAAATGCACATGACTTAAGCGCCTATGCCATAACCAAGAATATTTACCCTTGGAGACTAAGCACTTAGTTCCATGCATTGACACATCATCTAGATCAAGCATATAGACATTATCAATCCTAAAACCCTTAAACACAAGATCTTTACATGTCTTATGCTAAATTACACAAGTAAAAGTATAAAAAATTATGGAATACGCTTTGCCACATAATTGGCTAATGTTAAGTAAGTTGTGTTTAAGCTCTTTGACTAAAAGCACATTTCAATGGTAATTATGGAGGGATTTTCCATAATACATTCACCAAGAATTATACCTTTTGTATTGTCGCCATACGTAGCGTGACCACTTTCCTTCTCATCGAACTTGATGAACATGAAAGCATCTCCTGTCATGTGTCTTGAACATCCGCTATCTAGAAGCCATAATGTTTTTTATAGAGGAAAGACTTTTCCAAGACAATCAAATAAGCAATTTAGGTCCCCAACTAGTGGGTCCTTTAGGGTTAGTTGAGGTACACTTAGGAAATCGTGTCATTTTACCATTGGGAACTTGAACGTTCCTAACATGACAAAGAGGCCTAATTTGACCCTTATCATCACAATAATGACATATAGATTTAGATTAAATGCTTTTTCTATTTCTCCTAGTAACATGAGGGTTTTTAAGAAAAGCGTCCCTCTATCACTTGAAGAGCTAGAACAAGTATAAGATAGTGAGGTAGCATGAATTAATTGTTCTTTAAGAGTTTCAATTTCATGTTTTAAAGATGGACAAGTAACACATTGTACTTTTTCTATCCTTTCAACTAAAGTATATGAAATATTATAACGCTTATAAACTAGAGATGTATGTGTTTCCTTAGGAGTATCCAAAGCGCGATTAAGATTACTTAATTCCTTTTCAAGTTTTAAAATAATTTATTTTTGGAGAGAAATTTTCTTAAAAACATTTATAGAATCCACATACATATTGTGACGCCCCCAATCTATACCCCCAAATAATTATAAAACAATAAACACTTAATAAAATTTCGTCAGAGTATATTTAAAAACATGGCATAGTCGGGGAAATCACATCAACGTGAAACAAAACATACATACAACACCTGCCCATAAAGATATGCAACAGTGGGGTAGCATACATACAGAGGAAACTCAGTTCCTTACACCCACATTTCAAAGTTTTTAGAATAAAAGCGGAAAATCTCAAAACTGAATATCATATAAAAAGTTGGTCCTATTTCAGGTTATACATGCACAAGCAAAAGATGTATATACACAACAACCACAAACGGCCACCCTAGCTACCTGGTGTCACATATCAGAGCCGACCGACAAAAAGGGCGAAGACACAAAGCTTCACAAAAAGACCTCCAGCAACTCTAATCTGCAATGCCTCATAGAGCATTATGAAACGAGCAGAAGGGTGAGAAACACAATCATAATACAGTTGCATATAATTATATATATCAACATAAAAATACACAATATAAAATATTCTCACCACAAATGCACCACCATCAATTCAACACATATTATATATATATATATATATATATATATATATATATATATATATATATATATATATATATATATATATGTCACCAATACATCTCAATAATATACAACACACTCATCATCAACACAATTATACATGTTTCAACTCATCAATCTCATTCCCAGTCATTACACGCCAACACCCAAAGCATATAAAGATTTCATTCACATAATCACATGTTCACGCATAATGCCTATGTTTATACACAAATACATATCATTCATAATTCAATACATTTATCACAAATGCACCTCAATTCACAAATGCTATCACAAGCTCAATCACACAATTACTCCATTCCCAATTGCATATTAATCATGCCAATACATTTATCACAAATGCACCTCAATTCACAAATGCTATCACAAGCTCAATCACACAATTACTCCATTCCCAATTGCATATTAATCATGCCAATACATTTATCACAAATGAATATCACAACATCTCGCACATAATTAACCAAATCATGATTTTCCACATATAACCAATGCAATCATAATTCATGCAGATGCAAAGAGACCGACACAACGACTCTCTATGCACATGCATATGCGGTACCGACTCCAAGATTCATATCTCAAAACTAGTTCCCTCAGGAACTCTGCAGAACTATCGCTCGTTATATCACTGTAACTCCCCGTCGGGCATACGATGTTCAACCGTCGCTTTAGGTCTCCACATGAGCACACGACGTTATGGATTGCTTTAGGTCTCCACATGAGCACACAATCCGATCGCTTTAGGTCCCCACATGGGCACACGATCGTCTATAACCATCGCTTTCAGTCCTCAGGCTATTCATACCTTTCATATTTTCGAGGCACACGATGTTATAGCTAATTCCCCACCGGAACCGCCGTCACGCAGGACGCAATCGCCTATAAACATCGCTTTAGGTCCTCAGGCTATTCATACCTTTCATATTTTCGAGGCACACGATGTTATAGCTGATTCCCCACCGGAACCGCCGTCACACAGGACGCAATGACAATGCATATCATGATGCTTGACACACAAGAACTCATGACAACCATGCATTTTCACACATATATGCAACCATAAACATGCATATATAATCAAATACAACACATTGCATTTATTTGCCCTTCGGCCACAATTCATCACCACAACATGCCATCCCATGTATTCACATCATATAACATCATACAAGTCATACGATATCCATATTCAAAGCACATTACATAATACACATCATTTACACACCATTAAAACGGCAAAAGTCGACAAAACGACACTATTCACATTTCCCGACATAATTTAATCGGCTAACAATCCCAAAATCATCATAATCACAAGGTACAGCTCAATAGTTTCCCAACGCATCAAACCACGCCTCAAACCGAGCCACAGATCAAAAGTTACGCAGAAAACAAAATTACACAAACAGCACTGTTCGCTGGGCGAACCCTCTCGCGAGCATTCACTAGCACCTTCGCTAGGCGAATGTTCCAGCGAACCACTACTAGCTAAAAACAGACCCAAAGTTCGCTAGGCGAGCCATTGGCGAACCAAGTTAGAACCAAACAGAACCAAAAACACCCAAAGTTCGCTAGGCGAACCCCCGTAGCGAACCTTCGCTACCCTTCGCTGAATCGTTCGCTAGGCGAACCCGCGAAAACCTCACTCGCTGCCACCTTCGCCCCAGGTTCGCTAGGCGAACCAAGGAAAACCCAAAAATTTTCTGCGCTGTTTGAAACCCCAAAAGTGATATTTTTCCAACCCAAACATTTCCAAATCAACATATATCAATCAAAACCTATTCTAATCATGTCAACAAGCAATCTACCACATTTACATCGATTTCCAACCGTTAAACCATCGATTTTACTCATTTTATCGTTTTCGACTTAGAAGTGAAAAACATGGAAAGCAAGAGAATCATCCAAACACATACATACATAATCATATACAAGCATAGTATAATCGAGTTTTGCACCTTACCCGATTAAATCGATTCCTAGAAGTGATTTTCTTGAGTTTCCAAGCTTTTTCCTAATTTCTCTCTTTTTCTCCTTTCTCTTCTTTTCTTTCTTCCCTTTCTTTCTTTCTATTTTTCTTCTTTTCTAATTCTCTCCCTTTTCTCTCTTTTACTAACTTAGTAAAATTAATGCAAAATGACCCAATTGCCCCTACTCTCAACTATCTCACAAATGTTCCCGAAACGCAATAAAATATAATCACAATGTAAAATAACATATTATCACCCCAAAGTCATAAATAAAAATAATATAATACTCAAAATTATTAAATCGACTCGATTAAATAAAATGATCAAAACTTGGGCGTTACAACTCTCCCCCACTTGGAAATTTTCGTCCTCGAAAATAAAGCCAAACCCAACAGCTCCAATCACAGCCCTCGCATCTGACCAACAATCATAGACCGACCAAAAACACACTACAAATAACACAACTGACTAACCACCTTGCTAGCAGCAGAAACAACAACGACACGACAACGACGACAACAACACCGACAAGATGCAAAGCCCATACAATGCACTTGACGACCAACTCACAACTCAAGGAATACACAAGCACCAACTCACAGGTTCACTCTTGAACCGAAACACAACAAGATCGTTACCATCACCGTAGGTAACCCACCTCTAATTCCTCACACAGGAATTAGCTACCCGCACTCGAACCAACACAATGGAAACGAGGCAACAACACAAACAAGAACATAACGTTCCACGACACGGCAAGGTCTCAACAACATCAACAAAACAAGAATACCAACCTCCTTGTCACACAACCTTATTACATCAATGCCACGATTCACCAATCGTACATATAACCAAAACATCCATCTACTTAGTAGTCCACGAATACCATTGAACCCTTTCACCTAACACTTCCATTCTGAAACGTCCATTGGTCTCACCATTCCTACAGATTCCCAATGTTCAACCTAAGAACTCTTACAAGTCAGACACGCATATAAGAAATGTGCCACATCACGCTTCCGCTGCACACTCTGATGACTCGTAACCATCAAAACTACCAATCTCACGTCCAAAGTCTAACTCTTTCGCATACTCACCAAACCACTGTTCACTTTTAATATTTCCATTCTCACACTCTTCTGTGTTATCTCACACACCAGACACAAGCCTCTGAACTTCTCAAACAACTCGAATTCTTGTACCATTAAAAATAGACATACATAGAAACTCCCGACTTAACTTTTCAATCACAACAATCACTTTTCCCAAAGGATAATCCAAGCCAAAATTCGTAGCTAATCACAAACTCTAACCATTCTCGTTGTCTCTATTCCTTTCGACCAAACCAGTAATCAAGATTCTTGTAATTACCACACACTTCGAATCTAAAATCATAAAGATAATACTTCCTATAATCCAACATAACACAGCTACAACCAATTCCACAATAGTACTGATCCTTCCTCGAATCCTCAAATGTCGAAAAACACAAGCCACGACTTAAACAAACCACCACTCCTATCAAACATTCCAACAATTATAATTCTGGTCAAACTCAACCAAACCATTCCAGTTACCTAACCCTGAAAGTGAACACTTAATCTCAATACCATCAAAGAATTTCAAATCGTTTGCAATTCGTCACAATTCAAAACTCAAGCTATGCAAAACACAACTGCAAGTTCCCATACTACTCACTGGTTAACACGCATCCTCCTATTATCATCTTATTCCTTACCAACCCTTAGTAATACCCAATCATTATCCCTCAGAGACATTCCAACTTAATCCACATACTCAAACCTCTAATCCGTCTCATCTTCTGATATAAGAATTCTCATCAACTCACCAAAACAATCTGTAACCAACTCCTTACCTTTCAAGTAATCCATTCCGTACCACTATCATAGCCGGAAAGACACGTCCATTCCATCCAACATAATTCCCGCCTGCTATCAACAAGAGATTAAGGGTGATCAGTTCCTCAATTTGTCAATAGACAGCCGACAACCATGATGAGGTATAAACCGTCTCCACCAAACGATAATAGCATTCCTTACATCCTATACATAAAACTACCTAAGGCACAATCCCTTAGTTGACATAATCCTTACCTCCGCACCCCTTCTTGAACCAGAAACCAAACTTATAATCTTGCAATTTACAACACACTGAGCCAACGCTCTACACCTGAAACAACACGGAGGAGTACCAGCTTCTCCCCCACTTATCTCATTCTAATCCATTCAACTGTAAACACACCAATTCCATTACAAATCCTTTACCATAAATGGTCAAAGAACAAATAGACAAACCCCAAGAGTAATTACCGCCCCTAAGCAGAAGTATCGATAACCATCACACCACCCCAAGAAGACACACAATTCAAACGCTTCGCGCACTCATACGAAATAAACGAATGAGTCGCTCCAATATCAAGAATAGCAAATAAAGACGTACTATTAATAAAACAAGTACCTTGAGTCAGACGATCCGCACTAGTAGTCTCATCTCCTGCCAATGCAACAACCTTCCTACCAGTCTGAGCTCCCTTCGGTTCCGTACACCTCGTACTGATATGACCTGTTCCACCACAGTTGAAACACTTCATCCTAATTCTCTTACAATCCGCTGCGACATGTCCCGAACCTCCACAATTAGAACATTTCAGTTTATTCCTCCTACAATCCAACTTACGATGTCCTACTTCCCCACACTTGTGACACTTAATGTAACACCTCGGAAGACTAGACATTCCTCCCCCACTACGAGACTGTTGTTTCCCTTTCCTGTCATTCACATTCTCATAGGGAGTAGCACGCACCTTACGGTCCTCTTCGTAAATCCTACAACTGTCCACTAATTCAGAAAACCTTCTAATCCTCTGATAACCGATTGCCCTTTTTATCTCCGGACGCAATCCGTTCTCGTACTTCACGCACTTAGAAAATTCAGCAGTCGCTTCCGGATAATGAGGATAAAACTGCACAAGTTCCACAAACTTTGCTGTGTAATCCACAACAGACATATTACCTTGTTTCAACTCCAAGAACTCAATCTCTTTCCTTTCCTTCACACCCTCAGGATAATACTTCCTCCGAAACTCTCGGCTAAATAAATCCCAAGTAACTTCTTCATCATCCACGCCCAACACTTGGCGTAAACTAACCCACCAATCAGCTGCTTCTTCCTCCAGCATGTGAGTACCCAGTCTCACCTTGTCCTCTTCAGCACAATCCATCACATGGAAGATTCTTTCAACCTCTTCAAACCAAAATTGTGCACCATCAGGATCATATCTTCCCTTGAAGATAGGCAGTTCGTTCTTCCCGAACTCATCATTACCCGTAACATTCAGTACACCCTGCACAACCCGAGCCATATTCTGTTCATTTCCAATAACAGCAACTATGGTTAAACAAACAGCTCACCAAACCACAAAGACCAACAAGGACAGACACAAACTGACACGGACAGGCTCTGATACCACTTAATGTGGCGCCCCCAATCTATACCCCCAAATAATTATAAAACAATAAACACTTAATAAAATTTCGTCAGAGTATATTTAAAAACATGGCATAGTCGGGGAAATCACATCAACGTGAAACAAAACATACATACAACACCTGCCCATAAAGATATGCAACAGTGGGGTAGCATACATACAGAGGAAACTCAGTTCCTTACACCCACATTTCAAAGTTTTTAGAATAAAAGCGAAAAATCTAAAAACTGAATATCATATAAAAAGTTGGTCCTATTTCAGGTTATACATGCACAAGCAAAAGATGTATATACACAACAACCACAAACGGCCACCCTAGCTACCCGGTGTCACATATCAGAGCCGACCGACAAAAAGGGCGAAGACACAAAGCTTCACAAAAAGACCTCCAGCAACTGTAATCTGCAATGCCTCATAGAGCATTATAAAACGAGCAGAAGGGTGAGAAACACAATCATAATACAGTTGCATATAATTATATATATCAACATAAAAATACACAATATAAAATATTCTCACCACAAATGCACCACCATCAATTCAACACATATTATATATATATATATATATATATATATATATATATATATATATATATATATATATATATGTCACCAATACATCTCAATAATATACAACACACTCATCATCAACACAATTATACATGTTTCAACTCATCAATCTCATTCCCAGTCATTACACGCCAACACCCAAAGCATATAAAGATTTCATTCACATAATCACATGTTCAAGCATAATGCCTATGTTTATACACAAATACATATCATTCATAATTCAATACATTTATCACAAATGCACCTCAATTCACAAATGCTATCACAAGCTCAATCACACAATTACTCCATTCCCAATTGCATATTAATCATGCCAATACATTTATCACAAATGCACCTCAATTCACAAATGCTATCACAAGCTCAATCATACAATTACTCCATTACCAATTGCATATTAATCATGCCAATACATTTATCACAAATGCATATCACAACATCTCGCACATAATTAACCAAATCATGATATTCCACATATAACCAATGCAATCATAATTCATGCAGATGCAAAGAGACCGACACAACGACTCTCTATGCAAATGCATATGCGGTACCGACTCCAAGATTCATATCTCAAAACTAGTTCCCTCAGGAACTCTGCAGAACTATTGCTCGTTACATCACTGTAACTCCCCGTCGGGCATACGATGTTCAACCGTCGCTTTAGGTCTCCACATGAGCACACGACGTTATGGATTGCTTTAGGTCTCCACATGAGCACACAATCCGATCGCTTTAGGTCCCCACATGGGCACACGATCGTCTATAACCATCGCTTTCAGTCCTCAGGCTATTCATACCTTTCATATTTTCGAGGCACACGATGTTATAGCTGATTCCCCACCGGAACCGCCGTCACACAGGACGCAATTGCATATAACCATTGCTTTAGGTCCTCAGGCTATTCATACCTTTCATATTTTCGAGGCACACGATGTTATAGCTGATTCCCCACCGAAACCGCCGTCACACAGGACGCAATGACAATGCATATCATGATGCTTGACACACAAGAACTCATGACAACCATGCATTTTCACACATATATGCAACCATAAACATGCATATATAATCAAATACAACACATTGCATTTATTTGCCCTTCGGCCACAATTCATCACCACAACATGCCATCCCATGTATTCACATCATATAACATCATACAAGTCATACGATATCCATATTCAAAGCACATTACATAATACACATCATTTACACACCATTAAAACGGCAAAAGTCGACAAAACGACACTATTCATATTTCCCGACATAATTTAATCGGCTAACAATCCCAAAATCATCATAATCACAAGGTACAGCTCAATAGTTTCCCAACGCATTAAACCACGCCTCAAACCGAGCCACATATCAAAAGTTACGCAGAAAACAAAATTACACAAACAACACTGTTCGCTGGGCGAACCCTCTCGCGAGCATTCGCTAGCACCTTCGCTAGGCGAATGTTCCAGCGAACCACTACTAGCTAAAAACAGACCCAAAGTTCGCTAGGCGAGCCCTTGGCGAACCAAGTCAGAACCAAACAGAACCAAAAACACCCAAAGTGCGCTAGGCGAACCCCCGTAGCGAACCTTCGCTACCCTTCGCTGAATCGTTCGCTAGGCGAACCCGCGAAAACCTCACTCGCTGCCACCTTCGCCCCAGGTTCGCTAGGCGAACCAAGGAAAACCCAGAATTTTTCTGCGCTGTTTGAAACCCCAAAAGTGATATTTTTCCAACCCAAACATTTCCAAATCAACATATATCAATCAAAACCTATTCTAATCATGTCAACAAGAAATCTACCACATTTACATCGATTTCCAACCGTTAAACCATCGATTTTACTCATTTTATCGTTTTCGACCTAGAAGTGAAAAACATGGAAAGCAAGAGAATCATCCAAACACATACATACATAATCATATACAAGCATAGTATAATCGAGTTTCGCACCTTACCCGATTAAATCGATTCCTAGAAGTGATTTTCTTGAGTTTCCAAGCTTTTTCCTAATTTCTCTCTTTTTCTCCTTTCTCTTCTTTTCTTTCTTCCCTTTCTTTCTTTCTATTTTTCTTCTTTTCTAATTCTCTCCCTTTTCTCTCTTTTACTAACTTAGTAAAAATAATGCAAAATGACCCAATTGCCTCTACTCTTAACTATCTCACAAATGTTCCCGAAACGCGATAAAATATAATCACAATGTAAAATAACATATTATCACCCCAAAGTCATAAATAAAAATAATATAATACTCAAAATAATTAAATCGACTCGATTAAATAAAATGATCAAAACTGGGGCGTTACACATATCATTGAACACTTTTGATAATTCACTATATGAATATTCAATATCAGAATCAAAATTATATACCTTTGAAGTTTCTGTTGGTGTAAGCCCTAGAGGCCAATACTTTTGGTACTTGTATCGAATTATTTATTAATAATAAAAGGCATTTCTTTATTATGTTTGTTTTTCCAAAGTGATAAAGTCCCTAGAATAACTAGTTCGTTTAATGAAATATTAAGTGTGACTTAATCATGAGATTCCATTAAACATAAAGACACTATTCTTAAAGTATCCTTAGTCGAGCTTTAATGTGAAATGGGATAACCTTAAAGCATTAAGACTATTATGTAGATAGACTGATGATCACATCTCATGGATCATGGATAAGGAGTTATCAAGTCTTAACATAGGTATGAATATTAGGAGTAATATTTATACTGGATTAACCCACTATGAGAGTACTACATAGAATGTTATGCAAAGTGTCATAAGTTACTCTCATGGTGATAGTGGTGTATACCACCCTTCGACCTGAAACCACTATGGACCCTAGATGTAGAGTCAAGTACTTTATTGTTGATCAAACATTGTCCGTAATTGGATGACTATAAAGACAGTTGATGGGTACTTCATAAAGCATGCTGAGGGACATGAGTGACCTAGATGGAATTTGCATATCCTGCATAACAGGATAAATGTCTAAGGGCCCAATATTGAACTGAACAAGGATGACATGGTATATGCCTTGTGTTCAATATAAACATAAGGGCAAAAGGGTAATTGTACACACAAGCACTATCACAAAAGGTTTTGTCAGATCACATGACAATTCTGTGACTTGGGTAGCAGTGATGTGTTGCTAGATACCGCTCACTGTTTATTATGTTAAATGCATGATTTAATATAATTACCAACGTCGCGAAATCCTACAGGGTCACACACATAAGGACAATTTGATAAGAGGTAGAGTAAATAAGGCACACCGTAAGGTACGGTGTGCTTAAGTAAATATGTAACACCGTAACGTACGATGCACTTAAGTGGAATACAAATTGTGGTAAGGCACCGCGTGCTTAAGTGATATACAGTACATTATAAGATATGGTGTGCGTGCACTTAAGTGGGTTTTTTAAGCTTGCAGCCTACGCAAGTGGTTCTATAAATATAACCCTTGTGCAGAAGCATAAACACTTGATGAAAATTCAGTTGTGAAACCCTAGCCGTATTTTCTTTCTCTCTATCTCTCACTCAAAGCCTTCAATCGTAGCAGCTAGCACTGAGACTGAAGAAAGCTGTTCGTGTGGACTGAGTATAGGCGTTGTTCATCGTACATCGCTCGTGATCATTCCTTCGATTCAGAATCAAAGGTTTCATCGCCACAAGAGGTAACCATTCTATCACTGATCATGATCTTTCGTAAGGATCGCTAAAGGGAAATTTTAATTTTTGATGCGTTTTGAATCGCGATCTCCCTTCAGTTTCACCTTTCTTACATGCCATCAAACATAAGTTTGCAAAATCATCATCCTAAATTGAGCAAGAATCAGAGGAGGAGATCAAATCCTCTTCTTCCCACACAGAAATAAGTATGTTCCTCGCTTTCAAATCATATGAAGCCTTTTTAGTTTTATCACCCGTCTAATCCTTAGGATGTTTAACAATATCATTACCACCCGTAGGGATAAATAGTACTTTGGTGACAGCACACCATAGGTTTTTGTCAACTGATAGTAAGTGTACAAACATGTTTGCTTTCCAATAAGCATAATTTTCACATTTAAAAATAAGTTCTCTATTATACGCTCCCTTAGGATCATCATCATCCACCAAATTCACAACTTTTGGACGTCGATTAGACACAATCAAAAGACCAGTTCTTTATGCCAATTGTTGGATGAGAATATGGAAGTAAAAAAAGGTTTAGAGGTGGGTGAATAAACCCTTATTACAAAATTCAACCACTTTTTTAAAAATAGAATATCATAGGTTTTTCACAAGTGAGCGCAGAAGGTTTGAAGCGAAAAATATGAAAATTATACTTTTATTGAAACTTGATCACATTAATGCTTAATGAATCTACAAATACCAATTAATGGTTTTATAATGATACACAAATGTATTCAATTGATTCAGTTGTATACTCCACAAGGCGTGTTTATACAACGATTCAATATCAATGTATTTTAACCTCAATTATTTTTTAAAATTTAATCACCAATTCAGCTTGATTAGGAACCAATTCTAACAAATCCAAACCTTATGTAATAAATAGCTACCAATTGAATAAACGATAAACTACGCTAGAATTGAAATACCTAAGCATGCAAATCCTACAAAAATAAGATGTAAGAGTAAGGGAGAGAGTGTACACCAAGATTTATAGTGCTTCGACATTTGTCCTTGCTTGGCCTACGTGCAATCTTCAATGGTTTCCCATTAGAACCTGTATCATTCATTTTCACTAGAATTTGTCAGCACCAATGACAACAACCTCAATCTTGCAAGCAACCTGAAAATCTCAACCAAATCTTCAATAACGATTAGTTTCAAAATGGCGCCTCCTTCAATCAATTATAAATATCTCATGATCAAGATCTAAAATCAAACTGAAGTTGAAGATGAAAGAAATTCAAATTGCAAGAGTTTTTGAAATTTCAAAAGTGAAAGGGTGTTGGTTTCACAGAAAATCACAATGTTGATTATGAGATTCACACATGAAAAATGATGAAAAATGATTTTATATGTGCTTAAGATTAAGCACAAAAATGGATGGAAAAAGTTTGTTAGATTTTATTCAAGTTCATTTCATAATTTGAGTCAACTAAGCAAGTAGTGTGAAATAAGGTCTCATAAAGAAAGTAACCCATTTTCCTATGATTTGGCTGTGATTTGGGTCACACAGTTTCATTATTCAAATCATGTGTTAAGCCCGATTCGAATCCGCCAAGTCAATGGCTACCAGGAAGTTTGTGATTTGAGTCATGCACAAACTGTGATTCGAATCACATAGTTGCATTATTCAAATTAGGTGTAATCTGTGATTCGAATCACAAACACTGGATTTTCATATTTTGCATGATTCGTGTCATGGATTGTGAGTGATTCGAATCACACACAAGAAATCTCAATTTTTCAAGTTTTTCAAAATAGCTTGAGATTTCACTTCCCACATGACTTGAATTGATATCACCTATGGTTATTGTTTCACTAACTCATGAAATTGACTTAAACCATCATGATCAAATCTCAAATATAACAATTGTTTTATGCATGCCAAAAACGAATCGTTTCAAAAACTTGATTCAAAGAGGATGTGCAATTATGAAGGAGACTCAATAAACGAAAGTAAATGAAAATGAAAGCGATAAGACAAGCAACAAATCCATCGTATTAGGGTATTTCCCCTGAATGTATTAAGGCCATGCAACTACATATTCTATATGCACAATCAAAATTCAACGCCAAATGAAACATGTTCAATAACTTCACTGAATCTAGATGTGTCCAAAATATATCAACAATAACATTTGAATTGTCCATGTTTTTGAACTAGTACATGTATTTCTCATCATAAATTAGACTCAAGAGATGTTGCATTTCAGTCAATGAACATCTATTGCTCGTCTTGTATGTATATATTACCTTATACACATGTGTAACGCTAGTCGTGTTTTCTAGATCTCTATCTTTCAAAGTAGCAACTCTGTAATTGTGAGCCATACAAACTGTCTTTCATTATGTTTTAAATGTTATAATATGTCATAACCATCTAAATCCGTAACTCACACCAAACTATCACCTTCCAACCGTTACCACTTGGAACAAATCTCAACATAAATGAACATATAACTTTCATACTAAAAGTGTCTTGAGATGAATTCTTCTCAAAACTCATAATCAATTTATCTTTCCTTTCTCTGGTCCCATTTGCGGTATCAGAACGAACAATAACAACAATAATACCATGATGTTTACCAATGGACTGTACCCATGCTAAAACATATACCTGTTGGTTGCGGTATAGGGCAAGCAAACAAAAAGATTTGGAAGTATTTTTCCGGGAATTATCGTGTCCACAGAGATCGGTGCTACTGAACTGCCGTTCGACAATTTAATTGTTAATGAGTTTGGGTTTAAATGGTTTAAAGCGTAAATACGAGAAAGTAAATAAAAACATAAAATGTATATTCTTTGAAGAGAAGAAACCTATCAAGCATGTATATATTCCACTCGTCACAAACATAAATTTACCGACCAAATATACTCCACCTACAATACTCGTCAAAATCATCCAATATCGCTCACAACAGTGTCCATCTCTGGCACACTGAGTTGAGAAGCAACCGTATCACTCTCTTCGTCACTCTCGCGCACGAAGCCTCGAAACACGGAAGGCATTTAAGTTCCGACACCATAAAGATTATCATCTAAATCTATCTCTAGCATCTAGACAATAGATATCCATCCCTAATCAAGATTTGTGAAGTTTATCTCTAACACAACACAAATCCAAACATAAATGCAAAAAGATCAAGGAAGACATCGATAATGATTTGTAAAGCAAGCTTTATACAATATTATGATCAACAAATATACATATGTTCATAGTAAATATACAAACACCCAACAAAAAGAGAAAAACATAGAGAAGAAATGGAGAAAAACCAAACATCTCTTGAGTTGTCGGCTCCGATTGATGAAGGATTCGACTCCGAATCATCCTAATGCATGCTCCAATGCGTTTTCTAGCCTAATTCTAGTCAAAAAATGCTATTTGATGGATTTGGAACCAAAAATATCAAACCCATAACCTAAAAATTGTGTTTTTGGGGCTTTAATGGAGTTTCAGCACGCGCAGCACCGCCCGACGGAATTCTGGGTTCGCCCGGCGGCGAAAGGCCATCATTCTGTAAGTTTTTCACAATTTTGGAGTGTCCGGACCGCCCCTGCACCGCCCGGCGGCGCAGAGGCGCAGCGCACCAGTCTGCAGAATTTTTCTGCACTGTTTTATTCGTAACTTTTGAACCGTAACTCCGATTGACGCACGGTTTGAAGCGCTGGAAAGCTTATTCAATGCTATATCTAACAATGGCAAGACATCCTTGATTGGATACCTGCAAAAATTGAGAAAAAATCAATTAAACTCAATGATATTTACACTATACGCAATATATACACTAAAACGTAAATTAAACGTATTTATAAACAAATCGGGGTTTATTCGCAAAAAGAACTGATAAGTGCAACAAAACTTATATACAAAAATAGCTACAATTTTGCACTTATCAACTCTCCCCAACTTACATACTTGTTTGTCCACAAACAAGAATCAAACAAACTTGAAAACACAAAAGCGATATCCAAAGAAAGACGAATCAACAGGTTTTGAAAAACAGAAACGAATGAATGGTTCAAATGTAAACAGTACACACAAAAAGTAAATACTTACCACTAAACTACGAAGATAACATAGTCATGAAACAAATGCAAAATACAAAAATCATGCCAAAAATTCTAAAACAACACAAGTTTCAAATGTGAATCACACCTAGCAAAAACAATCATCGGTAGATGAAAAACATAAAATGGGGTACTTTACACTCACACAACACTCATGCAAACAAAAGACTAAATTATGCATACATCCATAAATTCACATTGAAAATACAAAAGCAAGAATCACAAGGACTTTAAAGGTTGTAACGTGGTCGGGCAAACAAACAACGGGCAATTTCTAAAGGTAGTTGAAACAAAAACTTGCCTAAACCTAAGGGAGTGATCAACTCACAAAGATTCACACACCAAAATTCCAACCAACTTCTTCCAAAATCCCAAGTGCTACACAACACACAATACTTATTTAGCACAATTATTGAAACTCTTTTTGTTTCCTTTTTCAAGGATTTTTCTTTTTCTTCCTTTTTTCTTTCTTTTTCTCTTTCACACATTTTTCTCTTTTTTCTTTTCTTTTTCAATCCTCATAGAATCCAACTAATGAGTACACAATCATCCTCTCCCCAACTTGAATTCAACCGCACCATCATGTGAATACTCCCTACTTTCTAAGGCAAGGAAAAAATCCATACAACAACACAAAATTGAGGTCCAAGAAAAAACAAAATCCATTAAAAAATAAGTGAACTAAATACTCATAGACAAGCATTAAGTTCAAATAGAAACATGGATCAAAAAGCTCAAAGGGGTTACAAATTCTCACACACTCACAAGGTGAATTGACTATTTGGCTAAGGTGGTTGTGCTCAAAATGAAACAATTGCCTTGATCCTTTTCATGCATTCATATAAACAACACAAACAACAGATTCAACATAATAAAATCCAGTTAAACAAGAATGTCGGTTCTCCGCATATATGAACAATAGAAGGCCTCATCACAAAAAGGTTGGGAACTAAAGTGATTCACAATAGAACAAGTATACAAAAGAATGAATGGCATGAAAGTTTGTAAAATGCCTAAGTATCATGAATATGCTAAAGTCAAGAAAGCGATAAATACATACCTCAGACGTGTACAAAACTTTAACAAAATCATTACCATACATCCGCAAGTTGAAATGAACCAACTTGGAAAATCACAAAAGCATCCTCAAATAAGTCAATCAAAATCTGCGAGCAAATAACAACCAAAAACATTAGAAATGAAAAACAATAAAAACATGCTTGTTTTACGTCGTAAGCTCGACGCCTTTACGGTGCTTAATTAGAAACTTCCTCTTTTCATGCCATGGTGATGTCTCACCACGCAACCAAAAGCAAGCGTCCTAACCAAACACTTGAACAAACATAAAAAATGTACAAGTATCATAATAAATAAGTGAAAATATACAAAATGTACGATATTTACAAAACTCAAAAACAAAGAAACTATCGCAATGCGATTCAATATCAAAATCAATCCCCGGCAACGGCGCCATTTTGTTGAAGCGGTATAGCGGCAAGCAACAAAAAGATTTGGAAGTATTTTTCTGGGAATTATCGTGTCCACAGAGATCGGTGCTACTGAACTGCCGTTCGACAATTTAATTGTTAATGAGTTTGGGTTTAAATGGTTTAAAGCGTAAATGCGAGAAAGTAAATAAAAACATAAAAAGTATATTCTTTGAAGAGAAGAAACCTATCAAGCATGTATATATTCCACTCGTCACAAACATAAATTTACCGACCAAATATACTCCACCTACAATACTCGTCAAAATCATCCAATATCGCTCACAACAGTGTCCATCTCTGGCACACTGAGTTGAGAAGCAACCGTATCACTCTCTTCGTCACTCTCGCGCACGAAGCCTCGAAACACGGAAGGCATTTAAGTTCCGACACCATAAAGATTATCATCTAAATCTATCTCTAGCATCTAGACAATAGATATCCATCCCTAATCAAGATTTGTGAAGTTTATCTCTAACACAACACAAATCCAAACCTAAATGCAAAAAGATCAAGGAAGACATCGATAATGATTTGTAAAGCAAGCTTTATACAATATTATGATCAACAAATATACATATGTTCATAGTAAATATACAAACACCCAACAAAAAGAGAAAAACATAGAGAAGAAATGGAGAAAAACCAAACATCTCTTGAGTTGTCGGCTCCGATTGATGAAGGATTCGACTCCGGATCATCCTAATGCATGCTCCAATGTGTTTTCTAGCCTAATTCTAGTCAAAAAATGCTATTGGATGGATTTGGAACCAAAAATATCAAACCCATAACCTAAAAATTGTGTTTTTGGGGCTTTAATGGAGTTTCAGCACGCGCAGCATCGCCCGGCGGAATTCTGGGTTCTCCCGGCGGCGAAAGGCCATCATTCTGTAAGTTTTTCACAATTTTGGAGATTCCGGACCGCCCCTGCACCGCCCGGCGGCGCAGAGGCGCAGCGCACCAGTCTGCAGAATTTTTCTGCACTGTTTTATTCGTAACTTTTGAACCGTAACTCCGATTGACGCACGGTTTGAAGCGCTGGAAAACTTATTCAATGTTCTATCTAACAATGGCAAGACATCCTTGATTGGATACCTGCAAAAATTGAGAAAAAATCAATTAAACTCAATGATATTTACACTATACGCAATATATACACTAAAACGTAAAGTAAACGTATTTATAAACAAATCGGGGTTTATTCGCAAAAAGAACTGATAAGTGCAACAAAACTTATATACAAAAATAGCTACAATTTTGCACTTATCAATACCCGAGAAGAAAATATATGTCATTTACAACATAAAAAAATGAATTGTTTATGTCAGAGATACCTACAGCCTATTAAATTTTGCACAAGTTAAAAACAAAACATGCAAGTAATACATACGACGTCAGTGGTGAAGAACTGCGCAAAATCTATAGAAGAGTCATCCATCTCAAGAGCGCACAAATAAAACATCTTGAATTGAACTACCAGATTCTTCACTTTGGACTAAAAATCCAGTATACTGAAAATTTCTACTTCTTTTAGGATATCTGAAAATTTTGTTGCATCCCGGATTTTTCAAAAAATCCGGTAAAAAATGTTGGTTTTTCTATAAAATAGGAGATATTTCATTAAAATACGGTATAAATGCACTAGATTATTTAAAAATCCAATAAAAACTCATACTAGATTTTAAAAATGCGATAAAAATGCAAAGTTTTACCAAATTCAAAAAAACTTGTACTGGATATTTTTTTTTCTACAACTATCGAATATTTCAAAATTTACAGTTTCAATTACGGTAAATTATTTTGATCAACTGTAATTTTGAAATAAAATAATGAGAATGACATAAAAATAAAGGAGGTGCAGGTATAACTGGGTTGGAAGATCAAAATCTCTTTCACCTAAAATGCACTCACAAGCAGTATATAAATATGGGCTCTAAACTGGCCCAAAATTGAAGACATTATAAGGCAACTACTTTTCTCGCCCCCTGTTTGGATTGCAAATCTGTGCAAAGCAAAATATTTAACCATGGTTCAATCTGACTCTAAGAAACCCAAGTTCAATTATTAAACTGGGAATATAATATAATTACCGAAAGATAAAGAGAAAGTAAAAAATATTTAAATAAACTTTGCAAATGATTAAGTGTAATTAGCATCATGCCCTCTTTCTCTATGTATCTTTTCCTTTTTCTCTGATAATTCATCATTTTACCATGCATGCTATTGAGTTATTATGTACTTTATTATTATCCTCAGGCCCCCACCCACCAACAAACCCACCTATATCCACCAACATGTAGCTTTTATTTAATTCAGGTGCATCCAACACAGAAAAGTGAAAATAGCTGCCAGAATATTTATTATTATTATTATTATTATTATTATCATCTCATATTCACTTATAATCAGAGCCGATCCCGAGAATTTGGAAGTCATGGTCTAATTTTAAAAATGGGCCATAATAAAAAGGAAGGTAATTTTTTTTGTAAAATAATATAAAATAATATATTTAAATAATAAAAGTGTAGGTACTAAAGATTGAATCATTGACTTTTAAGTAAAAAAAAATTCTTTTTACCACTATACTAATTAACTTATATTACAAATTAAATTTAACTACTAATATTCATTTATTTATTTTAGGTTTATAACTTATAAAAAATAATTTGAAGGTCCATATTTTTTAGAGTCCCTAGGCTGTGGGTTGCCTTGCCCGTGCGCAAGGCCCGGCCCTGCTGATAATATCTCTAAACTATCTCCTAGTAATCTATTATGTGTGTGTTCGACTTAATAATCGATTATGGATAGTTCAAATCTAGCAAATCTTTTCGTTTTTTTTTTAATTTTGCATAATTAATTATTTTAGTAGTCTAATCGATTGTGAATTGGATTGAATTTTTTACTATAAAAAAAGGTCTTGTGCTTATTTAAGAAAAACTTCTCTTTCTTTACTTTACCTTACTCTTATATATATATATATATATATATATATATATATATATATATATATATATATATATATATATATATATATATATATATATATAATTCTTGTTGCATTATAAAATAAAGACATATATGCTCTCTTGTGTTGAAAACAAGTTTTTGGCATTTTAGTTGGGGTAATCGGTTACGGGTTTTTTCGTAACCGGTTACGGAGTTGAAAAACTTGAAGAATTTGAATTCACGGGTTGGTAATCGATTACGACATTTTGCGTAATCTGTTACAGAGGCTTATTTTGGTTTTTTAAGTTTTCTTAGTTTCAACTTATTTGAATAAGTTGTTTCTGTTATTTTCAATCATTTTATACTTGTTGTATATAAGGCCTTGTAAGCTCCCATTTGTGGTTAATGTCAATTATTCTTCTCACACTCAATTACTCTCTCTCTATTTTTCTCTCTCAATTTCTTAATTTCATCTTCTCCAAATTAACTCAATTCTCAATTAATTCACCATTAGAGATTTTGTATATTCTAACATTTGCCATCAAGAGCACTGGTTCTGATCTATTTCGCTGCAACAATGAGTACCGTTTCTAACGATAGAATTCCCACCAACCTTCAAACTCTCGATTCGAAGAATTATGACAAGTGGTCCAAGCAAATGAAAGTTTTGTTTGGGTATCAAGAAGTTCTTGAGATCATCAACAATGGAGTTTCACCACTTGGAGCTGAAGCTACAGATGCTCAAAAGGCTGCATTCAAGGAAGAAAAGAAGAAAGATTACAAGGCACTCTTCTTGATTCATTCTTGCGTCGATGGTGATAACTTTGAGAAATTTGGCGATTGTGAGTCGGCGAAGCAAGCTTAGGAGATCTTGGAGAAAGCTTATGTAGGGGTTGTTAAAGCTAAGGTGGCGAGGTTACAAATTAACAAGAGGCAATTTGAGTTAACGCAAATGGAAGAGAAGGAGATGATCAACGATTATGTGACATGTATTACTCGTTTGGTGAATCAAATCAAGTCTTGCGGAGAAACTGTTTTGGAGCAGAATGTTGTGTCGAAGATTTTGCATTCTTTAACGTCAAGATTCGACAACATTGTAGTGGCTATCGAAGAGTTGAAGGACCTTGCGACGTTAAGCAAAGATGAGCTTCAAAGCTCTCTTAAGGCTCATGAGTAAAGGATGGACGAGAGAGGAAGCGATAAAGCTAAAGCGGGGATTGCTTTGCAAGCACGGCTTAACGAGAAGAGTAGAAGATCAAAAGGAAAATAGGCTTCGAAAGTGAAGCAAAATTCTTAGAATTTGGGTGGAAATGATCCACAAAATTCGAAGGTTTCGATGGTACAAAAGGGTAAGAGCAGCTCCAAAGATAATGATCAAGGCAACAACTTCAAGAAGTTTGATAAGAGTAGATCGAAGTGTTACAATTGTCATAAACTTGGTCATTTCGCAAAATATTGTCGCGCGAGACCAAGGGAGAATCAAAGCGATGAAGTTAAGGTTGCGATGCAAGAGGTAGATGATGAAAATACGCTCTTGGTTATGATCACAAAGGAGAATTATGGCATTAAAGAGGTGCTAGGCAACAACAGTATCAGCTACAAGTTGTGGGACAACAGGTGCAATAGTTCGAAAAATCCTGCAGAAACGCGTTCGGAGCAAAACGTAATGATTACGGTTCGAGATGGAGTCAAAGGCAGAAATGAGTGGTACTTGGATTCTGGTTGTTCAACGCATATGACGGGTAGAAAGTATTGGTTTGTGCAAATCAATCAAGCCGCAAAAAGTAGAGTAAAATTCGCGGATGATACCACTCTTGCGTCCGAAGGCGTCTTATGATCAAAGATGTCTTGTATATTCTGCGAATTAAGTGTAATCTCTTGAGTATTGGTCAATTGCTTGAGAGGGGTTACAAAATTCGCTTGGAATACAAGATCTTGCGTGTTATGGATGCAAACAGTGTTTTGATCCTTAAGTGATGGAGCATAGGTGTTTAGCTATTGTGGCAAGTCAAAAAGTGTGGTTATGGCACTACCGTCTTGGACATCTCAATTTTCGTGATCTCGACGCGTTACAAAGGAATGGTATGGTAACCGGGTTTCTAAGAATCAACATTCCAACTGAGATATGTGAAGAGTGTGTGCAAGGGAAGATGCACAAGAGTAATTTCAGCAAGGATCTGGGTCATAGGACCAAACATCACCTTGAGGTGGTGTATTCCAATGTTTGCGGTCCAATGCAAGTCGATTTGTATGGTGGCAATAAGTATTTTGTCACATTTATCGATGATTTTAGTAGGAAACTATGAATATACCTAATCAAGAGGAAGGATGAGGTATTTGATGTGTTCAAATAATTAAAGTCCATGGTTGAGCGGTAATGTGGTCACAAGTTTAAATTTCTCAAAACGGATGGTGGAGGTGAGTATACCTAAAATGAGTTTGGGATGTATTGTGATGAAGAGGGGATAGTGCGTGAGATTGTGCCAGCCTATACGCCACAACAGAATGGTATTGCCGAAAGGAAAAATCGTTCGATAATGAACATGGTTCGAAGCATGATAAAGGGTAAAGACTTGTTGAAGGAACTATGGGGTGAATCCGTTTCTACAGCCGCCTATTTGTTGAATAGGTGTCCTACAAAGAAGCTTGATAAGGTGGTTCTAGAAAAGGTGTGGTATGGATTTAAACCAAGCTTAAGTTATTTGAAAGTTTTCAGTTCGATAGCATTTCGACACGTTCCGGGTCAGCTCCGAAAGAAGTTGGACGACAAGGGTGAGATGATGTTACTTGTTGGTTATTATCCTACTGGAGGTTATAAATTGTTTGATGTTGCGAACAAGAGGATCATGATTAGCCGAGATGTTGTGGTCGACGAGCTGCGAAAGTTTAACAGTAGCAGAAAAATTGCTGATGCAGGCCCCATAACCAGTTACGCTAAAAGCGGTAATCGGTTACCACGTGAAATTTTGGATCCTAAAGCTAGTGGAACTGGTTTTGCTGAAGGCGTAACAGGTTATGAGAATCCTGTAACCAATTACGGGCATGAAAATCAGAATTTTCAGAATCCTGGAGGTGTTGTACAGCAACCTGTCGAAGCCGAAAATGGAGGAAATAGTAGAAGACCATCAAGGCAAAGAGTGTTGCCTCAGAAATTCCAAGATTGTGAAGTATTCTGGGATAATAAAATCAATGATGATGGTGATTTCGTTCACTTTGTGCTTATGGACGAATCTGAACCGGTGAACATGGAAGAGACTTTAAGCGATCCAAAGTGGATTTGTGCAATGAAGGACGAGCTAGAATCTATTAAAAAAAATGGTACTTGGGAGTTGGTCGATTTACCGCTTGGAAAGAAGCCAATTGGTATGCGATGGGTCTATAAAGTGAAGGCAAATCCCAAAGGCGAGATGATCAAGCATAAGGCTCGATTGGTAGCGAAAGGATTTTTGCAACGTGAAGGTGTAGAATTTGAGGAAGTGTTTTCACCTGTGCCTATGCTTGAAACCATCTGATTAGTTGTTGGCATTGCGAATAACAACGATTGGGCGATATATCAAATGGACGTCAAATCTGCATTTTTGAACGGTCCACTTGATGAAAAGGTTTACGTTGAGCAGCCCCCTGGTTTTGTAGTAGAGAATCAAGAGATGAAGTTCTACAAATTGCATAAAGCATTATATGGTTTGAAACACGCTCTAAGAGCTTTGAATAAACACATTGATTGCTTTCTTATTGATATTTATTTCAAGCGCTGTGTGTCCGAACACGAAGTTTATGTGAGATCAGTTGTAAATGATGGTGTGATCATTCTTTGCTTATATGTGGATGATTTATTGATTATAGGCAACTATGAGAAGAGTATCTCTAAGTTCAAGAGTGAACTTATGGATGAGTTTGAGATGATAGACCTTGGCATTATGACGCATTTCCTTGGCATAGAGTTCCATAAGTCAAAAATGGGACTGCTCATGCATCAAAGGAGATATGCTCTTGATATCTTGAAGAGGTGTGAAATGGAGCATTGTAATACTGACATTACACCATGTGAGGCAAGGTTGCAGCTGTCCAAGAGTGAAGATGAGCAAGATGTGGATCTAACGCAATATAGGAGATTGATTTGATCATTGTGGTATTTGTGCAATATGCAATCGAACTTGGCAGTTAGTGTCGGTATTGCTAGTAGATTCATGGAGACACTGAAGGTGTCTCACTTGGCAGTAGTCAAGAGAATCCTTAGATATGTTAAAGGAACTCTTGGTTACAAAATTCTCTTTCCCGTATCGGATACGAGCTAAAAATTTGATTTACTTGGTTTCACCGATTTTAATTGGTGTGGTGATAAGGATGATAGAACACCAATCTCTTGGTAGGACACCAATCTCTTGGTGTTCAAAGAAGGAACCGATGGTAGCACTCTTGTCTTGTGAGGTCGAGTACATTGCGGCTTCGTTATATGCGTGTCAAGCTATGTGGCTCATGAATCTATTGAAGGAGTTGGGCAACAATGAGTGTGAGGCTACTACACATCTGGTTGATAATGTTTCTGCAATAAATCTTGCGAAGAATCTGATTACACACGAAAGAAGCAAGCACATCGAGATGTACTTTCATTATTTGAGGGAGCTAGCGAGTGAAGGCAAGTTACGATTGGGATATTGTCGAAGCGAAGACCAACTTGCAGATTTGTTGACCAAGGGGTAACAAATGAGGTGTTCAAGAGGTTGAAGAAAACCTTGAGCATGCTGGACTTGGAACAACTAAAATGACGTGGTGTATTGAAAACCAATTTTTGGCATTTCAATTGTGGTAACCGGTTACAGGTTTTTGCGTAACCGATTACGGAGTTAAAAAAAGCTAAAGAATTTGAAGTCACGATTTGGTAATCGGTTACGGCATTTTATGTAATTGGTTATAGAGGCTTATTTTGGTTTTTTTTTTTCAGTTTTCTTAGTTTAAGCTTATTTGAATAAGCTGTTTCTGTTATTTTCAATCATTTTGTACTTGTTGTATATTGTAAGCTCTCATTTGTGGCTAATGCCAATTATTCTTCTCACCCTCAATTACTCTCTCTCTCTCTCTCTCTCTCTCTCTCTCTCTCTCTCTCTCTCTCTCTCTCTCTCTCTCTCTCTCTCTCTCTCTCTCTCTCTCTCTCTCTCTCTCTCAATTTCTTAACTTCATCTTCTCCAAATTAACTCAATTCTCCATTAATTCACCATTCGAGATTTTGTGTTCTAACATCTTGAACGAACATAATATAAAGGTTGTATGCAGATAGAATTTAAAATAAAAAGTTAGTAATGAGATTATGGGGTAAGCATGTGATAAAATCTCAAGTTGATGGTAGAAAATCTCAATGAATTATTCTTGGAGATTTAACATAAATATCGTAGTTTTGGATCGAATCAAAATAAATCTAATGTATTTCTTTTTTATCCATTATCTCTTTTTATATTATCTTGTTTATTTATCTATTTATCTATCTATCTTTTTCTTCTCTATTCAGTAATTCAAAAATATCTTTTTAAATATTTATGCTTTTGAAAAAAATAATCATAATTCACCATCTTTTGTGTTTGAAATCATATAATCAATATATAACTGTTGTTTGGATACTGACTAATTTGTTCTTGATTTTCTAATTTCTTCAACAAACTTTAACACGTTAAATGATACCTTTAGTTGTTGAATCTCTAGTTCTATGTTTTGCATTCTCATTTCTTTAGAAATATTTAAAATTGTAATTACCTGAAAAAGTCAAACAGAAATACTTTTACTCTTTTCTCTCTCTCTTTTTTTTGAAGTGACTTTAGAATTTACCAATTTGCATTTTCATAGTCATTTAACAATATAGTAACATCGATAGTTGAAAGCCATCTTAATAATATCGGTGACCGCAATATATTTCATAAAACTTTACAAGTATGATGTGCGCTATTATAGTAAAAAATAAATCTTTCACTACTGTTTTTTATAGAATTGTTAGCTACAACATTTTCATGAATTAATATGAGACATTATATGTTAACACCCCAATATCAATTATTGGCCACAACAACAATGCTGGAGTTACTGATAGTGTAGAGCCCAATACCACTGCAGCACAACAGCCCAAGAAAAGAATGTCGGATCGCATGAAGAGCAGGCCCAAGTACCTCAACAATTATGTTTGAAGAAATATGACAGCTGGAGTTTAAATATCAGTATCCTAGGATTCTAAAAGGATACCAGCTCAGCAAATCTAGCTGTTAGTAAAATTCTGTTAGGATATTTTGTTAGAATCTAGTAGAAATCCATATAATCTAGGAGGACCATTGGATTGATTGATCAAATGTAATCTTAAATGTATGGAACTGCTATAAAAAGGCTAGCAGAATAAGGAATAAACAAGCAATATTTTCCTTTTTATTAACCTGTTAAGTAGGCCCCTTGTCCTATGACTCAAGGAATATCTTACACCTAACAATTTTGGTGCTTTCATCGATCCTCCCTCACCTTTTCCATGGCAGACAAACCTACAAATGCAGAAAGGCTTGATGATTTATCAGAAAAAGTTGACCTCATCATCAACCAATTAGCCACCCTCACCACTCAACCACCCACACCACCACCACCCCCACACCACCACCACACCCTCGACCTCATATCAAACTCGAAGTTCCACGCTTTAATGTCACAGATGCTATGGGCTGGATCTCTAAAATCAATCAATTTTTCGATTACCACAGAACACCGGAAGAGGAACGACTCACTGTCGCTTCCTTCTATATGGAGGGTCCGGCATTAGGCTGGTATCAATACATGTTTCGTAACGGTCTCGTTACTACTGGTTCGAATTGTTGCAAGCTCTTGAAACAAGATTTGCTCCCAGTTACTACGACGATCCCAGCCAATCCCTTTTCAAACTAACACAACGTGGATCCCTGAACCAATACCTCAATGATTTTGAACGACTTGCTAATCGAATCATTGGCTTACCACCTCCTTTCCTTCTCAGCTGCTTTATCTCAGGCCTCTCACCAGAGATACGCCGTGAGGTTCAAGCCCTACAACCCCACAACCTCTCACAAGCCACAACTTTAGCCAAAATCCAAGAAGATAAAATTGATGAACGTCGTCACGGTTTTAAAAAAGCCACCCATCCTCCTACACAAACAGCCACCACCATCCCCACAAATTCTCCCCAAACAAACCCTACCACCCCTCGCATTCAGTTCCGCAAACTAACACCAGAGGAAATGTCCTCTAGACGAGAAAAAGGTCTTTGTTACAACTGTGAAGAAACTTTTATCCCATGCCACAAATGCAAAGGCCGCTTCTTCTTGCTTGTTTCAGACGACCCAGAAGTCGAAGAGCAACCTCCGACACCACCACTTGAACCACCCTACGATTCTGACCTCAACCTTGACTACACAAACCAACTAGATGGACAAATCAGCCTACACGAACTCTCCGGCTCAGCAGCCACCGCCACCATACGTATCATCGGAAAGATTGCTAACCATTCTGTTACCGTTCTCATCGACGGTGGTAGTACGTACAACTTTATTCAGAGTCGTATGGCAAAATTTTTGAATATTCCTTCTACTGCTGTTAACACTCTTAAGGTGATGGTTGGTAACGGACACCTGCTGGAATGTCAGAGCTTATGCAGCAATGTGGCACTGACCCTTCAATCCCACTTGTTCACCGTGGATTTCTACGTTCTTCCTCTAAGCGGTGCTGATATTATTCTTGGAGCTCCATGGCTTAAGTCATTGGGCCCAGTCCTTATGGACTATTCCACCCTCACACTTTCCTTCACATATAATAACACCCCCATATTACTACAAGCTGATACAACCCAAAGCCCAACAACCATTTCGGCCCAACAACTAAAACGTTGCGTCTAAACTCATTCAGCCTCAGAATTTTTTCATATCCAAATGCTTCAACCCACTGACCTAACCACACCACAAAACCTACCCGACCCACACCCAATCTCTTCCATCAACAATCTTCTCATACAATATTCCTAAATCTTCAACCCTAAACCTGGCTTACCCCCGTCACGTACCTCTGACCATCGTATCCACCTTCAACCATCATCTTCCCCTGTATCCGTCAAACCATATTGTTATCCCTTTTCTCAGAAAAATGAAATTGAACACCAAGTCAAAGAAATGCTTCAACAAGAACTTATACGGCCTAGCCGGAGCCCTTTCTCCTCACCGATTTTGCTCGTGAAAAAGAAGGACGGATCTTGGAGATTCTGCATCGATTATAGAGCACTCAATTCCATCACCATCAGAGATCGTTTTCTAATGCCAATAATCGACAAACTGTTAGACGAATTGGGTGGTGCTTCTTGGTTCTCCAAACTAGACTTGAGACAAGGATTCCATCAAATTCGAATGTATGAGGAAGACATAGCTAAAACCGCTTTTCGAACACACCAAGGCCACTACGAATATCGTGTTATGCCCTTCGGGCTCTGTAACGCACCATCCACATTCCAGGCAGCCACGAACAAACTCCTATAACCCTTCCTACGCCAATTTGTTGCAGTCTTTTTCGAAGACATCCTTGTCTACAGCCTATCCCTTGAACTTCACCTCAAACATTTGGAACAAGTTTTTCACAAATTACTCGAGGGTAACTTCTACCTCAAACGTTCCAAGTGTTCATTTGCCCAACGACAACTTGTCTACCTTGGCCCATCATTTCCATCTCCGGGGTTCAACCTGAACCATCCAAAATACAAGCTATGGTTTAATGGCCACAACCAACATCCATTAAAGTTATTCGCGGATTCCTTGGTCTCACAGGATTCTATCACAAATTCGTTAAGGGCTACGCTTCTATTGCTGCACCCCTTACCGCATTATTGCGCAAGGATGCTTTCATCTGGTCCCTAGAAGCTCAATCTGCATTCGACCAACTCAAAAGAGCCATGACCCAAACCCCAACACTTGCATTACCAGATTTCTACTTACCCTTTGACATTGAAACCGATGCTTCTGGTACAGCCATGGGTGCAGTACTCATGCAAAGATCTCACCCCATCGCATTCTTCAGCCAACCTTTCTGCAACAAACTACAGCGTTCCTCCACATATGTCCGAGAATTACATGCCATAACATCTGCTGTTAAAAAATGGCGACAATATCTTTTAGGGCACCATTTCACTATTTTTACCGATCACAAGAGTCTCAAGGACCTACTTTCACAGGTTATACAAACACCCGAACAACACATATATCTCTCCAAACTCCTCGGCTATGATTACTCCATTCAATACAAAACAGGAAAGAGTAATGTAGTCGCCGACGCGCTATCCAGAGCTCCAGAAGGCCCAAGTACGCATCTTTCTTTCTCTATTCCTCACTTCCTCTTTCTGGATCACCTTCGCCAATCTCTACAAAATAGCCAAACCTTCCACAAACTACTTGACCAAATACAAGCCAACCCATCCTCATTTCCAGACTACAAAATCCACCAAGGACTGATAATTTACAAAATCCGCATCTGGTTGGATCACCAAAGCCCCTTCTGTACTCAACTGTTAGAGGAGTTTCACTCTACTCCATTAGGGGGACACATGGGCATCACTAAAACCTTGGCACGACTCAAATCCAACTTCTTTTGGGAAAAACTCAAACAAAGCGTCCAAACATTCATCAACAATTGCAACATTTGCCAGCAAACCAAACACATCACAAAGAAACTAGCAGGACTGCTTCAACCACTCTCAATCCCAACAAATATATGGGAAGACCTCTCTCTTGACTTCATTACTGGCCTACCCCCCTCGCATGGCTTCTCAGTAATCCTAGTGGTAGTAGACCGATTCTCCAAAGGTGTCCACTTAGGAGCATTACCTTCTCATTTCACAACTTACAAGGTAGCATCACTTTTCATGGACATGGTATGCAAACACCATGGATTCCCTCGAAGTCTAGTCTCTGACCGCGACCCCATCTTTATTAGCCGTTTCTGACGCGAACTGTTCAAAATCCGTGGTACTAAACTCAGAATGAGTACCTCGTATCATCCCGAAACCGACGGCCAAACTGAAGTTTTCAACAGAGTATTGGAACAATATCTCCGTTCCTTTGTCCACAAGCACCCTCAACAGTGGTATTCTTACCTCACTCTTGCGGGATGGTCCTACAATACTTCTGTTCATTCTTCAACTGGATTTTCTCCCTTCGAAATTACTTTCGAAAAGCCACCTCCCAATATCCCTAACTACATACTCGGTTCATCCACAGTCGAAGCAGTCGACTCCATACTATCCTATCGCCAATAACTCATAACCAAACTCCAACAAATACTATCCAAAGCTCAGAATCGTATGAAACAGTTTGCTGATACCAAAAGGCGTGATGTTTCTTACGCAGTTGATTCATGGGTCTATGTCAAGCTTCACCTATATCGTCAGACAGCAGCCTCATCACCTTCGTATACCAAACTGTCCCCAAGATTCTATGGCCCTTTCAAAGTTCTCCAACGAATAGGACCAGTCGCATACAAATTGGACCTTCCCCCCACCTCAAAAATCCACCCAGTTTCCCATTGTTCCCTATTAAAACCTCACCATGGACCGATTGATTCAACCACATCTTCCTTGCCCCCAACTTCCACCGAAAATCATCCACTCATTACACCAATGTCCATCATAGACTCCAAGTGGAACAATTCCACCACCCCACCTACTCGCATGGTACTGATTCAGTGGCAAGGCCTCAATCCAGAAGACACCAGCTGGGAATCATGGCCTCAAATTTGCGAATCATATCACCTTGAGGATAAGCTGGTTTTCCCCTCCACGGGTTATGTTAACACCCCAATATCAACTATTGGCCACAACAACAATGCTGAAGTTACTGATAGTGCAGAGCCCAATACCACTGCTGCACAACAACCCAAGAAGAGAATGTCGGATCGCATGAAGAGCAGGCCCAAGTACCTCAACAATTATGTTTGAAGAAATATGACAGCTGGAGTTTAAATATCAGTATCCTAGGATTCTAGAAGGATATCAACTCAGCAAATCTAACTGCTAGTAAAATTTTGTTAGGATATTTTGTTAGAATCTAGTAGTAAACCCTATAATCTAGGAGGACCATTGGATTGATTGATCAAATGTAATCTTAAATGTATGGAACTGCTATAAAAAGGCTAGCAGAATAAGGAATAAACAAGCAATATTTTCCTTTTTATTAACCTGTTAAGGAGGCCCCTTATCCTATGACTCAAGGAATATCTTACACCTAACATTATATTTACTGAATCTATTAAGATGACCTTCAACATTTTTAAGTTAAGTGATTTGTATGGAGAAAAAGAAAAAGAGTGGTGAATCATAAAGTCATCTCAATATAAAGAAAGTACATATAACTGTCTATACTACTTCCATAATGATCTACATTACTTACTTGTTTGAACATCAACGACTTTCAATCTAATGCATCATGTCTAACTTATCCAAAACTAGTGTGTTTTGGTGGGCAGCTTTATAGGCGATATGGAATCATAGAAACACATCCTATTAGAAGACAAGTTTTGTAATGTGAGCGATATCGTGTGGAATGTTAAACTCAATAATTGAAAGTAGTTTTTGATTGTCGATATGCCTAAGTTTAACTTTAGTTTTTACAATTTTTGTGTAGCTCATTTCCATTGTATTTCATAGCCTTTAGTTGGTTTGACATATCTGGGTTTGAGTACCTCTTGTACTCTATTCAATAAAATCTCTTACTTATAAAAAAAATAATAATCATTTCTACCTTATTACTTTCTAGATTATAATGCTCACTTAGGTTTTATATGTGGCATCTGGCCCATGAAAATAACTCATATTCTCTCTGTTTCACAATGAGTGATCCCGTTGATCATTCTATAAAAATTAAGAAAAAGTAATAAACGAAAGAGAGAGAATGATATTTTTACTAAAATATCCTTATAATGTATTGAAAATGATAAAAATAATATTAATTAAAGGATAAAATTGAAAAATATAGATTAAAAATTGAAATAGATCATTCCTTTTAAAATACTCATTTATTTTAAATGGATAACTCGTAATTATTTTAAGAAGTGCATGCTTTTTTTTTAAAGGCAATTGAATTGATTAGAGAATACCAGGGGTATTCCACCCTTACAAACAGAAGGAAAAAAAATCCAAACCAACACCACTCTAACGATAACAGACCTAACAAGGGTTCATAAAGAAATCATAAAAGCTAAGGTTGGAATAAGGATTTTCACCTAAACAAATCCAATTCCAAACTGAAAGTTTAATTTACCAACAAACATCGTTAACGTTGATCAATCCTTCCTTGAAAACTATTTCGTTTCTAACCTTCCACAGGGTCCAAACTACCGCTAACCAAACCAACTTTCTGAACTTTTTTCAGCAGCCAATGTAACAGAACCAATCCAACTCAGAAAATGGTTACAAATATCCCCAGGATGAACCGTACCGGCACCACACCAAATAGCAGTAATCTTCCAAACGTTAGCGGCTATATGGCAATCAAGCAACAGATGGGATAAATTTTCCTCCGGAAAACCACAGAAGCTGCACCGTATATCGCAAGAAATGCCCCTTTTAGAGACTAAATCCTTGGTAGCCAGTCGACTCCATAACACTTTCCAACCAAATACGCGAATTCTAGCCGGGACGAAGGAGCTCCATAGAAGCTTAAAAGCTTTAGCTTGATATAAAGGTAACTGCTCAGAGCTATTCGAAACAATTAATTTATAGTACTCGCTCACTGCGAAAGAGCCGATTCCCCCCCCTCCCATTTAATCTCATCCATATCATACATGGAGGGATGAATGTCCTCTAACAGAGACAACAAGTTAACCAGACCCTCCTGCACTTCAGAGTCGTTAACTTTCAAAGTCCCCTAGTCATTCCAATGCCACGAGCCTTCTCTCCAGCTCCCCATATCCATGACCTTGTAATCCTTGAAACGACTACCTTTGTATAAAGGTCTGAAAGCTTCAGCAAAAGAAGTCGTAGAGGCCCAATTCGCCAACCAGAAAGGAATCTTAGCACCGTTACCAATCGCGAATCCGATGTTAGACTTGAAAATATACCTTTTCTCGACAGGATTCAAAGAAGAATTACAAAGGAGCAAGTCCTTCCACCAAAATGAAGCAGCCTTATTGAAAGAAGAACCATCCATCAACGTCCAATGCTCTATCACACCATATCTCGCTTTCAGAATATTTTTCCACCAAGAGTTCTCTTCAGAGAAAATCCTCCATTTCCATTTAATCAGCAAAGCCAAGTTGAATTCTTTGATTCTCTTCACACCCAATCCTCGCAATTCCTTTTCTCTGCAAACTATATCCCACTTCAGCCAATGAATGTTTCTCTTGCCATCCGTCTCCCCCCACAAAAACCGACGTCTAATCTTATCAATTTCCTTCCAAATAGAGATAGGAGCCTTATAGAACGAAAACCAGAAAATAGGTAAACTAGATAAAACAGAATTAATTAAAGACACTCTACCTGCCATTGAAAGCAGTCTGCCTTTCCACACCGCCAACCTTTTTTTGAACTTCTCCATAATCGGTTTCCACGTTAAGATTCTTCTTGGATTACAACCAATAGAGATCCCCAACAAGGGGAACTTTGAGTGCTCAACCTTACATGCGAGGAAACTAGAAGCAGCCTGAAGAAAATGAGAGCTTACGTTTACGCCAATAATTCCGCTTTTATGAAAATTAACCCCCAGACCCTACACCAATTGGAAACCTCTTAAAATCGCCTTAATACTCCACAGATTTCTCCATCCCCCCTACCACCATTAAAGTGTCGTCTGCAAACTGAATAACCTCGACCGAATTCTCACTATCGAACTTAAAGCCAACATAATCTCCTAGTGAAGACGCCTTTTTTACCATAGCTGTTAAGCCTTCAGTAACCAAAACAAAAAGAAACGGAGATAAAGGGTCACCCTGCATTAAACCGCGATGAATCTTGAAATCCTTAGTTGGACTCCCATTGACGAAAACTGAAAGAAACCCCTTGAACACACAAGCCTCCATCCACTTCATCCAAATTGCTCCGAAACCCATCTTTCTCATCATACTCCTAAGAAAATCCCAGTTAACACAATCGTAAGCCTTCTCGAAATCCACCTTGAACATCACACATTCCAAATTGTCCCTAGTTGCCTTGTCAATAACCTCGTTAGCGATAACAATTCCATCCAAAAGCTGACGACCAGGGATGAATGCAGATTGATTACAGGATATTAAACTCCCTAAAACCTTTTTGAGACGAGCCGCAAGTAACTTGGCTAGAACCTTATACATACTCCCCACCAAGCATATCGGCCTAAAATCTTTCAGACACAAAGGAGAAGAAACTTTGGGAATCAGAGTTAGAAAAGAGGAGGAAAAAGCTTTAGGCAAATAACCTGAGGAATGGAAATCCATCACGAAGTTGCAGATGTCTTCCTTCAAAAGTGCATGCTAAACTAATATTACTAGTAAGGTCGGTTTTAGATAGAGCTGTCAAATTAAGGGGCTGAGGCCTAATTTTTAAGGCTCTAAAAATATAGGGGGCCCAAAATTTTAAAGAAAAATGAGCCCTAAAATAAGTAGGTCCCCTAAAACTTAAGAAGGCCTCAAAGCCCCGACATTTTTAAAAAGTTGATTTTGTTTAGAAAAAATTAAAATATTTTATTTAAAAAAAAAACATTTTTTTATTTTTGAAAAAATCGGTTATTTTTTGAAAAAAAAATTCAACTTTTTTTCATTTTCGAAAAAAATCAATTATTTTTATCTTTTGAAAAAAATCAATTTTTTTTAGAAAAAATTGATTTTTTATTTTTGATTCTTTTTATTTTCGAAAAAATTATTTTTTTCGGAAAAAATCGATTTTTTTTTATTTTTGAAAAAATTGACTTTTTTTTGAAATTATTTTTTAAATTAATTTCAAAAATATTTATTTTTTAAAAAAGAATAATTAAAAAAAAATGAAAAATATTTTATTTCAAACTAGTTAAATTTTGAGCTCCTTACTTAGGCCCCATAAAAAATAAAAATATGAGAGAACTTTAAAATAAAAAGTAAAAAATATATTTATTTAATAAAAGGCCTAAAAAAAAGGGGCCCAGACCTAAACATTAATGCTTTACTTTTTTTGACCCCTCTAATTTTAGACATATGCATCAACTATCTACCCATTACTAAACAGTTGACCAAACTTCCAAAATTGCCCTTCCCTTTAAATTAAATTACCCTGCAAAAAGGACATTTTGGTAACACTCTAATTCAACACAATTCTTCCCTTCTTTTCCCAATTTGTAACCCATTCCTATACACGTATCGTCAAACACAAAACACACTACTGTTCATTGTCCATTCTCTCTCCATTTCAACGACTACGTTTTCCTCTTTCTCTGCTCCTCACTAAGGTAATCTTCCCACCGTTTCATGTATCTCGCTTCCTTCCTCTTCATCTGTCAACTGCAACTATGGTTTCTGCATCCTTTTGCATTCTTTCATCAACGTTTGCAAACCCTAATTCCGTCCCTTTCTTCCCTTTCTCTATTTTCCTCTTCAAACCCTAAATTCGTCGTCGCCCCCTGAGTATATTCAGCTTAGAGTTTGATGCTGCCAGAAGCACGGGTCATCTTTGTCCTGTAACTGTTGAAAGCTTCGAAGTTTGTTTTGAAACCTTGCCGTCGACCACGTTTCTTCATCTGTGTCTATTACTCTTATCTGGTTCTTTATCTGTATTTATTCCTCTTTCTATTTCTATTACTAACGTTGTTTGATTTTTTTGCAGCTATAGCTGTTTGATTTTTTTCAGCTTGGTCTCTTTTCGTAGTGGTTACCGAGTTGATGTCTATTATTGCAATGGAATGATTTTGGTTGGTTGAGTTTTTTGTGTAGTTTTCATGGATTGAACACAAATAATGAAAACCAGAAGCTTCTCCAAGATGTCAATGGTGGGCTGAGTAATGATTTTGATTGGTTTACATATATATCTCATTCAATTGATTTTTTCCTTTGCAGGAGGTTCTGCAAGATGTCCTTGATGTTCACGATGTTAAATGCTCAACACTTCATATATGCATTTAAAACTTGCTCTGTCAGTGATCTGAACAAAGGAAAGGTTTCTTTATTGTCTGAATCTCAATATGTAAGATGTACACTATTTTTTATTTATTTTTTATCCATCATTTTACCCCATTGAGTGTATTGCATGTTGATTTTTGATGTGTATGGGAAAAAGCTCTTATCGTTGTGTAGTTGAGTTGAAGTCGTTTTTGTTTGTGTAACTCACCTGATTTTTCTTCGATCCAAACAAATACACATAAAACACTACAGGTGATTAATTTTGATCTGAAAAATTGGAATATGACTTATGGTTTGCAAGCAATTGGGGGAAATCAGTGGAGTTAGCTTTTAGTGTAGTAATACCTTTCCTACCTTCCTAAAATGCTGACTACACAACCTTAGTATCTGCAACAAAAGCACCATCAATTCGTAAAGTTAAGCTAAATTCGAATTATGCATCTAATAGAAAGTTGAACTCCATAATGATCAAAGATCTTCATAGAGGTGAGCTCTAAGAAAGTTGTCATGCATTCTTGTCTGTTTTAGAGTCTATTTGAAAATTAAAAAATTAACAAAGTACTATTATAATATACGTGGTTATTAAGAAAGTTTTCATCATAATTGCCAAAGCAGTGAAATTTGCATTGTTATTATATTATAGATATTATGGATTGGCATATGAGTACATTAAAATGAACTTCATCCGCAACGGTGTATTTGGGATTTGCATTATTGTTAAATTAACTCATAATTGTTGTACTTTCTTATTGGTGATCAATGGTGATGTTGATTAATTTAATTTTCAGTGGGTTAGATGATATTGCAATAGAAACTTAAACATCTAAGAAAGTTATTCATTAACATTTGGCTATTAGCTTTTTATTATGTTATTTCATTTTGCAATAACTATATGGTTCAATACTTATTGTCTCTGATATGCAAAAGTTGTGTTTTTTTCATATTTAAAAAACTGTCAATTTTTCTACCTCTAATGGATATTATTAGATCATTTTTCTTTTTTATTGTGTTGATTATTGAAAATCTTCATTTTTCAGATATATTTGTATTGATAAGTTTATTAGAGTAAGAAGAAGAATGGCAGCGGAAAGGTGCACCACCACCTAAAAATATGAAGAGCTTTAGTCATTTTTAAATGAGTTTTGTTATATAAGTCTATTATTGTCTTGCTGCAATTTTCCTTTATAGTTTCATCTTCTAATAACTAATTTTTTGGCACACATTTTGGTTATATATTATGATGTATATTTTATCAGTTTGGTTAGCTTATTTCCTTCAAACATCTCTTCACATAAAGGGAAATGTAGAAATGTGAGTTCTTTGTAATGTACCCAACAATTTTTCACGTATGAATGTAGCATTATTTACTATTCAATTCAAGAATTCAAAAAGTCACTATGACCAAATGCCTCTTTATGCTTCCTTCCAGCTGCAATGCATCTGTTGGAATTGCCAAAAACTGTGTTTTCGGGAACTGGACATGCTTTTGTCAATTCTTCATTAAATACCAACTGCTCTCTTCACCAACAAGTTATCCTTCAAGTCACTTTATCCAAGGTTTCAAAGCAGAAAATTGTTAAGGTACAATTGCTTTTTTGATTAATCCAATCACTAACTGTTTCAGTAATAATATGTAACTAAAACTGATTTTATTTGACTAAGTTAGTTCAATTCAAGTTACAAATTTGAGGTACCTATTTGTAATTATAACAAAACTTTGTAATGACAACATGTTATTCACATTAATCATTTGGTCATGTCTTTCACTCTTTTGTAAATGGAAAATTTCAGATAATAAATAAATTAGTAGATTACATATATTTCTTTACTTCAATGAAAAATTTGTTGAATTATGAAATTAAATCTTGACATGTCATTACATATAGCTTTTCTCAAGAAGTGAAAAAGGTTCGGGTCATAGATGCAGCAGGTATATGTTTCATGTTATTATTAAAGAATTGGATAATATTGTCTAATCATACCGACTGATTTCATCCCTTGCCAAAACTACAACCTGTTGTGGTTGTACTAATATTCTATTTCCATTTCTAATCCAAGTTTTTTCGTGTCATGCTGACTTCCACAGGCAATACATTTTGACAGCTAACCCAACATCCTCCTGTGTAAAGATCTTTTGAAACATCAACATGGCCCGTTCTTAGCAAAAACAAACTGCAGCACCATTGGCGGCAACTAAGTTAGAAGGATGCTGAATCATGACTCTTGTATAGAGCTCCTTGGCCTTTTCCAAATGAATGGCTTCTGACTTTGGATTTCTCTTCTCATTGCGAACTGCAGCAGGTAAGACGAAGTAGACCATATATTTATTTTAGTCTTGCCGAACAACTTATGCACTGCACATTGAGGTTATTAGCAATTCTTCCAACTGTTTTCAATTATTCTTGATATACAATATTATCGTGACATTATGCAGGTTGAGATTGAGTATTTGCACCGTTTGCATTACTTGTCTTGACTGTGTTGTGAGTTAATTGTTAAATGGTTTCCAAACATGATTTTCCTTCAAGAGTTCAGGTGTAGCAGCCACTATATAGAATTAATGGAAATGTTTTTTGGTTTTTGTTGAACTGTTATTGTACAGAACTTTCAAATATATTTTACTGTTGTTTCCCTTTTGTTTCTAAACTTGTCTCGTTGGTGTTTTCTACTACTCATCATAATGATTATAGCAGAAGTGATTTTCCAGTTGATTTTGTTTTTGGTTCAGGCACATCTGCTTATCAGGTGGAAGGAGCTGCTAATGAAGACGGAAGAACTCCTAGCATTTGGGATACCTTTGCACATGCTGGTTCGCTTATTACTTCAATCCGTCTTTTTCTTCATGTTTTATCTCATCATTCATCTGAACAATTTTAGAATATGATATGTTATTGCAAGCGCATGGTGGAAATGGAGATGTTGCTTGCGACACATACCACAAATACAAGGTAGACAATAGGCATTCTTTATGATTCATTTGTTAATTTCAAGCATTAGTTGGTTAAGACAATCCAAACAATAATGCAGGGAGATGTGCAGCTCATGGTTGAAACAGGTCTTCATGCCTATAGATTTTCCATTTCTTGGTCCAGATTGATACCAAGCACTTCTTCTCAAGTTTAACTTTAGTACTTATCCATAAACGCTGAAATTTTATGTCTAAAATGCTTATTCATAATTCTTGGATGGTAGAGTAATTTTATGTTGTCTTTTTGTTGTTGTTTGTGGTGTCCTTAGAATGTATCATTCTGTTCTTCATTGAGTGTAATGCGGACTTTGATAGACTAAATAAATATGTGCCTGTGTTTTATTGCAATGTAGGTATGCTACAAATATTGAGATTAAGAGAATTGAACTCTTTCACGGGCCAATGAAGGGTAGACAAAAATCATAGAGTGTGCCAAAGCTCTTAAAGTAAATGCTGGAACTGAACCTGATACAGATCTTGGTCCGGTTATCAGCAAACAAGTTAGCTTAAGATTCCTAATTTCCTTTTTTCCAAGGTGCATTTTAACTAAAAATTTGAATAACAAATCTCCAATGTGTCGTTCAAGAATTACTGCTATGGCTATTCAATTCAATCTCATTTTCACACCGATTGTTGTGTATATTTTAGCTATTTGTTTCCTAAACATTCTAACTGGCTTTACAGGCAAAGGAGCGAGTGCACTCATTAATTCAATCAGGAGTCGAGAGTGGTGTCAAACTGCTGCTTGATGGAAGAAATATAGTGGTAACTTTTATACCCTTAACTGGCATTTTCAACTATCTTATTATATTCTTTTCAAAGAAAAAAGAAAAAACAAAAACATGATAAGAGATAACTAAGCTTTTTATTGTGTATAATTTGATTCACTAGCAAAAGAAGCTCCACCTATCAACTGTAATATACCACCAACAAGGGAGAAATCGTTTGGAAAGACACTATAATGGTTTAAAAACTGAGTGAGTCATGTCATTTGTTTATTAGATTTACATGTAATGTTGATTTCAAGAGGAAAACTCTTGAAATGTTGTAATCGGTTTGGTGTGAATTTCATGTTTGTTTCTTTGTAGTGGCTGCCTATGAAGGAATATGTTATTTTCGGGTTTTTTATAGAACTATCATTAATTTCATCAATTAATGTGATTAATGTTATTATCTCAATAGCATTTTAGACATACATTAATTATAACTAATGTATTTCAACTTGGTTTTTATTTCTTTTTACATGGAGCCTTTACTAGCACTTGCTCACAATTCTTTAAAAAATTTTTGTTCATTGATGATTCTACAGACGGTTGCCACATGGAACACAACACACCACATTATGGAGCTACTGCCTTTGGATGAAAACAGTGAAAAAGAATCTGGTAAGAAATAATTTTAGTCTTTTAATCTCACTTGGTAGATTAGGAATTCAACTAGAAGTAAAAAATATGCATTCAGATGGCATCTTTTTTATCAGTAAAAATGCATATATTTGTTGTTAGTGATGCTAAGGTATGATTAAATATGTTTAATTGCTTAGTACATTGTTTTGGAAATTCTAATGCTTTATGTATTGTATATTAAATAAGTGGGATGTCGTGGGTCCGAAATCGCGCCACACCCCTGCAGTCAAATGTCCCTACATAGCTACCAACTGAGTTGGTTTAACGGGACTATTTTGTATTTATTATGGCATAAGAAGACTATGTAATATGTATTCTACCAACAGAGAAACATAAATAAATCTGTCATACCTAATAAGGCTCATGAAACACTACTATTTGATTATCATTATTATTTTTTTAATTTCCTAGCCAAATAAAAAAGAAAAAGAATGAATGATCTATGTTCTTCTTAGTCTGTTGTTTTGTTCTATTGTATCCCAATTGTAATATTATATTACTCCCCCTAATTCTCTGCAATGTAACCTAACCAACACCTATCTGATTTTTCTTGCAGTTACATGGACAAATGTGCAAGGCTCTTTCTATAGTATATTGCAAAGTATTGTCGGTATTTCCTTCATTAGAAGCAAATGTGCAAGGCTTTTTCTATATCTATAAGTTTTTTATGCTTCATGTGCTTATGTTGGCTGAGATTGAAGAGGTCTGATTGTATTGTAATGTAATGAATTGCAGGATATACATTACCAGGGAAGAGAATTAAGAGAGACTGCTGCTCCAATTGGTTATCACTAGAGTCCAATCTGTTGGCCTATTTTGGTGGTGAACTGTAAAAGTTTTTAAGACTCAAATTCTGAAGTCATTTTGGCTGTAAAAAATAAATAAAGTACTTTTGGTGACAAATAGTATTAGTTGTTATTGATTTGTCTAATGATGGCAATGTAAAAAACAGGGAGGAATCTTTGTTTGTTTGAAGTCATGAGTGTTTGAATTCTACTGTATGATAGATCTGAGAGCTTCATGATAAACTTTGCTTTGTTATATTTGACCAAAGCTTCTATTAGTTCTATTGTACATAACTACTGTTAGAGACATGCTGCTACTATTTTATCTTAAGAACAGAATCAGATTTCAACTTCAAGGAGATAAATGAGAAGAATGAACTTGTGAAATTGAAATATTTTGATGAATTTTGACTCTGAGAATTGTGTGTAAATAAAAACAATAATGATGAAACTCAAGGAGCAACAATCAAGGAAAGGGCATGAACTCTCAAAATTATCCTTTTACAACAAATTATTTACACTAATGAAAGGGCATTTTAGTAAAAATGTTAATAATCTATTTTTTTAAATTTTAATTAAATTAAAATTTAATTTATCTCACGGGTCACTATCAACACAATATCTATTTTATTTCATTTATTTTTCAAATAATTCTCTTACTTCTATTTAAATTACTTCTCTGATTTCTAATTTTTTTACAACATCTTGATTATTTACTATTATTAATTTTTACATGTTTCAATATATATTCATTTGAAACTACGCACGGGTTTCTTACTAGTAGAATCTCTGAAATAAGGGTCACAAGTTTTTTGTTTGGCTGTTATTTCTTATACTAAAATAAAATATTGTATATACTATTTGTTGAACTCTACAAACTTCCATTTTAGTTTAATTTTATAAAAATGGTCCATTCCACTGAAACATTAATCACCCGTCCCAGTCAAATTCCTAAATTACAAATGATTTTAGATAGAAATATATAGTACAATTTTATCATTTTATAGTAAAAAAGTAGATGTTACCTCATTCAAATTTGTCAAATAATCAATATAATCAATTGAAATTTATCGTGAGCATTTTTGTCTATCCGTCTATAATAATCCTTTCATTTTATTTTTTAATATAAATTGTAGATAATATTTATTCTTTAGAATTAAAATATTGAAAGATTTATTGTACAACTAACTTATTTATAGTTAAATTTTTATGATCAAATATAACACATTATTAACTATGATTTGATTTATATATTTTTTTTTATAAAAAGATATATGTTAAATTTTATTTCATAATAATATATTAAAATTTCAGTAATATAAATATTATTTTTAATTAAGTTATCATGATTATGTAAATAATAAATTAAATTAATGGGTTTAAATTGTTTTAAACAATCTAGCTTTTGTTAGTCTAACCTAACTCAATATTTATAAAAGTTTATAATTCTTTTAATTAGTCTAACTTTTTTAATTTTACTATATCAACTTTAATAAAATTTTGAGGCATTTATCACAGTTTTTCAAAAATAACTTTTTCTCATAACACAAATTTAAACTTTGAAATGAAATCTAAATTGTGTTTCCCAATAGAACATTTAAAGAAACCAAAATTAAAAACCAAAGGTTAAAGGAAAAGTACATTCATCATAGAAGAAGAAATAGAAGAAGAAACATGTATAACAATTAGATATAATTAAAGGAACAAGTGTATGATCTTTGGATTGAGTATATGATCTTTGTGTTGAGTGTAATTCAAGCTATCCTAGTGGAGTTTGTTATGCTAATAGGAGTTAGTTAGAGGTGTTTGTTTTTAATTTTGGCAATTTCTTAATACACCACCCATGTTTTTTAGACACCACGCGAAATTTCTTTTTTGCCCCCTGATTCCGGATGTGCACATTCGGACGCACCATTTTAAAAAAACGTTGATTTGTTCCGGATGTGCATTTCAGGAAAAATCCCTGATCTGCAGATCCGGAACCATTTCTTATTAATTCGCGTCAGACCTTCTCCATCCCCTCATTCTTTACATTTTCGTATTCCAAACAACCAAACTCTCTCAAACTCTCAAATTCTCAATCGCACAAATCCCGACTTTTTTCATTCGAGTTCGGCGCAGAGGAATTTCTACAACGATCAAGACACTCTAAATCCTCTGTATCTCAATTTAATCGGTAAGTTTTCGAATTTTAGAGTTTCAGAGTTATTCTCGAGTAATCGATTTAGAGTAGACATTTAGATGTAGAAATTGTTAGGTAGTATGAATAACATAGGTTAGAGACAATGTAGGTATTGTTTGCTGCTTCAAACGGACGATCAGGGCATTAAAATGCCCTTTTTCTATGGTACAGTAGCCATGGCTGCGTTTTTAGAACTTCAAATACGCACCGGATGTGCAGATCCGGAAACATTTTAACGTTAAATATTCTGAGTGCTTCCGGATGTGCAAATCCGAAAAAACCAACGTTAAATATTCTGAGTACTTCCGGATGTGTAAATCCGGAAGAAACTTGGTCTCTATTTTTTTGTTGTTGTTTTTTTTAATTATTTTTAAAAAGTTCTAATTTATTTATTATGCTTTGCAGATTACATGGCTGGCAGAGACGATCGTATCATACATGGACGGACAGCTCAACATGCATCTGTCTGACGTGATCCTCAGGTACCTTTTGGATCCCACAGAGATCCATAGGTACAACTGGGGGGCGGCTATGCTGGCATTCACCTATTCTAGGCTCTCAGATGGTTGTCGCTGGGCTGCCAAGACTGTGGCAGGCAGCTGTACACTATACGTGGTAACAATCTTATATTCTAAGTCTTTTTTTTCATTTCTTTTCTTTTTATATTCATTATAATGTTTGACACCGATGTTATGTTTTCCATTTCAGGTGTGGATATTACAGCACTTTCCCAAGATTACTGGTTGGCGGAGTGTCGAGGGGTACACTGAGGATATGCCGCGTGCTGCTGCATTTCTCCTGCTCAGAGGGAACTAGGTGCCCGACCCCTACAGAGTTTATCTTGATCTGATGGCTGCTGAGGACATTTTTTATCATGCCTATGCCGATCACCGTGAGATACGCCCGTTCACCAAGGTTTCGCTGTTCTCAGGATGGTTGGCATGCAGTTCGACCATTACTGCTCGATACCTGCCGGAGCGCGTCTTGCGTCAGTTCGGTTACACGCAGATGATCCCCAGGATGCCTCATAAGTCTGCTCCTCTAGGCTTGACCCGCATGCAGATATATGAGATATACGCTGACTTCCAGTCCCATTTGGTACCAGAAGAGGCTCGGGCGACCAGAGCACCGAGAGACTGGAGCGTTGTTGTCGGGTACATCATGTGGTTCTATACCGTCTCACACCCATGCATGGTGCCCACTGCTGAGGGATCGCCACCCAGACCTGCTCATCAGGAGATATTAGAGGAGCGGCAGTCTCAGCTGGACCATACTCAGGATGTCCTACCTCGCTGTCGTGAGATAGAGGAGATAGCGTGGGCGGCCATTGCGGACGGTCACCTCCCTGAGGGCTCTGGTGGCAGACTTGCCATGGATAGGATTATTGAGATTGCTCGGGGGGCACTCAGTACCGCAGACATCGAGCCAGGACGGCGGGTAGGGGCAGAGGAGCAGGGGAGCCAGGAGAGATCCTTCGCCATACACAGTAGTTTTTTGTTTGATGTATTCTATTTTTATTACATTTATGTACTGTATTTTGACAGGAGTATTATTATGTATATATATCATTTTATTTTATATATGGGTATTTTCAAATGTATATTAAGTTGCGACGATATATTAACATATGCGACCAACCAACAAAACTGATTTAAAAAAAAATAAAGTTCTGCTATTTTTCGGATCTGCAGATAAGAAATTTTTCCTGATATGCACATCTGGAACAAATCAAAATTAAAAAAAAAGGTGCGTCCGGATGTGAACATCCGGAATCAGGGGGCAAAAACGGAAATTCGTGTGGCGCCTAAGAAACATGGGTGGTGTAATAAGAAATTCTCTTAATTTTTAGTTTGTTATGAGCAGTTATCTGCTGAGTAAGTAACACCTATGTTGTATATAAACAACTCTATAACTCAATACAATTATATTTTTTCTCCCATTTTCATATTTTCTATTCATTACTATTTTCCTCTCTTCTTCAAAAATTTATTATCCCTAACAAAATGGTATCTAGAGCTTTGTTGATTTTTGAAACTTCGTGCGATTGTAAGAGATATCAATTATGGTGTATCATGAAAACTTTATAGCACACTTATCTATTTTTTATGCAAGAATTAGGACAAGTGGGTGACTAAAATGAAGGTGATTTTTGGTACACAAGATGTTTGTGATATGGTGGAAACATATGTTGAAGTTTTACCTAAAGATGCATCTACAACATATATGCAGGGGCGGCCCAACACATTTGGGGGCCTAAGACAAAGTTTAAAATATATTTTTTAAAATTATATATATATATATATATATATATATATATATATATATATATATATATATATATATATATATATATATATATATATATATATATATATATCCCATAAATGTATTTTTAGATTGACCAATATCATTCAATAAAAGGCACACCTAATACTAGTATAGATGCAGATTTGTTTGTTAAATCATATTAATAATTATAAAGATTGATTAAAGGAAAGAAAAAATTGATGAAAGTAAGACACAAAAAGTGATTTTTATGGGACTCGTACTAGGATCATTTTACGGCTACGAAGCTTTTACATTTACATGTCGTTCGGGAACTAAACATTAAATGTTAAAACAATGATTTTTTAGGCTTTTTATGAAAGCTCACTTGGGTCGGGCCTGCATATATGAAAGCTCACTAGGAAGACAAGAAAAGAGTTTGCAATGACCTATTTATCATCCATCAAAGTGTTGACTCGAAGGTGTTGGAGAAAATTGCTCGTGAAACTAGTTCCAAAGCAGAATGAGATATGATTGAAAGATACTTTGGTGGTGATGCCAAAGTTAAGAAATTCAATCTACAAGCATTGAGGAGGAAACTTAAACTAATGCAGATGAAAGATGATGAGAAGATAGATGACTGTATCTCAAGATTGTTAACCTTGATAAACAAAATGAAGTAATGTGGTGAATCTATCAATGATGTAAAGATCATTGATAATTTTTTTAAAGCATTTCCTCCATTCTTTGATCACATAGTGGTGACCATCAAAGAGACTAAAGACTTGGATATCATGAAGATTGAATATCTGCGAAGTACTCTTGATGCTCGTGAGATAAAGGTAGTTGAAAGAGAAACTAAAAGATAGGATAAATAAACAAAGAAATGTGGAAGAAGAACAAAGGAAAGAAATCCAAAAATTATGAAGACAAACCTGAAATAACAATAAAGAATGGTGGAGCGCATGTCAAGAATCAAAACAAGAAGAAGACCTTGACAAAAAGAAGGTACATTGCTAAAATTGTGAGAATATGGGACATTATGCAGATGAGTGATGGCTAAGAAATGGAAAGAAACCCAATAATGGAGAAGAAAAGGCAAGGATTTCTCAAGAAAATTCTAGCTCATACTCATATCCAGTTTTGCTCATGGCTGCAACTGATGTTGAGATTTAAAATTCCCAAATCTGATATTTTGACACTGGTTACATCAATCATATGACTGGAAGGAGGGACTAGTTGATTTATTTTGATTCAAGTAAGAAGATAAGCATCTAATTGGCTGATAACAAATCTATTGTGGCAGAAGGAATGAGACATGTAGCCATATAAAAGAAGGGTGGTAAGTTAGTTGTGATCAAGAATGTATAGTTTGTGCCAGACACGAAGTTCAATTTGCTAAGTGTAAGACAACTAGTACAAAGGGTTTTTCAGTATTCATGGAGATTGATTGTCTGAAGCTCTTTTATCACAAAAGAAGATTGTTCTTGAAATCTAGCTTGTCAAGAAATATAACCTTCAAGGTATGCATCCAACACTCTAAAGTAAGATGTCTTGCTACAACATCTCATGAACGTGAAGTTGAGCTATGGTACAAGAGGTAAGACCATTTGAACTATAAAAGCCTAAGCCAACTAAGTTCAAAAGGGATGGTTATTGGAGTCTCTAAGGTAAAAATACCTAAAAGCTCGTGCATAATATGCTTGGTGGGAAAACAACATAGACTAGCTTTTAAATTCAGTCTGCCTATGAGAGCTAAAGAAGGAATTGGTGTTGTTCACTCAGATATTTGTGGACCACTAGAAGTACCTAGTTATGGTGAAAATAAGTACTTAATCACCTTTGTGGATGAATTCTCAAGAATGTTGTGGTTGTTCTTAATCAAATCCATGAGTAAATCCTTACATGTCTTTAAAGATTTCAAAACAATGGTAGAGAGACAAGGTGGCAAGCTGATAAAGATCTCGAGAACAGATGGTCGAGGAGAGTACACCTCAAAGGAGTTTTATTATTTTCCATAAGTCAAGGCATCATTCATGAAGTCACAACACCATACACTCCTCAACACAATGGCTTGTCAAAAAGAAGAAACATAAGTATTCTCAACATGGCAAGAAGCATGTTCAAGTAGAAAAATCATCCACATGAGCTCAAGGGTGAGGTTGTATCCACTATTTCTTATACCTTAAACAGATGCCTACAAAGAGGTTGATGGATAAAGTTCCTGATGAAGCTTTTTCAGGAAGGAAGCCTAGAGTAAATCACTTGAAGAATTTTGGTTCCTTATGCTACAAGCACGTTCTTAATGCTAAAATAAGGAAGCTGGATGACAAAATCAAACCAAGGGTCCTTGTAGGCTACCAAAAAATAGGAACCTATAGTTTTTTTATCTCGATACAATGCAAATTGCCATCAACACATATGTGATAGTCCTAAAGAATGAGGTCTGGAACTGGAATTCCAAAGACAATGGTGAAATCAATATCTTAGTGTTTCTTTAATATGAAATTGTGATGTAGAGAAAGCTGACAATGAGGATACCACAAAGAACAAGGCAATTTTCTAGGAAACTAGCTGATTATGGGCTAGTTCTTAATAATGAAGTAGGCACTGATAGAGAAATGATGCATATTGGCATGTTTACAGATGCTGAGCCAGTTGAATATCAAGCAGCTCTCAAGGAACAAGCTTGGAAGGATGCCATGGCTGAAGAATTCTCCTTCATATAAAAGAATAAAACTTGGGAATTGACCAAGTTACTTGAAAGGAAGAAGGCCATTATAGTCAGATAGGTGTTCAAGCTTAAATTGAATCCTGAAGGAAAGGTTGTCAATAACAAAGCCAAAATTGTTGCAAAAGACTTCCTCTAGAAATAAGGAGTTGATTATAATGAAGTTTTCTCACCAGTTACAAGACATGAGACCATTAGGTTGGTAATTGCCTTGGCTTGCAATAGAGGTTTCCCCTATTTTTTATCTCGATATCAAGTTATATTTCTTAAATAACCCTCTAGAAGAAGAAGTATTCATAGTCCAACCTCCTAGTTTTGTCACCAAAGGAAAAGAAAACCTAGTTTACAGTCCGCAGAAAGCCTTGTATGGCCTAAAGCAGACGTGAATGACATGGAATAAAAGAATTGACAAATTCTTCATTGAGGTAGGGTTCAGAAAGTGCAACTTTGAACATGGTGTTTACATTAAAGGCAAAGAGTGTGAAGATTCTTTTGATTAATTTCCTTTATGTGGATGATCTACTTGAAACTGGTAGTTATGAGAGTGAGATTAAGCAGTTCAAGGTGGAGATAAAGCAGATAAAGCAAGTGTTGGATATGGTTGACCTATATAAGCTACCTTAATCCCTTAGCATGGAATTCTTATCTACTTTATGTGGAATTATCTTGCACCATGCCAAATATGCAAGTGAGATATTTGCAAAGCTCAACATTTTGGAGTGCAACACTACAGTCACACCAGCTGATACAAATATGAAACTAGTGGGCTCAAATGAAAGAAAGGAAGACAAAGTAAATTCTACCACATTCAGAAATTTGGTAGGCTCATTGTGGTATTTGTTTCAAAGTAGGCTAGACATAAGCTACTCCGTTGGACTGGTGAGTAGGTTTATGAGCAATCATATTAAACAACACTTTATTGTTGCAAAAAGGATAATGAGATACATAAATGGCACAATTCATTACGGTCACCTATTTCCACAAGGCAAATGCAACAATAAGATTGAGCTGACTGGTTTTTCTGATGTTGATTGGTGCGGTGACAAGATTGATAAAAGAAGAACAATTGGATGCATCTTTAAATATGTTGCAGGTGAAGCTAAATATGTTGCAGGTGCTACTATAGAAAGTCAAGCAAATATGCTCCAATCCTTATTGAATGACTTAATGATCAAGATAGAAGAGTCAATCAATTTGCTAATAGACAACAAATCAGCAATCAACCTTGCCAAAATTTCAATAACACATGGGAATAACAAACATATAGAAACTATATTTCACTTTCTTAAGGACTAAGTCATAAAGGGGAAGCTTGAAGTTGTGTACTTCCCAACAAAATAACAAGTGGCTAATGTTCTCACTAAAACTATTCAAAGATTGCAATTCATAAAGTTGAGAAGGGAACTTGGAGTCATAGCTTTTGATAGCTTGAATTAAGAAGGGACGTTGAGTGTAATCCAAGCTATCCAAGTATAATTTGTTATGCTGATAGAAGTTAGTTAGAGGTGTTTGTTTTTTATTTTTAGTTTGTTATGAGTAGTTACTTGCTGAGTAAGTAATACCTATATTGTATATAAATAACTCTATAACTCAATACAATTACATTTTTCTCTCTCACTTTCACATTTTCTATTTATTACTCTTTTCCCCTCTTCTTCCAAAATTTATTATCTCCAACACTTTGATTGAAAGATCACGACAATTGTTGGAGAGGTGTTGTTGGTCTTGTATATTTACAACTGAAGAAGACATAGTGAGAAATTAGAAAAGGTAAAAATTGAAGAAGTGGTACAATGTATGTGTGATTTTGCAAAATCTTAAAATATTTATAGAGATAAATAAATAAATAAAAGGGAAATATGGAAAAGATGCTTATGAATAATTCATAAGTGCCACAAATGATAGAAAATTAGAGACATAATAAAATAATTAAATTCAAAGTGAATATCTTAAGAAAAGACAATTTTTATAAAATTGTTTGTGTTTCTTTTTATTAGAAATCAGTTTTTAAATTTACAACACAATCTCTGAATTGTTTGAGATTAACCTGACCATTAAATTAAATTTTAGAATAGTTCTTTGGCTCATGCTCTTAAGTCACACTACTTGAAATAAACTTTCATAATTTAATATTTATTGTTTTTCTATTCTGATATTATATTTACCATAGTCTCTAAATTATTAGTAAACTTTCAATTCATTGCATGACTCTGTGACCGATTGACCTTCAATTTGCATGCACTAATGGACAAGTGACCATTTAAAGAAAGGAATGGATCAAAGTGGAAACTTTGTAATCAAATATTAATATGTCTTAATAATTATTACTATATTATAATCATCACAAATAAAAAAATCCTCAAAGAAACTTTTGCCAATAATGACCAAATTTGAAACTTTGAACTTATTGGTTATAACTTAATGGAAAGTATGAAACATATGAAAGTGAAAACAAACATGGACGACGAAACATGATTCGAAGCAAGAGACGACTATGTGTTGGCAGCAGTGATGACCATGAAAGACTTAGAAAGGGTTGCAACTGCGCAAGGTCAGACAGTGTAAGGTAAGAGCCTAAGGGAGACATTTGGCAAAAGGAAAATCTAAGAGGTATATATGTCTTAATATTCATCGGTTGTTGGGTCATGTCCAAGTCCAAGGATCCTTGGTGCATGTTTGGAGGAATGTCCCCATATGGACTTGCTTATAGAAGCCATGGACAAGGATGAAACAATTGGAGTAGGAGAAGCTTGCATTTTTTTCCACGTGGTTTGCTTAGAATTTACTGGTCATTTTATGTTTGATACTAGTAGTAATTATACTTTCTTTTTTTATTCCCAAATGCATTACAATCTTATTTTATGTTTTGTGCTAATAACATTTGATTTTGATTTAAGTTGCAAATGGATCATTTTAGTTGACAAAAAAAACTTAGACAAAAATGTTATTAAAGCAAAACCATAAAGAATTAGAGTGATGTTTATATATTTTTTAAAATTGAAAAAAAAAAAGACCAAAACGTTACTTAGACAAAATATAAAGCAGGAATACATAAATTTTGCTTTTATTTTTAATAATTCTTTTAAGTTGTGCAAATTATGTATTAGTGAAACTAGATTTACTACGCCAAACAAGAGAAAAGAGGGCGCTTTTTTAGGCCTATGACAGCGCTTAAAAGCGCTGTCTAAGCCAGCGCTGTCGTAGGTAAAAATATCGCTTTTTTATTTATGAAAAACGCTCTCTAAAAACGGACTTTAGACAGCGCTTTATACGTTTAAAATTTTAAAGAATTTTTTTATATACTTTAGAGAGCGCTTTTTTCTTCAAAAGTGTTCTATAAAGTGGGACTTTAGATAGCGCTTTTGAAAGCGCTGTCTAATGTATACATATAATGATTTTTTTATATACCTTTAGAGAGCGCTTTTTCCTTAAAAACGCTCTCTAAAGGTGGACTTTATACAACGCTTTTGAAAGCGCTGTCTAATGTATAACCTTAGACAGCGTTTTTTTCTCAAAAGCGCTGTCTTTTGTCTACGTATAATTTTGATGATTTTTTTTAAAAATTCCATTTTAACCATTTTTTTATGCAGAAACCTGTATAATTCACATTTCCATAAACCTGTATAATTCACATTTCAATAAACCAGTATGGATACGCATTTCCATCAACAAATTCTATTTCAAAACTAAAATTTCCATTAATGCAGAATTCGCACAAATTCTATAAACTAGAATTTGTATATTTCAATAAACTAGAATTTACATGCAGAATTCGCACAAATTCTATTGTATGGTTTCAAACCTGCATAGAATTTACATTTCAATAAACTAGAATTTACATTCACAAAACTATACATTCAAGAAAGAATTCTTCTTGCAATAAAAAATTTGCACAATTCCTCCTTAGTATCTTGCAATTGTTTCCTCGTGTAATAAGGACACGCCATATCATCGAAATACTACATAACAAAACAAAATACGCATTAGTTAAGAAATAATATATAGATGTTTTGTGTTATCAAGTAGCATCACTAATAAGCAATATTGTGAAAATTAATATACCTCCACTTTGACCCATGTAATATTGGTTGCTCTAGCCTATGCTACTCGTGCGTATCTTCCTGGTTACTAGACATTTGACCTGTAAGAAAGAAAAAAACAGAAATTAAATGACAAATATAAAAATCCATAATCCTAATATATTGAATGATATAAGCTATATTGAATGATATAAGCTATAATTTTACAACTAGTACCTTTTTCACTAACGTCTTTTTTTTTCTTGTTTGGAGTATGTTCTACCCGTCTCTTAACAACACGGACGGTTGGATTGATCCAAATACCCTCATTATGATCATTTCTAGTATATGATTCATTCTCTATAATATTTTCATCTTGATCATTTCCAGTAAATGATTCAATATCAACATCAATATCACCTTGATCTCCAACGTTTTCATCAATTACTTTGTTAGATAAAAGCACTATAGACCATTTTGTACTTGTCGGATCAGTGACATAGAACACTTGTTTAGCTTGAGAGGCTAGAATAAAAGGCTCATCTTTGTACCCCACCCTATTAAGATCCACTTGCAAAAATCCTGACTTATCCATTCGTACGCCATTATTATTTTCAACCCACTTGCAACGAAATATAGGAATCTGAAACTTCTCATAATCAAACACCCAAATGCGCTCGATAACCCCAAAATATGACAGATTTGCAAATTTGGGGTTTAAGTCTTTCACACTTGAAATGTGCATTGCTTCAGCTACCACGGTGACACCACTATTTTGCATAGTACTTTTATCATCTTGTTCTTTGGTATAAAATGTGTATCCATTAATTGCGTATGCGCTATAAGAAAACACGACCATACTTGGACCATATGCTAAACATCTCAACCTTTCTGTTATTAAATCGCGGTCTGAATAATACTTTGAATAAATATGATCCTTAAACCAAGGTATGAAACTTCGATTGTGCTCTCGTACTATCCAATTCTCATTTCTATTCGGATTTAAACCTCGGAGAACATCCTTGTGCATTTCAACATACGGCTCAACCTCATTCTCATTGTGCAGAACATACAAATGCACTTGATCCCGTTCGACCCTTGATACTGTCACAACTTCATTTCCAATTAACTTTTTTCCTTCTTTTTTTCCGACAATATGAGATTTGGGGAGTCCAATTGATTGTACATTGGACAGATATTCAGTACAAAACTCAACCGCTTCTTCAACAATGTATCGTTCGGCAATACAACCCTCTGGTCGACTTTGGTTTTTCACATACCCTTTTAATATTTTCATATAACGTTCAGCAGGGTACATCCATCTCATATAAGCCGGTCCACACAATTGTGTCTCTTTTACTAGATTAACAACTTGATGAACCATTATGTCAAAAAACGAGGGAGGAAAATACATTTCAAGATCACACAAAGTAATAACTATTTCTTTTTGCAATGTTGGTAAGATCGTAGGATCGATCACCTTACTGTAAATTGACTTGAAGAAAAAACACAATTTAGTTATTGCGCTTCTTACTTTTTCTGGCAGAATAGAACGTATACCTATTGGTAGAAAATGTTCCATTATAACATGGCAGTCATGTGTCTTTAAACTCTTTAACTTGAGGTCTTTCATAGACACAAGTCTTCTAATATCTGAAGAGTATCCTTCTGGAACTTTAACTTCACTTAGAAACTTACACAATACTTTTTTCTCCTTTCTAGATAGAGTATACGCAGCAGGTGGTAGATATGTTCGTTTTCCTTTCTTCAAGGGTCCTAATTTAGTTCTTATCCCCATATGTACTAAGTCCTTTCTTGCTTTAAGGCCATCCTTAGACTTTCCTGGTATATTGAGTAACGTACCAATAACACTGTCAAATACATTTTTTCAATATGCATAACATCGAGAAAATGTCTTACATACAACGACTTCCAATATGGCAGTTCAAAAAAAATTGACCTCTTCTTCCACCCACTCTTGACAAGTGTATGTGCAAAAGGCTTTCCAAACTGAGTTGTCACATCTTTAACCTTTTCAAAAATTTGATCACCTGTCAATATAGTTGGAGCTCTACCATGTTCTGGCTCTCCATTGAATGCTTTTCTCCACCCACGATAGTGATGATTAGAATTTAAGAATCTAGGATGACCGAGAAAGACATTCTTCTGACCAAACTCCAATCGCGTCCAATCTATTTTATCTTCACAAATAGGACACACACATTGACCTTTTATGCTGTACCCTGATAGATTTCTGTATGCTGGAAAATCATTAATTGTGCCAAACAACATCGCCCTCAAGTTGAAACTTTCTTTCCTATACCCATCATAAACCTCCACACCGTTCTCCCACAAAAATTTTAAATCTTCGATTAAGGGTGCCAAGTATACGTCTATGTCATTCCCTGGTTGTCTATCCCCAGAAATTAACATAGATAACATCATGTACTTACGCTTCATACATAGCCATGGAGGTAGGTTATAAATCATTATGATCACAAGCCAAGTGCTATGTGAGATACTTTGAATACTGTGTGGGTTCATTCCATCAGTAGATAATGCCAAGCGAAGGTTTCTTGCTTCTTTTCCAAATTCAGGATAATCATCATCAATTGTCATCCACTGTGGTGAATCTGTCGGATGTCGAAACTTTCCATCAATAATTCTTTCATTTGCATGCCAAGCCAAGTGTCTTGAATCGGTCTCACTACGAAACATGCGTCTAAATCTCGGAATTATAGGAAAATACCATAAGACTTTTGCTGGAGATAACTTTTTCTTATATCGTGAGACACCACATTTAGGACACTCATTTAACGATGCATACTCATTTCGAAACAATACGCAATCGTTTGGATAGACATGTATCTTATCATAGCTCATGCCAATAGAGCACAACATCTTTTTGGCCTCATATGTTCGATTGGGAAGAGCGTTATCCTCTGGAAGCATATCTTTCATAAGGGCCAATAATTCTGTGAAACTTTTATCCGACCATCCATTACCCGCCTGTAAGTTGTACAACTTTAATACCGCAGACAATCTTGTAAATTTGGTGCAACCATTATACAACGGTTTCTCTGCATCGCTTACCAACCTCTCAAATTTTTTGGGACAATCCTTAAGATCTTCTTCAAGTGCTTCTACAATCTCTTCGACTCGATCAGAATCGTATGTATCTGTGCCATTGTCGTATGAAGCGTAGGTCGTATTATCCCCCGATTCAACATTCCCGTTAATTTTCTCACCATGCAAATTCCAACATGTATAACTTCTACCAATTCCACTCCTCAATAAATGCGATGTCAACTGAACCGCGTCAACCCGACTCCCAAAACAGCAACCCAAGCAAGGACATATCATTCGACTGGGGTCTTTGGCGTGCGCAACAACAAACTTAACGAATTCCGATACCCCATTGTCGTACTCTTTCGACAATCGACTTGAAGACATCCATTTCTTATCCATAGTTATACTAATTAAACTAAACAAAAACAAAAAGAAAAAATGTTATACCTGTAGGGAAACGATCCGACTTTCACACTTTGAACACAAGTAACCCCTATACACGTATCATAAAATGAAATATCATTAATTGACTAATTATGAGTCATAACTTGATAAATGGCAACTAACTTATAATTTAAAGTATCAAAAAAATTCTATTAACTTATAAAGTAGACAATTATAATTTAAAGTATCAAAAAAATTCTCTCCTCAATAAGTATAAAGTAGACAATTAACTTATAACAAAAAGTCACAAGTTCTAGAAAATAAAATAAATGAACTTGGAAAAAAAGGATAGACCAAACACAATCAATTGGAAAAACAGTACAACACAACTAGCGAAATACAATTTCAATCAATACTAGGTTGTTTATACTAATCAACTTTGCCAAATATACAGTAGAAAATATTTAAAAGTAACCTTCCACAAAACTAGGTTGTATCATGAAGTATCTTTTCAATAATAGTCATCGTTGTGAAGATACTTTAATATTATTTTCCTTATGAAAATACCTTCCACAAAACTAGGTTGTATCATGAATGCATAACACAATGAGCTTATTATAAAAAAAAGAGGAACATTTGTAAAAATAAGAGATGAAAGATTAAGGATTCTGCAAAATATACATGAAAAATATACATGAAAAATATACATGAAAAATACTTTGCAAAATATACATGAAAAATACTTTGCCAAATATACATGAAAAATAAAAGCAAAAAATAGGTTCGATTCTGCAACAATAAAATAGGGAGCTTTTATCCTCATCGTGAAAACTTTTTCAGCATAAAATTCAAATCAAAAACAAATTTTAAAAGCAGAGAAATGAATAATAAAAGAGTAACAACGTACCTTATTCGTTTTCAAAGGATAAGAGAATAAGAACAACAACAACAACGTTTTCATGAATGGAATGCAACAATGACGGCAACGGTGACGGCAACAGTGACGGCAATGACAATGACGACAATAACAATGCAAGAACGACGACAAGGGTTTAGAGAAACGGTCGAGAGAGAAAATGAATAGAAGTGTCTCTGAAAATGTTTAGAATTGTTTTATATTTTAATTAGTACAGGACTTTAGAGGGCGCTTTTCCTTAGAAAGCGCTTTCTAAAGTGAAAATAATTAGAGTCCTATAAGAGCGCTTTCTGAAAGCGCTTTCTAAGGTGGCCTTTAGACAGCGCTCTCTAAAGTAATACCTATAGCAGCGCTTTTTGGAAAGCGCTTTCTAAGGTGGTCTAAGGTGGCAGTCTTTTACAGCGCTTTTGAAAAGCGCTTTCTAAAGCCTTTTTTTAAGGCGCTTTTTTTTAGCGAAATTTTTTTATTCTTTTTAGCAGCGCTTTTGTATAAAAGCGCTGTCTTTTAGGTGCCGTCTAAACATATTTTTGGCGTAGTGATTTAGATTTTCTTAAGGAATGACTCAAGTTCTAGCATTATTTTGAGGTGGCATAACTTACTAACATGACATCAAAATCTCATAACCAACTCTTTTTTTAGGGTTAAATATATGTCACATTTCTGTGTTGTTAGCGAGTTTCTGAATACCTCTATAAAAAAAATTTGGTCTTCCCTCAAAACGTCAAGATTCTCGTTGTCTAGTCCCTGAATTGACCATTTCAATTCAGAATCACATTTGAAGCCTATGTGACACGTTTTCTTTAGTCTATGTCGCTATCTTAAGTATTTATCCTTGCCATGTTGTATTTTTACCTTATTAACCCTACCCCCCGGCATAAAAATTAGGGGCCAAATTTAGAAACAACCATTGAAGCCATCAATGAGACGAAATCGAAGCTCGCCATTCAAGCAGCAATTGAAGCATCACAAAGCACAAAGCATGAATACTAAGTTTAGTCCCAATAAGGATTTGTTTGTCATCGAATGTGAAGCACAAATACGCCATTGAAGCTTCTTATGTCTAAGGTTAGTTTGTTCGAACTTTCTTCTAATGTTTGAGCTTGTTTATGTATTGAATATCAAACATTAAAACATTTTACCAACTCCTTTCACAAAACATACAACAAATTAATGTTATTTTTCACCATGGAGGTGAATGTCTAATGGTCAAGGAGAACGACGTGATATATATAGGCGGTGTGGATACAATAGTTTCCTCGCAACTGATTGACAAGTGTACAATGTTTGAAATCCATAAGTTGGTGACATGGTGGGGGTTATTAACAAGGAAGTTATAAAATGTGAATGAAAATTCTTGAAATAGATGAAAATACCGATGATAGGAAGTTAGTATTCCATATAGGCATGTTGTGGATGCATTGAGTTATAAGAAACAAAACCCTGATGATTTTATGGATGAATGTTATTCAAGACAAAAGTATGCACTCTGTTATGGTTTTTCTGTGAGTCATATAAATGGGCAGGACATGTGACTTGAAGTTTAAATTGATGAACTTCAACCACTTGTGTACAAAAATTGACCAGGGATACCTAGAAAGGTTAGGATTAGGGAATGTGGCGAGGATGGTGCTAGGAGAAGAAGACCTGGTGTAGCTTATAAGTGTACCAAATGTGATAAATTTGGTCACAATGCAATGTTATGCAAGAGCAAAACGCAAGATCCTAATGTCATTAATGTTAAGTATAACAAGTGTGAGTAGTATGGATAATAGTCCTACATTGGCTAGAAATGTGAATACTTGAGCATTTATAAGTGAAAGAATCCATACACCTATCACCTTAAGGTTTTGGGTGAATATGTGGTGTGTCTCTCACAAAGGTGTTGCTCTAAAAAGAAATTCCCATAATGTTCAATGCTCCCTAGTTGAAAAAAATCTCTCCCAACAATGGTATCAGAGCCTTTGGTTCGAGTGAATGACTGACTCACTCGTATCAAAAGTATCCCCACAGGCGGTGGGTTGAGTGTCCCGTTGAAGAGTGTCAACAGCGGTACAAGTGTATATGGATGAAAAGAGCTTCCGCTTATGGGTGAGCATTGTGGAAGCATTGTGGATAGACTCACACTTGAGAGGGGGTGTTAAGTATAAAAATTGTGAGTAGTATGGGTAATGGTCCCACATTCGCTAGAAATATGAAGACTTGAGCATTTATAAGTGAGAGAACCCATTGACCTATCATCTTAAGGTTTTAGGTGAATATGTGGTGTGTCTCTCACAAAGGTGTTGCTCTAAAAAGGAAGTCCCACAATGTTCAATGCTCCCTAGTTGAAAAAAATCTCTCCCAACAATGAAGGAGCTATGACACAAGGAAAAACTGCTCATGGACCTGATTCAAAGCTGGGTATGCGTCTGAGATCAATGAAATCTTGGAGGAAAAATTAATGATAAATGTTATCATTTTGTAATGAATTTGTTATGCCTTATGTGCCAAATAGTATGTTATCATTTTGTGATGAATTTGTTATTCCTTATGTGCCAAATAGTATGTTATCATTTTGCACTGCAAATGTAATGACTTATGCACTTATATGTGCAAATGTAATGATCAGTGCACTTTTATGTGCCCTCTTTTTACTGGAAATGTAATGACTTATGCACTTTATATGCTTCTTATTATATATGATATGTTCACTTTTGTAACATCATACTTTTCAACTCAATAATTAATTAAATAAAACATAAATCCAACAAGTAGAATGTTACTCAACAAACAAACGTCTCATACTTGAACCACATAATTAAAAACAACTCATTTCTTAAGTAGCAGAAAGTTTAGAAAATAGTTGGCATAAGAAGGAGGAGGAGCAACATAGGGTTGTAAGGAGGAGGAGCAACATAGGGTGATTCCTTCTCAACCTCTTCAACAACCTTCTTTTCTGAAGGTGTTTGCACACTAACTTCAACCTCTATCTCTTCAGAACTAGAACTACCCACTTCCTTACCACTACAAGTTGTCACGACATTCAAATGTCCCTTAGAATTTTTCTCGGGCTGCCCAGGAAATGATCCGTGAGGGGCGGAGGAAGTGGCTTATTGTTGAACCACTTGGGAGATTTGAGTTTCCAACATTTTGGTGTGAGGGACAACATTATCAACCTTGGTGTTTAATTTCCTAAGTGCCTCATTATTGAGGAGGTTTTGGTTTATAAACTCATCATTTTGACAGGTTTGTTTCAAAACAAAATTCTTCATTAAAAGTACAAGGTTTAACTTCTTAGGCTCGGGTTGTGTGAGTTTTTAGAATTCCAGAGGCCCCATAGATTATTGGGGTTTTTGTTTCTATAGGAGAAATTGGGGTGATCACGCCACCCCGGATTGTAGGTGTTAGAATGAGGGTTGTTCATTTGGTTATTATTCACAAAGTTGGCATTCTCTTGGGTGGATCCTCCCGTGAGGATCATTTGACAAACTCTATCGGTATGCCCATTAAATCCGCATATCTCGTAGTAGAGTGTGGCAGGGAAACCAAAGCAATAGGAGCAGTAATAGTAGGTGTGGAAGGTGTGATGCTTAGGCTATCTATATTTTAGTAAAGAGCATCCACCTTAGAGTTCATGTGATCAATCACATTAACCTCATACATACTTTAACACCCCACTTTCCCATTTTATAAAATATAAGAATATTACAGATAAAATCAGAGTTTTCAACTTTTACAAGTAGGATGCTACACCAATAAAATCAACATCAAAACTTCTTTTCATTAAGTGAAATAAAACAGCGGAAATAATCATTTCATAAGTTCACGGCACACTTGCCAACATACTCCAAAACTCCACTTTAAGCTCGTGGTCCTCAAAAATATTGAATTTAAAAGAGATACGTAACAAAATTCATTACAAAATAACAATTAATAAAATCCCCAAAATTCTCGTGTTACGTATCAGAGCGACTCCTACGACTCGAACAGGCAACACGCACTCCAAGCAACTCAAGTACCTGGATTATCTGTACTTCCGAAGAAGCACATACATAACAACAACAAAGGGGTGAAAACTACATTCAATAATAAACGGTGAATAATACATATTAAGGGTAGTTACTCACAGTCAATCACACAATCACATAATCACGACTTACTTGTCATTTTCAATTATCATTCAAACAACATGTAATAACAATGCAATGTGACTCAACAAATAACACAATGCATGTGGTACCAATATCACCAAGGTTCATTCAATCGAACCCGGATAAATCATATACACCCCTACTTGGCAATGATTTATCCCACCACACTCCACATTGGAGTTCGGGTGAATCACATACACTCCTCCTGAGCAATGATTCACCACCACCGACACACCATGAATGCATGACATCAATATGCATATAATTCATGTATAATCATAATCATACAACCCCACGATCCTCCTGATAACAATCAATCCATAACACCACAGAAAACACCTCACACGATGTTAATTAGCTAATTACCAGTTAATTCACCAAAATTACTAAATCAATTATTTTTTTCACCAATCCTACATTTCTCAAGGTCTGACATCTATCCCCAAGCTCTCAAACCAAAAGAAACCACTTCGGACGCGAAAACGGGAAAGAAATCGTGAAACGGAAAAATTCTGCACCCTCGCTGGTCATACGTGTATTGCCTTATGCCATACGCATATTGCCCAACTCGCTCGCCCATCCCTACGCGTATCCTACGCATACAGCCTCTCCTCCCGCCCTGCCATACGCGTATTGCCCTACCTATTACGCGTATGGGCAGATACCTGTTTACCATCAAAATCCCATTCTCAGATCGAATACGCGTATCCCCTTCTCATACGCGCAATGCCCCTCCCTTACGCGTAATGCCCAAGCTCCATACGCATACCGTTACGCGTACGGGCATAGGGCCGTGCCAATCCTCCTTTAGCCCCCCACCCCCCCCCCCCCCATACGCGTAATGACCATAGCCGTACCCGTATTAACTTACCCAATACGCGTATAGCCAGATCTATTACGCAAATTCAATTCTCCCACACCAGTCTGAATTCTGCTACGGGATCCTCACATTTTCCACTCTAATTTAGTCCTAAACTTGTTTCTATATCAGTTTTAGGTCCTATTCTTCTTCTTAATTCTTTTTACCTATTCTTACTAGTCAAATTTATGGATCTTGGATCTAATTTCGATCACTCAACCTGCACCAAAACTCAGATCTGCAACATTCATATTCATACAGTACCAACAACACCAAAATATCAAACAATCAGAATCACAATGATTTAATTCACACAATTTTCATCATAGATTCACATATGCATCACATAATCATAATACAACATACATTTAGACGAATTCCTACGGGGTTAAGGACTCCCCACTACCCCCTTATGATTATACCACCAATATTAAACCCGTTCTCCCCCCTTACCTCGAATTTCTTGATTAAATTCCTGCAAAATTGATGAAGATGGGTGCCCTAGCTCTTCCTTGTTCTTCCTTCTCTAACTTTTTCTTTTCCAAAATCTGATTATGGCTAACTCTCCCACTAACCCACACTAATCTCAGCTTAATTACTAAACTCCCCTTAATTCATCCATTAACTCATTATCAAATTAATTAAATCAGATTTTAATTTAAAATAATAATAGTATTAATAATAATAATAAGGATAATAATAATAATAATAATAATAATAATAATAATATTACTAATAAAATAAGTTCCATATTACTATTAATGGATACACCCCCACCTTATCACTATTAACATTACCCCTTCGTACTCAGACACCCCCCCAAACAAGGCCAAACAATTGAAAATGAAACACGACGATTAAATAATTTAAATTGGGGTGTTACAACTCTCCCCCACTTATATTATTTTAGTCCTCGAAAATATACCTGATGGAAATAGCTCCGGATACGACTCTCGCATCCTGCTCTCCAATTCCCAGGTTACACTTCCGTCAGCAGCTCCTCCCCAAGGTACTCTCACCAGGGGTATCTCCTTTCCTCTGTATTGTTTCATCTGGCGATCCTCGATCCTTATTGGCGTCGCCTCCACAGTAAGATTATCCCTAATCTGAACTTCATCTCTCTGAAAAACATGAGATGGATCAGATACATACTTCCGAAGTTACGACACATGAAACACGTCATGCAAGTTCGAAAGTTCAGGCGGCAACGCCACCCTATAAGCAACAGCACCAACCCTCTGCAAGATCTGATACGGTCCAATAAACTTAGGATCCAGCTTCTTTGATTTCAATGCACGTCCAACACCGGTCACTGGATTCCAAATCTTTCTTCCGATCATCATGATAACTTTTCTTCCTACTCTGAGACATTTTCATCTTCTCCTTGATCATCTGAATTGTCTTAGTAGTCTGTTGTACAATCTCAGGTCCAAGCACCACATTCTCACCAGTCTCGTACCAACATAGAGGCGTCCTACACCTTCTACCATACAAAGCTTCGAAAGGTGCCATTCCAATACTCGAATGGTAGCTATTATTATACGTGAACTCAATCAATGGCAAATGAGTATCCCACGCACCACCCTTTTCTAACACACAGGCTCTCAGCAAATCTTCCAATTACTGAATAGTCCTCTCTGTCTGACCATCAGTATGTGGATGATAAGCCGAGCTCAACTTCAAATTAGAACCCAAGGCTTCCTATAGACTCTTCCAAAATTATGAAGTAAACCTCGGATCTCTATCCGAGACTATGCTCGATGGAACACCATGCAACTTCACAATTGTTCTGATATAAATCTCCGCCAGCTTCGATAATGGAAAACTGATGTTAATTGGTATAAAATGTGCGGATTTCGTAAGTCGATCCACCACTACCCAAATAGCATCAAAGCCTCTCACCGTATTTGGCAAACCAGTAACAAAATCCATAGCAATGCTGTCCCATTTCCATTCCGGAATTTCCAACGGTTGCATTAATCCCGACGATTTCTGGTGTTCCACCTTTGACTTCTGACATATCAAACAAGCCTAAACAAACTGAGCTATGTCCCTCTTCATACCAGACCACCAAAATAACTTCTTCAAGTTATGATACATCTTTGTAGCACCCGGATGAATACTCAAGCTACTCCGATGACTTTCCTCTAAGATTGCCTTTTTCAATTCCTCATTATCCGGTACACAAATTCTGCCCCGGAATCTCAACACCCCAACATTATCCACTTTAAAATCACTATCAGGGTCATCTCCTCCTGTAGGCATTAAGTCCACTAGCTTCACATCCAGTTTCTGGTTTTCTTTAATTACATCCAAAAAGTCATTATTCACCTTCAGCATACCCAATCTAATACTCTCTGGCGTAGTTTCACAAACCATACTCAAGTATCTGAACTGCTCAATCAATTCCATTTCTTTCACCATCAAGGCTGACATATGGATTGTCTTCTGACTCAGAGCATCTGCCACAACATTAGCTTTTCCTGGATGGTAACTCAAATTGAAATCATAATCCTTTAACAACTCTAACCACCTTCTCTGCCTCATATTCAACTCCTTTTGATTGAATAAATATTTCAGACTCTTATGATCACTGAATACTTCAAATCTTGATCCATACAAATAATGTCGCCAAATTTTCAATACGAAAACTACTGCAGCTAATTCCAGATCATGAGTAGGATAGTTCCTCTCATGCACCCTCAATTACCGTGAAGTATATGCCACCACCTTGCCATCTTGAATTAACACGCCGCCTAATCCCATCTTAGACGCATCACAATACACTACAAAAGGATCATTTGGACTTGGTAGAATTAACACTGGTGCTGTAGTCAATTTCTTCTTCAGTTCCTCAAAACTTTCCTCACAAGCAGCATCCCAAACAAAAGCTTGATTCTTTCTAGTTAACTGCATCAATGGTAACGTCAAATTAGAAAACCCTTCAATGAATCTTCTATAGTAACCTGCCAAACCCAAAAAGCTTATAATCTTCGTTGCTCTCTTCGGAGCTTCCCACTGAAGTACTGCACTTACTTTAGATGGATCCACTGCTATACCATCACCAAAAATAACATGTCCCAAGAAACTCACAGTCTTCAACCAGAATTCACATTTCGAGAACTTTGCGAACAATTTATTATCCTTCAACACCTGCAATGCAATCCTCAAATGTTCTGTGTGATCCTCGTCAGTCTTAGAATAAATTAGTATATCATCAATGAATACCACAATAAACTAATCCAGATAAGAATGAAAGATACGATTCATATACTCCATAAACACACCCGGCGCATTAGACACTCAGAAATGAATTACTGCATATTCGTAATGTCTATAGTGAGTTCTGAACATAGTCTTCTAAATATTACCTTCCTTTACTCTAATCTGATGGTAACCCGACCTCAAATCAATTTTGCTGAAAACACGAGCTCCTACTAGTTGATCCATTAAGTCATCAATCCTCGGAAGTGGATACTTATTCTTAATGGTCACTTTATTCAATTGACGGTAATCAATGCAAAGATGCATACTACCATCCTTCTTTTTCACCAACAACACTGGTGCTCCCCACGACGACACACTTGGTCTAATAAACTTCTTATTGAGCAATTCTCCGATCTGAGACTTCAACTTTGCCAATTCTGATGCAGACATCCTGTACGGTGCCATAGAGATAGGTCTGGTACCCGGTACAAGATCAATAGTAAATCCAACTTCCCTTGTCGGAGGCAACTCTGAAATGTCATCTGGAAATACTTCAGGAAATTCATTCACCACTGGTAATTCATTAACTGAAGTCTTGCTTTCAACAGATAATAAGGCAAACACTGCAAACATCTTCGCTTCATCCTCCAACAACGTTCTCAACTCCCTGCTAGATAACGAATCCGCCAATACTTCCTCTTTAGGAGTAAGAAACAATAACGTCTTCTTGAAGCAATCAATATAAACTCGGTTGAACTCCAACCAGTTCATTCCCAAAATCAAGTCCACTCTGAAATCTCTACCAAACATAGTCAGCGGACACTTCAAACACACCAAGGAAGTAACCACAGAACCAATTGATGGAGTTTCAATTGTCATCCTCTGATCTAGAGTAGATGGCACAATCCCCAGTCTCTTCACACAATCAACAGAAATAAACGAGTGGGTTGCACCCGTGTCAATGATAGCAATCAAAGGAATATCATTAATAAAACAAGTACCTTTGACTGAATGCTCCTCATTGGTGGATTGGGCTCCCACCAAGGCAAACACTTTTCCACCGGCCTGAGACTTCTTTGGCTTCTCACAGTGAGTGCTGATATGACCCTTCTCTCCACAGTTATAACATATAGGCATAGTGGCTTTACAATCAGCTATCACATGACCTGGTCGACCACACTTGAAACACTTCTTCACTTCATTTGGACAGTTATTCCCACGGTGACCCCCGCCACCACATCGGAAACACTTGACAGTATCAGAACCCACTCCTTTCTCCTTTTGTTTCTTCCCCACATCAGTTTTCTGTTTCCCCTTATCAGCTGGAGCACTGTAAGGAGTACCTCCAAACCTCTGCTTACCCTTCTTCTCATTCAAAGCCTTGTAATGAGCAATTATGGCTCTGTTATCGTTGTCATAGATTCTGCTTCTGCTTACCAGCTCTGGATAGTTTCTTATTTTCTGACAAGCAATGCCCAATTTGATCTCGGGACGCAACCCATTCTCAAACTTCAAGCATTTAGAAGTCATTGCCTCTTCTGTATTGTAATGAGCACAATACTGAACCAATTCCTCAAACCGAGCAGCATACTCAGCAACAATCAAATTTCCCTATTTCAACTCCAGGAATTCAACCTCCTTTGCACTTCGGATGTCCTCCGGAAAATACTTTTCCAGGAACTCAACTTGAAACACTGTCCAAGTAATCTCAGTACCTGCAGCTTCCAACCTCTGACAACTATTGTCCCACCAGACTTCAGACTCACCTTCCAGCATATGAGTACCAAACCATACCTTCTGAGCATCACTGCACCCCATGGTCCTGAAGATTTTCTCCACAGCCTTCAGCCATTTCTGTTCAGCCTCTGGATCAAGAATACCCCCTTCATAAGTAAGCGGCTTATTGCTCTGGAACTGAGCTAAATCACGAAACTGAGCACCTCCCGCCTGATTGGTGTTCTCTACCGCTTGTTCCATAGCTTGCATAGCAGCAGCCAGAGCAGCATCATTCCTCCCTGCCATACTATTCAACAATCAACATATGGTCAAAACACACAATCGACTCCTATTCTAAGGACAAACTTACTACTACACCTGGCCGGACGGACCGACCAGGCTCTGATACCAATTGTAACCCCCCACTTTCCCATTTTATAAAATATAAGAATATTAGAAATAAAATAAGAGTTTCAACTTTTACAAGTAGGATGCTACACCAATAAAATCAACATCAAAACTTCTTTTCATTAAGTGAAATAAAACAGCGGAAATAATCATTTCATAAGTTCACGGCACACTTGCCAACTTACTCCAAAACTCCACATTAAACTCGCGGTCCTAAAAAATATTGAATTTAAAAGAGATACGTAACAAAATTCATTACAAAATAACAATTAATAAAATCCCCAAAATTCCCGTGTTACATATCAGAGCGACTCCTATGGCTCGAATAGGCAACACGCACTCCAAGCAACTCAAGTACCTGGATTATCTGTACTTCCGAAGAAGCACAGACACAACAACAACAAAGAGGTGAGAACTACATTCAATAATAAATGGTGAATAATACATATTAAGGGTAGTTACTCACAGTCAATCACACAATCACATAATCACGACTTACTTGTCATTTTCAATTATCATTCAAACAACATGCAATAACAATGCAATGTGACTCAACAAATGACACAATGCATGTGGTACTAATATCACCAAGGTTCATTCAATCGAACCCGGATAAATCACATACACCCCTACTTGGCAATGATTTATCCCACCACACTCCACATTGGAGTTCGGGTGAATCACATACACTCCTCCTGAGCAATGATTCACCACCACCAACACACCATGAATGCGTGACATCAATATGCATATAATTCATGTATAATCATAATCATACAATCCCACGATCCTCCTGATCACAATCAATCCATAACACCAGAGAAAACATCTCACACGACGTTAATTAGCTAATTACCAGTTAATTCACCAAACTTACTAAATTAATTATTTTTGTCACCAATCATACATTTCTCAAGCTGTGACATCTATCTCCAACCTCTCAAACCAAAAGAAACAACTTCGGACGCGAAAACGGGAAAGAAATCGCGAAACGGAAAAATTATGCACCCTCGCTGGCCATACGCGTATTGCCTTGTGCCATACGCGTATTGCCCAGCTCGCTCGCCCATCCCTACGCGTATCCTACGCGTACAACCTCTCCTCCCGCCCTGTCATACGCGTATTTCCCTACCTATTACGCGTATGGGCAGAGACCTGTTTCCCATCAAAATCTCGTTCTCATATCCAATACGCGTATCCCCTTCTCATACGCACAATGCCTCTCCCTTACGCGTAATGCCCAAGCTCCATATGTGTACCGTTACGCGTACGGGCAGAGGGTCGTGCCAATCCTCCTTTTGGTCCCCCCATACGCGTAATGACCATAGCCGTACACGTATTGACTTACCTGATACGCGTATGGCTAGATTTATTACGCAAATTCAATTCTCCCACACCATTCTGAATTCTGCTACGGGATCCTCACATTTTCCACTCTAATTCAGTCCTAAACTTGTTTCTATATCAGTTTTAGGTCCTATTCTTCATCTTACTTCTTTTTACCTATTCTTACTAGTCAAATTTATGGTTCTTGGATCTAATTTCGATCACTCAACCTGCACCAAAACTCATATCTGCAAGATTCATATTCATACAGTACCAGCAACACCAAAATATCAAACAATCAGAATCGCAATGATTTAATTCACACAATTTCCATCATAGATTCACATATGCATCACATAATCAGAATACATCATACATTTAGACGAATTCCTACGGGGTTAAGGACTCCCCACTACCCCCTTATGATTATACCACCAATATTAAACCCGTTCTCCCCCCTTACCTCGAATTTCGTGATTAAATTCCTGCGAAATTGATGAAGATGGGTGCCCTAGCTCTTCCTTGTTCTTCCTTCTCTAACTCTTTCTTTTCCAAAATCTGATTATGGCTAACTCTCCCACTAACCCTCACTAATCTCAGCTTAATTACTAAACTGCCCCTTAATTCATCCATTAGCCCATTATCAAATTAATTAAATCAGATTTTAATTTAAAATAATAATAGTATTAATAATAATAATAAGGATAATAATAATAATAATATTACTAATAAAATAAGTTCCATATTACTATTAATGGATACACCCCCACCTTATCACTATTAACATTACCCCTTCGTACTCAGACACCCCCCCAAACAAGGCCAGACAATTGAAATTAAAACACGACGATTAAATAATTTAAATTGGGGTGTTACACATACCACCGCTTTTAGGAGTAGACTTAGTGGTGACTTGTCGCACACTTCCCCATGAGTGGTGGTTAGTGTCATCTCTTCTATCGAATTGTAGGGTGCATCTTGAGGATTATTCACAAGGGATCCACCGAAATCCGCATCTAAGATCATCCTTGTGGAGTAACGGAGACCATTGTAAAAGGTATGGATAATCATCCACCTCTCAAGCGCATGGAAAGGGCATAACCTTAGAAAATCTTTATAACGCTCCACACGTCAAACAAGAACTTCCATTCTTCTTATCTAAAATTGTTGATTTCATTCCCAACATGGGCCGTTTTGATTGGCAGAAAGTATCGCGCTAGAAAGGTTGTTTTCAACTAGGTCCATGAAGTAATATAATTGGTGGGCAAGGATTAAAATCAAGCCCGCGCACAGTCTCTTAGAGAAAAGGGAAATAGATGAAGGAGGATGGCTTTTTGGTCAACACCATTTGCCTTACCAGTACCACAATTGTCAACAAAAATAGAAAGATGAAGGTTAGGATTTTTCGAAGGCAAACTAGCAAATTGTTTTTGTTGCACCATACCGATCAAGGAAGGTTTTGTTCAAAATTATTATCTGCAATCGGTGGGTGCACAATCCTATAATATGGTTATCCTTCTGTGGGAATAACATAATCCTTAAGGGGTTTAGTATCAATCGGATCGGCCATAACTTGTAATCTAAGATTTCAGCGTCTCTCGAGTAAGAAACACTCGATTTCGTCAACGGGCTCAACTAAGCTACTTCATTCTCCAATAGTTTCCCATTAAAAATTTGTTGCTCTTCCACTATGATTTTTGTTAGGTGCAGGTTTTACCTAAAAATGACCTATCTTTCTTTGCACTTTTTATATTCAATTCTCATATTTTCATTAGTTTTACTCATGATTGTTGTTATTCTTCTAACATTGAGAATATACCTTTGGTGCTTGCAATATGTGTGTTATTGTGCAGGAAAAGGCACTAAATGATCAAGTTGTAAGACACAAGAAATGATCCAAGTTGCCAAAGAAATGAGGAATACATCAGTACATTCGCTTTGCGAATTGCTAGCGAAGGTTCGCTTTGCGAACATCTAGCGAGGTCCCAGCGAATAGTCCTAGAATTATGGCAGAGGAAAAAGGCACTAAAGTTCTCTTTGCGAACTTGAAGGCGAGTGTTCGCTTTGCAAACTATCCTTCGCATTGCGAACTCATGAAGAAATTCTGTGGCGGTTTAACTATTCAGAGGCACCTCAGGTGCCATTTTTACCATTCGCTTTGCGAGTAAAACGTTTGTAGTGCGAACTTATAAAATCCTGAATGTATTATAAATAGATTTTTCACATTTTTTAGGAAAGAGAATATATAGAAACTTAAGAGAAATATCAGAACTTGTAATTTAAAGATCAAAACTTTGTATCTCTTCATTTCAAGGGAGAAAAGGTAGGATCTTCAATCTCTTGTTGGGAAAGGATGTAATCTTTTGATACCTTATGTATTTCTTCTAATCTATGCTTGTGAACTAGTTTTGATTCTCTCTTGTTTGTTGTCTTTGATTGCTTATTTGTTGGTCTTGACAAAACCTATTTCAAATCCGTGATCTTAGATTTTCATCTATCATTGAGCAAGCTTTTGACTTAGGCTTGTGATTTGATATTCATTTGCATCTCAGCTTTTTAGCATTGTGTTGATTGTTAGTTTGAATAGCTTCTAGTAATTAATGCAATAAGAGACCGCAATATTGCTTGACGAACAGTATCGTGAGGGTGCGTGAGAATAGTGATGAAGAACGATATTCACATTTATTTGGGAAATTAGTTGAATACATGTAAAAAGGGTTAAACGTGTGTACGTATTTTGATCATTGGCTTTGTATATGAATTACTCATTGGTTTGATATTGATGTTATAGTAATATATGTTGAGTCTTAAGGTCAGAAATGGATGTAGGCTTAGCATTCATGTAGGCTTTAAATGCTTTGTATTGATTGGTGATGTGCGAGAGCAATTATTGATCGGTATAAAATCACTCACACATGCGGGGACCGAGAGGATATATATGTCGTGAGTGATACATGATGATATTAGGCAAATGTTTGATTTTTGTATAAATTGGTCAGAAGAATGCATGTGTTATCAATTGATGAGATCCAATTCCTACAAGGCCCCATTTATAATTCAGTCTTTATTTTATATTTTCTGTCTTTACATTTTCTGCATTGAATTTTGGTTCTGTAAATATTTTAAAACCAAAACTTTTGAACCATAAGCTTAGAAACATAGAGATCGTCGGATGGCATTCTTTCCCTCGCACTGATCCCTGTGGATACGACAAAACTGGGTTACTTAAATTAGTTTTTGCTTGCTGCTGTAATACAGTATCAACAAAATGGCGTCGTTGCCAGGGATCAGTGTTTAGATATTGAATCACATTGCGATAGTTTCTATATTTTTGAGCTTTGTACATTTGTTTATATTATATGCATTTATTTTCTTTTATGTTTTCTCTAGTGTGATCAGGAATGATGAGAACTCCTTCTAGCTTGGTTGCTATTTGTATAAAAGTATTCAATGAAGCTTCGACCGAGTCTGGATGGTGATATTTAAATGTTTGCGAGGTAAATTATACCACTTTATAGAATGTTAGAATGATTCAAGACTTTTGTTCTTTGTGCAAATGTGTATTTTTGTTTCATTTTGCAACTTGTTTGAATGCTTATTTCACTTAGGTCCAAAAGCCACAAATTGTGAGAAACCTCCATTATTTACTATATGCTAGGATGACTAATAACTTTGTTTAATTTGTTTGATTCATGCTTTATCTTTTGATTATTGTGATTTTGTGGAAGCATTAGAAATCATCAAGGCATTTGTTTATATTGAGCACAACCGTATCCAAAAGTACCTTACCCGTGAGTAGAGAGAATTCGTTAGCCCCTTTGAGCCTAAACAGTTTAGATCTCATTTTAGTGATGAACTTGGTTTATGTACATAATTTGAAAGTGTAGTTCATCATTGAATTTTGTGAGGTTCTAAAAATTTCTTCTTGAACCTTTGAACATTGTTTTAATTTGATTTCCTTGCCTTAAAAAGCAAGGAGCATTCACTTGAGATTTGGTTGAATTCAAGTTGGGGAGAATGAAAAAGAAGAATGGAAGGTTGCTATAAACTTTTGAAAAAGTTCAAACAAGCATGAAAAGAAAAGTGTGAATAAGAATGTGAAAAAAAAAAGAAAAAGAATGCTTGTTTGAATAAGAAAAATAGAGTGAAATAATTGTGCATAAGGAAGTTTGAGAAGGTTTGTGGTAAAGGAATGAAAATGGTGAATAAAGTTGAGATGTGTGAATACCATGTATAGTGAATGTTTCTTTTTGCATCGACAATTTCGATTCAATGGCCTTTAGAAATGTCCCTTTGTTGTGAACCCGACCAAGTTACAACCTTTGAAGCCCTTAGTGATCTTTTTGCTTCCATGTTTTCATTTTTGATTGTTAGATGTTGTATGAATTGAGTTGTTATTAGCATTGTTTGTCAGGTGAGTGAAATTTCCCCGCGGTTGCAAACGCGTTAATTTCTTCATTCTTATTATGAAGAGGAGTGTTAGAGTGATTCAAGTATGAAAATTTAGTTGTCATTTGAAATATTCCATGATATTTGTTTAAGAACTTAATTCTTTGTCATTGTTCGATTCTATTGAGTGGTGAATGTTGCTTGTGCGCATTTTCAATCTTGACTTTGGTTGAATTAAATGCTTGAGAAAATCCTCTTGTTTTCATGAGGGGCATACTTTGCTTGAGGACAAGCAAAAATCTAGTTGGGGAGAGTTGTTAGGTGCAGATTTTACCAAAAAATGAACTATCTTTCTTTGCACTTTTTCTACTCAATTCTCATGTTTTCATTAGTTTTACTCATGATTGTTGTTGTTCTTCTAACATTGAGAGTATACCTTTGGTGCTTGTAATATGTGTGTTATTGTGCAGGAAAAGGCACTAAATGATCAAGTTGTAAGACACAAGAAATGATCCAAGTTGCAAAAGAAATGAGGAATACATCAGTACGTTCGCTTTGCAAATTGCTAGCGAAGGTTCTCTTATTGCTAACATCTAGCGAGGTCCCAGCGAATGGTCCCAGAATTATGGCAGAAGAAAAAGGCACTAAAGTTCGTTTTGCGAACTTGAAGGCGAGTGTTTGCTTTGCGAACTATCCTTCGCATTGCGAACTCATGAAGAAATTCTGTGGCGGTTTAACTATTCAGAGGCACCTCAAGTGCCATTTTTTACCATTTGCTTTGCTAGTAAAACGTTCACAGTGCGAACTTGTAAAATCCAGAATGTATTATAAATAGATTTTTCACATTTTTTAGGAAAGAGAATATATAGAAACTTGAGAGAAATATTAGAACTTGTAATTTATAGATCAAAACTTTGTATCTCTTCATTTCAAGGGAGAAAAGGTAGAATCTTCAATCTCTTGTTGGGAAATGATGTAATCTTTTGATACCTTATGTATTTCTTCTAATCTATGTTTGTGAACTAGTTTTGATTCTCTCTTGTTTGTTGTCTTTGATTGCTTATTTGTTGGTCTTGACAAAACCTATTTCAAATCTGTGATCTTAGATTTTCATCTATCATTGAGCAAGCTTTTGACATGGGTTTGTGATTTGATATTCATTTGTGATCCGGAGTATTCGAACAGGTCCACGTATGTTGGTCGTCAGATGGGCAAGGTGCTCAGAATGTTGATGAGGAGAGGAGGGGGTGTACCTGCAAGGCACTCCGACGCTCAAGTAAGAAAGGGTCAGAGAAAAGGGGCAAGTACAAAGTGTATTCTTAGGATGAATATTTGATACCTGACCCTCTCGAATGAGAGGGTTTATATAATGTTCCCCAGCGCGTGGCCAACAGTCTTATTTTCAGGGAGAAATAACCATTTTCCTGAAGAATAGGTAACTGCCCAAACTAGCCGTTATGACGGGCAGGATGCCCAAACTAGCCATTGTACCGGGCAGGAAGGTAGTTACGGGCTTCAGTTCATCAGCTGTCGGGGAGCTGTAGCCCGTGTGTGGCGGGCAATAATTCCGGGCAGGACTGAGCAGTCTGTGACCGGTTGTAGGGGCAAAAGGATACTTTTGTCCTCTTAATGGACTGGATCCAAGTGTTTGGGCCATTACTGTAGCAATCATGGATTGGGCCGCGCATGGCCGTTGGTCCAGTCCAGAACAGTAGCCCCCCAAGTTGTTACTTCCGAGCATGGAGGTGATGACTTAAGGATAGCGTACAGTCCCGGGGAAGTGGAGTGTTTTGCTCGTTGGTTGTGGATGCCCGTGGTTTCTATTGCCCGTTGTGGCTGTTGGTCGTGGTCGTTAAGAGTTGCCCGTTACAGATAGATACCAACAGTCTAGTGGAATATGAAACGATACGGGGGTTGCCACGTGTGTGCTGGAACTTGTGTCGCTGCCGCTTAGGCAATGATGGCTAGCGGGTAGTCATCATGACCTATACGCGCGTGGGGCTGCACGTGACCTCCTGTATAAATAGGAGTTAAAATTTTCATTCTAAACTTTTTCCTTCAATCTTCACCAAATTTTCTGCCCGCGAAATCTTCCCGTTGCATCCTTCGCCGTTTGAAGCTCCGAGCAACTTTTTTCAGTCTTCTATTTATAAGTAAGTTGTCTCTTTTCTTTGTTTTGCTTCTTATTGATGTTTATTTAGACATTGCATGCGGTTAGGTTAGATTTTAGGAGACTTAGGGTTGTATATGTGGTAGCCGCTGGTGGTGGATGATGGCTCCGCCATCTCCACCGCCGTTAGCCTGTTGTTTCGCTGTGTGTGAAGAGTCTGTCTGTGACGTCGTCGCAATGGTGACGTGCACGTGACCGTTCTAGCGTTGCGCTTCACGGAGTTGTGAGTTGAATGAAAACCTTGTGATCTTGCTTTGGAGAAGTTCCTCGTGCGATAGGAGAGTTCCGGGCATTGTCTCGCGGGGAGAATTTTTCGTAGTGTTGTCAGGGCTTAGGCCGGGGACGTCGTCCTCAGCCCTTAGCGCGCCCTTTCACTTGTTCAGTGGTGGAATGGTGGATTTGATTAGCTGTCGAATTCACTGTCTTTCTCTGCTTTTCAGGTGATGGCGACAGGGCTCCGTGGAGAGATTATATTAGATTCGTCCGAGGAGGAGTCTGGTTCCTCGGGGAGCAGTAGCACTCAGTCCTCGAGTGGGTCCACCGAGCATGACATAGACTATGAGCAAGAGGATGAACTGGTGGAAAATGATCAGGAAGAGGTGCCTGAGGAGGAGTTATCCGAGGAGGGTGTAGCGGAGAATAAAGCAGAGGAATGGGAGGTGGCGGAACCCTCTGAGCATGAGTCTGAATTCGCGACCTACATAGGGGATTGTTTCCAGACGGTGGGAGATGACGGGGACTGGAGAGTCCATTTCCCCACTGCTGACGAGCGCGTCTGCACGAATTATGGGGAGCGCTTTACGATGTACGAATATGTTTTCAAAGAGGTGGGCTTGAGGCTTTCATTCACGGATTTCCAGCACTCTGTCTTCTTACATCTTCGCTTGGCCCCCACTCAGCTCCATCCTAACTCGTTAGCCTTCCTGCGAGCGTTCGAGCTGTTGTGCGAGCACCTGTAAATAGGGGCGACCATCCCCTTCTTCTTCACCGTCTTTCACCTCCAACGACAGACTTCTGGGAGGAGTTACGGTTGGGTCTCCCTGAAGCAGCCGCGCAAGCTGTTCAAACCTTTCTCTGAGTCCATACGAACATTTAAGACGAGGTACTTCGTCGTGGAGCCCGTGTCAGAGGCTGCCCAGGATAGCACGTTCTGCTGGGAGGTTAAAGTGGACGAGAACGGCGAGGATAGGATTAACGAGGAGGGGAAATACATCGGGCGGAGGTTGTTGAAATATCCCTTCCATTGGACCGGGGAGCATTTTATGAAGCCCCCAAAAGACTATGTTTTTGAGCCTGCGAGTTTGGATGAGGGGGATGTTGCTTCATATGAAAGGTTGTTGCAGTACATGAGCTCGTTCTGGATGGCCGAGTGCATCACGAACAAGAAGGAGGCGATCCTCGAGGCCGATGGTGGCCTTCGAGTGGAGCCTCGTTTTATTAATGTTAAGGCACTGCTGAGGTGCAAAACTGATAGAGATGCCATGGATCTGCTCAGTATTTAACCTTAACATATTGCTTTGCATTGCTCGTTATTTTCTATTGTCTGACGCCTGTTTTTGTCTTTTGCAGCTACTATGCCTTCAGCTCACGAAAGGATGGTGAGGAACGTGGCCGTGCGGAAACAAGCTGCAGCAGCTGCCATTACTAAGGTCCGTCCTTCCCCTGCCCTTGTGGTTGGTTCTTCCCAGCCTCCTCAGGGGAATGATTCTCCGGCCAATGTTCAATGGTCTCCAATGCCCCTGGCGACCAGGTCTAAGCGTCCAAGGAACGAGGCAGTGGATCTAGGCAAGGCGCCAGAGAAAGCGAAATTCGAGCTGCCTCCTTGTGTATTGGATAAGAGGTTCTTTGAAGGGACCTCTTTGGTGATTCCTCATGCTGATTCTCTGCATCTACAAAGCCTGGATCGTCCGAGCAAGAGGGCGCTGGTGGCCCAGGATGCCTCTGCGGTGGTCAGGCTGCTGGAGATGGCAGTCACCTATGCCGAGGGGGACACGGCCACTGAGAGTGAGCTGACTATTGCCCGAGGGAAGGTGGCCGCTCTTGAGGAGAGTTTGAGGAAGGCCAGGGAGGAAGCTAAGGCTGCCAAGGAGGCGAAGGAAAAGGAGGGAGAGGAGGTTGCCCGGCTGAAGGGGGAGAAGGTTACACTTGAGGCTGAGAAAAAGGCCACCGAGGATTTGGTCACGCAACTGCAGGCAGCCAATGCTCCTGGCGAGGAGGAGCCTAAGGACATGAAGATGCTGATGACAAGGTCAGAGTTAGTTGCCCGACTGGTGGTGGCTGAGGATGACAACGTAATGCTTGGCGAGGAATCCTTCAAGAACGCAGTGTCTCAGCTTCAGGTGGTGAATCCTGGTGTTGATTTGGTGATCGAAGGCACCAATTTCCTGGCGTACGTTAAAGACGGGCAAATTGTGATGCCAGAGTCTTTCCTTGTCAGCCAAGCTAGAACCCAGACTTCTCCGCCCAATGATGAACGAGTCGAAGACACCGAGGAATAATGTTTACAGATGATGATGTTTTGCCGGCCTGCGTGTCGTGTTGTTTGTTGTAATTTTATTTGATTTGGGGGGCGTGCCCCCCCTTTTTATGTAATTCGTACAATCTTTGGCTCTTGTGGCCTTTTTTACTTTATGTCCGGTTTATGTTGGCCGGTTTTGTTACTTATATGATTTTTGTTTATATTCCTATGCTTTACATTAGCGGTGCATGTATGACTGCCCATCGGAAGGTGTGTCTGTTAATAGAGCTTTCTTTCGAAAGATTGCTCGTTGTGTGTGAATTTTCCAGTGTGGAGAACTGGTCGAATAGCCGGGGAAGGTCCTAGCGAGGTTGTGGATCTCAGGTCGCGATTGAGGCCTGAGGTCGCGGCGTGAACGTCCCATCGCGAGCTGGGGTTCTGCTACCTGGGTGGAGGCGATGCTCGATTGAGGACCGCCGACGAGCAGAGCTCCGGCTCATTTACTTGAGCGGGATTCCACTTTGTGCGTATGCATCGTTTGTACCTGAACGAGCATGATGACCATTAGGTGGTCCTTTGACGCGAGGAAGCCTATTGTGACTTTAGCTGTAGTACTGCTTAAGTTTTTCAGCGTTCCATGGTCGAGGGATTTCATCCCCATTGAGGGTCTCGAGGAAGTAGGCACCGTTCTCCGTTCTGGCACGGACTCTGTACGGCCCTTCCCAGTTGGCTGCTAGTTTGCCTTCACGAGAGTCGTTGTGGTTTCTTCGTAGGACAAGGCTGCCCACATCGAACTCTCGTCGTAAGACTTTAGCGTTGTGCCTGATTGCTATTTTTTGCTTAAGAGATGCTTCGCGGAGGGCTGCTCCTGTTCGGATTTCCTCGACAAGGTCGAGCTCCTCTCTTATTGCTTCGTCATTCATTTCCTCGTCTAGAGGTAATTCGGTCCTCCTGGACGGTACGTGAATTTCAATGGGTATAACAGCCTCCGTGCCATATGCTAAGCGGAAAGGTGTTTCCCCGGTGGTAGACTGAGGAGTGGTGCGGTACGCCCATAAGACGCTGTGGAGCTCCTCGACCCAGGCTTTCTTTGTTTCATCCAGTCTTCGCTTGAGGCCACGAAGAATGACACGATTGGCCGCTTCTGCCTGCCCGTTGGTCTGGGGATGCTCTACAGAAGCAAAACGTTGCTTTGTTCCGAGATGGGCGACAAAGTCTTAGAACTTCTTATCCGTGAACTGCGTTTCATTGTCCGTGACAATTGCTTGGGGAATCCTAAAATGGGCAAGTATATTCCGCTTGTAGAAGCACAGAATGTTAAGTGTTGTTATCTTTGCTAAGGCTTCTGCTTCTATCCACTTTGTGAAATAGTCTACGCCCACTATCAGGTATTTGTTTTGGCTGGACCCTACCACGAAGGGTCTTAGGATGTCTAGGCCCCACCAGGTGAATGGCCACGGGGAGGTCATGCTTTTCAGTTTGTTAGGTGGAGCTAGGTGCATATCCCTGTTCCGTTGGCATTTGTCGCATCTCTTCACATGCTCCTTGGCATCGTGCTGAATGGTTGGCTAATAATACCCTGCTCGGAGGGCCTTGCGGGCAAGGGACCTTCCTCCTAGGTGCTGGGCGTTAATGCCTTCGTGGATTTCTCGTAATACATGAGGGACAACTTCCTCCTCTATGCATTTGAGCAGTGGGATGGAGAAGCCTCGTCGATAGAGTTTCTTTTCAAGGATGACGTACGAGCAAGCTCTTCGTCTGATGGTGCCGGCCTCCTTGGGGTCATCCAGAAGCTCGTCCCTGGTGAGGTAGTTGTACACTGGTGTCATCTAGCAATCGTTGTCCCCAATCGCGTGTACGTGTAGGGTTAAGGATCCCTTATCGATGCTGGACCGGGGAAGTATCTCTTGGATGACTGACCTGTTTCCGCCATTTCTCTTAGTGCTTGTTAGTTTGGATAAGATGTCTGCTCGCACATTATGTTCGCGTGGGACATGTCTCACTTCTACTGTTCTGAACCTCGCCATTTTTCCCTTGACCAGGGTTAGGTATTCAGAGAGACTGTCGTTTTTGGTCTGATATTCTCCTGATATCTGGAGGACTACGAGCTGAGAGTCCGTGCAGATGATGATTTCTTCAGCCCCTAGGTCTTCGGCTATGCGCAAACCGGTGAGGAAGGCTTCATACTCGGCCTGGTTGTTCGACGTGGGAAAGGACAATGTGAGGGAGGCCTCGACTATGGTCCCTTCGTCGTTCTCCAAAATTACCCCTGCCCCGCTGCCGGTCGAGCTGGATGCTCCATCTACATAGATGGTTCATCTGTTTTCTATGTGGACCGGGGAGTCTGAGAACGTCATTTCCGCTACGAAATCGGCCAGAGCTTGGGCCTTAAGAGTTTTCTTGCTTTCATACTGGATGTCGAACTCGGACAGTTCCAATGACCATTTAAGCATTCTGCCTGCCATGTCTGGTCATCCCAGTAATTGCTTTATGGGCTGATCCATTCTTACCACGATCGTGTGAGCCAAGAAATAGTGTCTCAGTCATCTGGCAGCATTGACGAGGGCCAATACTACCTTCTCTATCTGTTGATATCGTAACTCTGGGTCCTGCAATGCCTTGCTCATGAAGTATATTGGCTTTTGTCCGCCAGGATTCTCGCGAATGAGAACGGCGCTAACGGCCTCGGCAGTGACGGTGAGGTACAGGAACAAGACTTCCCCAGTATTTGGTCGTGATAGTACGGGCGGTTTCGATAGAGCTTGTTTCAAGTGAAGGAGGGATGTTTCACATTCCTCGGTCCATTCAAACGCTGCTTCTTTCCGCAAGAGCTTGAAGAAAGGAAGGGAATGTTGGGCAGATTTTGCCACGAAGCGGGACAACGAAGTAAGCACCCCGTTGGGGATTGGATGTTCTTCTTAGACGTGGGCGTTGGGAACTCAGAGAATGCCCGACACTTGTCGGGGTTAGCTTCGATTCCTCGTTCTGTTAGGTAGAATCCAAGGAATTTACCTGCCCGTACACCAAACGTGCACTTCTCTGGGTTAAAACGCATTCGATACTTTCTTGCTTGCTCGAAGATTTTGCGAAGATGGGCGATATGATCTAGTTCCCCGTGGGACTTGACGATCATATTGTTCATGTATACTTCGAGCATGTCGCCTATTTGTCCTTGGAAGACTCTGTTCATCATTCGTTGGTACGTAGCGCCGACGTTCTTCAGCCCGAAGGGCATTACGTTATAGTAATAGTTGCCCAATTCGGTCATGAAGGCCGTGTAAGTTTTATTGCTCGCGGCCATTGGGATTTGATTGTAGCCCGAGTAGGCGTCGAGGAACGATAAAAGCTTAAAACCTGTTGAGTTATCTACGAGCTTATCGATATTGGGGAAGGGGTAGACATCCTTCGGACAGGCCCTATTAACATCGGTATAGTCAACACACATCCTCCATTTGCCATTATTTTTTCTTACAAGTACAACGTTTGAGAGCCATGTAGTGTATTTGGCCTCAGAAATAAACCTAGCTTCTAGAAAGTCTTTGACAGCTTTCTCCGCGGCTTCCATCTTTTTCGGGGACTGTCTCCTTCTGCGCTGGGCAACGACTTTGATGGCCGGATCAATTATAAGCTGGTGGCAAGCGACGGATGGGTCCAATCCTGGCATTTCAGCAACGCTTCATGCAAACAAGTCTGCATTCTCCCGGAGGCATGCTTTTAGTTGTCTCCTGGCCAGGTCGGGGAGGTCTGCTCCGATCTTTACTCCCCGTTGGGGGTCTTCTCCAAACGAAACGATCTCGAAGTTTCCATCTGGGACGGGGCGTAGGAGATGACCGCTGTTTTTGGACCGGGTGCTCGATGTCGTTGGGTCCTTGGCATGATCTTCCTCGCTGAAACGGCTGTCCAAGTCAATAGATTCGACCTGGGGGAGCGATTTTGTCTGCTCGGAGCTGCTGGGCAGGGGGGAATGACCAGAAGTCCTTGGTCCTGCTGAGATGGTGCTTAGTCCTTTTGATGCTGCTTCAAAGCACCGACGGGCAGCTTCGACGTCGCCGTGGAGGGTGGCGACCATCCCTTTAGAAGTGTAGTACTTCATCTTGAGATGTACGGTGAAAGGTACAGCAATCAACTCTGCCAGGGTTTGCCTTCCAAAAATGCACTGGTATAGTGACGAGCATTCAATTACCAAAAACTGTGCTTTAATTTCTCGGGTTGTCACTCCTGAACCAAAGGTTACGATGATCTCTACGTAACCCCGGGGCTTTGTCACCGCTCCGTTGAATCCTTGCAGGTCGGATCCAACGTATGGAGTAAGGTGAGAGTCATTCAGCTGCAGCGTTTTGAACAGGTGGTTGTACATTATATCAATCGAGCTTCCCTGGTCCACGAGTATTCTACAAACATCGAAGTTCGCCATCTTTGCTCGGATAAGCAGCAGAATGCTTGAGTTCGGTGCTCCGCCGAGGAGCTCTTCCTTGTAGAAGGAAATAGGAACGGATCCTTTGTGAGTGGTGTCCAGCGTAGTAACTTCATTGAAGCTTTTGCTGATCAATTGATCGAACTCCTCTTGACGGAGCCGGCCGTGATTTTGTTGAATCCACCACCAGAAATGACCATGGCTGACGGGAAGGCCTCCCACGGGCTGTGAACAGCGAGGTACGTGGAGACGGACAGACTATCAGGGATGCGGAAGTCCTCTGGCCGAGTTATGGACATAGCGACTTGTACGTTGGTTTCATCAGAGGGCGGAGTCTCCTCTGCAACCTTTTTGTTCTCCTGGGTTTCCTGTCGGGGAGCATCTTTCTTTTTCGCGAACTGCTTCAGGTGGCCGTCGCGAATAAGGATCTCTATTGTATCTCTGAGGTGGATGCATTCTTCCGTCGTATGACCGTGACTCTTGTGGAAGCGGCAATACTTGGTTTTGTCTACACCAGGTCTGGCCGGCAGCTGTTTGGGGAAACGGACTCCCGCTTGCTTGAATTCTGAGTTGGCACACTCGGACAAGATTTTCTCCCTCGAGGTAGTGAGGGGGTATAGTCATGGAACTGCCCAGAAGGTCCCTTCTGTTCGCGTGCATCGCGAGGCCAATCGTCACGTCTTTTATCTCCTCGACGGGATGTCGAGGTTTCTTCAGCTCTGGATGAGCGGGCACCTTCATGGTGTCGAGAGGCCCGGATAGAGTGTGCATCAACCTTCTCTTTGTACTGTATATGCGACTGGGCTTGGAGGAGAAGGACGTTAAGGTTCCTCGGTGGATCGAGGCCGATGGCTTTCGCGAAGTCTGAGCCAGGACATAATCCCTGCTCGAGCAGGAATTTCTTCATGTCGTCGGTCGTTGGCACTTGGACGGCCTCCTTGTTGAACCATTCAATGTAAGCCCGAAGAGGCTCATCTCTTCCCTGTACGACTGCTCCGAGGGACGCCTCGGTCTTTGGATGGCGTCGCGATGCAGTAAAGTGACGGGAGAAAATCCTCCCCAGTTGCCTCCAGGATGTAATGGATTCTTTCGGCAGTTGCTTGTACCATGTCATTGCTCCCTTCCAGAGCCTGATCGGGAACAGGCGGCATTTGATGGCTCCTCATACCCCTATGTAGTCCAAAAGAGCATCTATGTTTTCTATGTGCTCGTCTGGGTCAGTGGTTCCATCGTAAGTCCCTAGAGACGGAGGTCTCTCTAGCCCTTTAGGGAGACGGGTGGCCAAGATCCTGCGGGACAATGGGCCGCGAGGTTCGTCGTCGCTGTCTGAACTTGGAGTTGATGGTGACCGTTGTCTGCGCTCACGACGGCAGTCTCTGCGAGGCGATGGTGAACGTAGTCGGTCACGAGGTCTGACCGGTGGAGAATGCCTATCCTGCCTCGTTCTCTTGTGTCTTGGTGATGATCAATCTCGCGGGGAGATCTGGTCGTGCTTGCGAATGTGTTGTGATTTAGGCTCATGCCTCGATATATGGTCTTCCCCACGCCTAGGTGGAAGGCTTCTTGATTTTCGGTGCTTACTCTTTGGAGGAGAGGATCTTGGAAGAGATGCTTCCTTGAGAGCTCCTATTCTCTCTCCTTGCTGCAAGATAAGGAGGTTTGTGCGGTTGACAGCTTCCAAAAGAGCTACAGCGGCTAGGACGGAGCTGGGAGGGCCAGGAATTGGTCATTTACCCGACGGTAGTTGTTTGCCTCCTTGCTCGGTGGGAGGAGGAGTTGGAGACGCAGTAGCCCCGTCTCGAAGGAAACGGGGATCAGAAAGTAACAAAGATTTACCGTCAACATCCATCTTGTTGACGGGAGCGAGAACCGTAACGTCAGCACCTTTTGCGGAGTTCTGAGCGGCCATATGTGGGCAGATCAAAGAAAGTATGTTTTGAACTTTTAGTTTCCGAGGAGGAAAGTGTTGCACCCCAAAATTTACCCTCCTTACTTTAGTACTAACTGGCTTATGTTTCATCTCATTTTGCATTATCATGTGTGCATATCATTGGTTCTTAGCATGGGGTCAAGGCACCTGAGGCAAGTTCAAGAGGAGAAGATGTTCTTCAAAGGGTCAAGCAAGAGAGTTCAAGTGGGTCACTTTCTCCTTACCAGTGCAGAAATTAGGGTTTTGAGATTCTTGGGTTTATTGCTCCAGTGGGCAAGCTTCTTGGGTTTTTATCATCATCAAAGGGTATATCCTATCTTTGTTGGAGAGGATACACATCATATTCAGAGGAATTTGGATTTGGATACTGTGTTATTTCCTCCTAGACTGAGGATACCAAAACTAGGGTTTGCCATAAAGTCAGTTTATTTCTGATTTCTTGGACAAGACTTGATCCCATGGTATTCCTTGGATCCCTAAGTATCTAGGAATGGAAGATTGTCCATCAGTTTGGTTCAGGAGAGGTTCAATTGGCCAATGGACTAAGGATCAGGTGAATTGGGGAAAAGTCAACAGTGAGAGGGGAAGTCAACTGTGGAGTTCTGAGGTTCTCTTCAGGGTTTTCAAGGTCTCACATCCTCATATGGTCTTAAAGAGTCAAATTTCATGCCATTTATCAAGAATCAAGGGTTGGGCCAAAAGTTACTAAATATGGAAATGACCTATAATTTGAAAGTTTCCTTTTTGGGCAAGTTCCTACACTGCATTCAACTTGATTTTTCTCTATCAAAGAAGCTTCAAATGAATTTTCCTCTAACATTAAAGTTGAAGATCTTTTTCTCCTCTTTCCAACAAGTACTAGTGGATCTCCATATCTTTTGTGAAACTCAAGTTATGACCAAAAGAAGGCAAAGTGGTTTTTAGGGTTCCATTTTCACAACTTTGGCATAGTGACCTATAAATTAATTCCATTGCTTCATGTCACATGCTAACATCAAAGGACAATCTATAAGGACTATTTTTATGCCTTTGAATCAAGTGAATCCATGGTGTATTTATCATTTATTCTCCATTATTCAAAATTGCCAATATATTGAAATCTCATGAACCAAAATGTTTCAAGACCCAAATCAAACTCATGTTTAATTAACAATTCAAACATGGGTGATCCATCATGAAATATTTGGATATCCATGCATGGAAGGAGGTGTATCTCACATAATGCAATTTTCTAGAATTATTCAAAACTCATTAAACAAAGGATTACCAAGGCCCAAATGCTGATCAATGGATTAAACCTAGCTACTTAAACCAACTCATGCTAGGGTTTGAAGGAGATTCACGTGATTTCAAGGAGAAAATAAATTTGAACCCTAAAAGCTTGGACCATTCGTATCTCACGATCTACAAGGAGTTTTCACAAAATTCTTTCACCATCAGATCCCTTGGGATCCATAGAGCAGAAATCAACCACCACTTGAAGCTGACAGCAAGGGTACTCGTTACACCATCTCAGGTTAGGGCATTTTTTCATGATCATAGAACTCTACTTTTAAATATGCATAATGGTCTGTGATTGTTGCTGATAATTCTGATCTATTTATTTTTAAGATTGGACGTGTATTTTGGTTGTTCCATGAGTTTTAAGTTTTGATACCAAACTTTCATTCGTTCGATTCTCATTATATGCTGATTATTTGCAATTTTCGATGTGATATTCTTAACCCTCTCATTTTTCTGATCAAAATAGTATATTCGCATGCCATTTCTGGAGTTTTTTTAGGGTGGTGCTCACCGGAGATGACGACCGGAGCTAGGGCTCCGGCGTCTGGTAATGTCTCCGGACAGCCAAGGGTTTCCACGAGGAAGACGCAATCCTCACCATTCATTCTTGTGATCCAACGGTCCACCATGCGCCATGTGTTTTAAAAATTTGTTTTTATATTATGGTTTATGTGTTTGCTCACCCACAGGTACTATAATGCACCCTCAAATCCAAGCCACGCATCAGGTTGATTTTTGTTTTTGGTTGACTAACCCTGGCCGTTTGATGGATTGTATGGTTGAAATGGTGCCAACAAATTAATGAGGCCATGTGCTAATCACGTGGGATGTGTATGGTGTCTGAGTAGTTTGGTGTGTGCACGTGCTTCCTAATTATAGTGTGTTCCTAATCTAAACCGTTGATCATGATTACATTTCGTTTAACTGACTCATTAATGAACGTCTGATTGATCTTGTAGTCCTTATTGAGTCAATCCATTGACTGGGGTATTGTGTTCCTTTTTTTTTATTTTTGTTTTTTCTGATGGGTTTTAAATGTTTGGGTACGCTAACCACACCCCCTCTTTTCCAGCCCATTATCATTTTCAACATGTTTACCTGCTGAACGCACCCCCCTCCCCCTTGCATATTTCAATTTATTTATTTTTATTTAATTCATTACATTTCATTTTCATTTTTTTAAAATATATAATTGCATGAAAAAATTCCCAGAAAATTCATACATCATATTTATCATTTTATAAAATTTTCACAAATTTTATTTTATTATTTTATTTTATTTTTAGCATCTGAAATTAATATTGGTTTATTTTCTTTTTGAATTATTCATATCATGCAACTTAAATTTGTTTATTTTATTTCTCTGCATCCATAAAACATTTTGAACCCATTCCTTTTGCATTATTTTATCAATACATTTAAGTGCACTAAAATATTTTCTCTCATTTTTAAACATTGAACTATGCTTCTCATCTGACTTGTCACAATTGTTTGAGTGACTAATATCTTGAATTTTTGCAGGAGTTTTTAATATGTTATTTGTCTCTGTTTGAGCTACTTTGATAATTAATTTGGTGATTTTAGAAGTTGTTTTGCTAATTGTTTGATTGCTTTTGTTTGAGGTCTTTCTTGTATGCATCCTTAATCATGTCTGATCATTTGTTTGAAAGGGCACTTGTGCCATTGCTTGGGGGTTTGTTTCTTTGATTTCTTAATTCATGTTTGGTTGTTATTGGTCACTTGATTACCATTATATGTCATTGCTTGGGTTTCATCTATCTCATTTCTTTTACTTATGTCTGTTTCGTACTAACCTTTTATGCAGGGACTAAGGTAAGTTATTTGAGGGTATGGATAAGTATCCATGTTCACCCTTATTCTTTCTTTCTCTCGTCTTTTCTCTCCTTTAGGCTTAGGTTGTTGTCAAACCTCACTAACCGTAGGTCACCCATGCATGATAACATTAGGACTTTTAGCTTCCCTTTAGAGTTTCCTTTGTGTCTTCTCTCTACTCATCTCAAAACTTCTTGAAAACACTAAATAAGGATAAAATGTATTGCGCACGAGCCTTAAGCGTGGGGAATGAGAAATGAGGGGCTTCCTCTCATCTTTCTAGAGTGCTTAGCGAGCGTCCTGTCTTGGGACGATGCGTTAAGTATTCGCCCATGTGCCCTAGACTTTGGTGCAATGCAAGTTATGAACTAACTTAAGTCACTTCTGTCCTAAAAAAAATACAAACAAACTTCAAACCTTTTTGTCCTTCGGGATTGTCAAACTAAAGGCTATTTTCAAAAAGGGCACGTTACTTTCCGTCTGAGTCGCAAACAGGCATCGACCCTAACTGCCGGACGCAAACTTAACGTCGCTCATAAAAAACACAAAAAGGACATGGTCCGAACTACGTTGACTCTGAATTCCCCATTGCACAAAGGGGGTACGTAGGCCTAGGACGTCGACGTCCTACCGAGTCGGTCTTTGTCTTCCCCGTCTTAGTACAGCCATAGATGATAGTATAACTCACCCTTAGAATAGACAATAAGCATGGATCCCATCGAGTACGATGGACGCGTGGGGTGCTAGCACCTTCCCCTCGCGTAACCGACTCCCGAACCCAGGTTATGATTGCGATGACCATTCCTTTCCCTCTTCCTCAGGTTTATGCGGTGTTCCCTTTCCCTCTCTTGGGATAAATTTACACGGCTGGTGACTCTGTTTTTCCGCGCCACCCTCGCGTTTGTACCTGGATGAAAATCCTGGGAACGACAGCTGGCGACTCTGCTGGGGACTAGGTTGACCTATGCTGGTCCATCCCTAAGCGAGTTAATCCTAGCGCTTGCTTGTCTATGTTCTCTTTGGGTGTTTTTGTTTTTTGTTTTGCTTTATTTTGTTGTATTTTATTTTTACCGCATTTTCTGCATTACATTGCATTTTTATTACTGTCATACTGGATACTGCTGTGTTGTGCTGGCTGTTTCTGTTTTGCAGGTTGGGTTATTCTGAGAGATAAGCCCAATACCCAGGCTTGAGTACACCCTAGGACTAGAGTGGAAAGTAGTGGGACCTACGTGCCCGCTTGGTACGTTTGTGTGTTCACGAAATTCACAACCAGACGAGGCTATCTTGGGACGCATTCTAACGCGTGTGTCTTGCGCATGTTAGGGTGTTGATCTAGAGAGTTATCGACTCTGGTGACCGATCATCGAGGACCTTAGTGGAAACATCCCTCTTTAGTGGTGACAGTGGAAGACCACATCCTGTGGCAAACCCATTCGCACCCGAGGGCCCACTTTGGAATTCGCATAGGATGGCCCCTATCTTTTGAAGAGAATCAGTGGAGGCACTCCTCAATTGATGATAATACTGTACCCCGAGGGATGAATGTACTATTGTTTCTCGACCTCAGTGCCAAAGCTGAGGACCTTCCGTTTTAGAGAATCAGTTGAGGCCTCCTCGATTGATGATGATGCCAAACCAGAGATGGTAAACGTATCATCGTTTCCGACCTGAGAGCCCGGGATACTGAACATCCTAGTACCCACACGTGAGAGGGGATGGGTGTTTGCAGGTTTGCAGGTAACCGAAACGTTCAACCTACCCGGTTTTTTTGATTTTCTCATCAACGTTGGATTATCTGGGTTTCTAGTTATCTCAGTGGTGTGGTATTTTGGAATTCTGGTTTTCTGGGTTGTGGTTCTTGTTCAGTTAACAGCACAACACGTCCAGCAGTGTTGCCTTGACCCCATGTTTGCATGAGCATATCATTTTTCTTGCATTCTGACATGTTTGACATTTTTCAGGGCTTGCATCTTACTCTTGACTCCGGTTTTCTGAAGTTACCTTGGCATGGATGTCCAGAGAAAGAAGACTGTTGCCTATTCGTTCCCAGACCCGACTTTGACGTTGATTCACAAGCTGATTAGTATGGGTGGTCCTGGAGTTCGTACAGAGTTCAGTGGAAAGTATGGGAGACTTCTGAAGTTTGTCTACAATATCTCCAAGTATGAGAAGGATGCCATTCATACACTTCTTCAGTTTAACGATTCGTCTTTGTGTTGCTTCACTTTCCCAGACTACATCTTGGCCCCAACGTTGGAGGAGTTCTCATTTATTTTGGGAATCCCCATCAGGCATGACATGGTATTCTTTTCTGAAGAACACACCGGGATAAAAGAAATGGCTATTGCTCTTCATATTGGTGAATCCGTTCTGAGCAATAATATTGAGTAAAAACAAGGAGCTAAGGGTTTCTTATTAAAGTTCTTATTTGATCAAGCTTGCATACATGTTAAAGAGAAGAATTAGACTGCTTTCCAAGCTATTCTGGCTATGTGCATCTATGGGATTGTCCTGTTTCCCAATGTTCCTGATCTGGTGGATATGCATGCTGCCAGAATCTTTATTTCAAAAAATCCTATACCTACCTTACTAGGTGATGTGTATCACTCAGTCCACTACAAGAATGAAAATAGGTGTGGAAGAACTGTGAGTTGCTGTGCACCACTCTTATCTACTTAGTTTCTAAGTCATCTCCCCGAAGCTGGCGCTTTCGTTGATACGAAAGATTCTCTGAAGTGGTCAAAGAGGTTAATGGGCTTGACTGCTGACAACATTGTCTGGTTCAACCGTGATTTGCTAGGAATAGAGATTATTTACAAGTGCGGAGAATTCCCTAATGTACCCTTGATAGGGAGAAGAGGTGGAATTAACTATAATCATTCCCTTGTTATTAGGCAGTTTGGTTATCCTTTGAGAGGTCCACCTGAAGAGCGAGATGTCAGAGTCCTTATTCTTCAATGGTGTTAAGGATCAAGAGATGATAAGGAAGATTGTGAATGCTTGGGAGCAGGTGACCAAGAAGGGAAAAACTTCATTCGGGAAATGTAACAACCGGGCTTTCCCTTCCTATAAAGAATGGATTAAGAAGAGAGCAGAAGAGGAGCTTCTTCCCTTCCCGGTAGAACCACCATCTTACCCCTTGCTGATTGAGCCTTCTACCACAGTTGAGATAGAGAAGTTTAACAAGTTGTGGGCTGAAAAGGAAAAGCTACGAGAAGAAAACAGTGAGCTAAAAAGAGAGATTTATCAGTTGAAACATGAGCGGGGTAAAGCTGTTCATACCGCCAAGTTGAAGACAGAGCTTCTTGCTAAGGCAGAAATAGAGCTAGCTGACATGGTCACATCCAGACAAAGGATGAAACAAGCTTTGGATGGTATCAGTAAGGTTCTCGAGTCTAAGAAGGAGGAATTAGACAAGGCTTTGTTGAAAATTCACAGGTTCGATGATCACCGAGAAACTGTAATGGCCGAGAATAAGAGAAAGGAAGACGATTATCTAGCTCAGATTGATCAGTTGAAGTTGACGCTCAAGAAAAAAGACGCTGAGATCCTGTCAGGGGTATTCAAGAGACAAGCAGTCGAGGGTTGACTCAATGAAGCCATAGCCTCCATAGAGGAACTGAAGATCCAAGCTGAAGTGAAGAGATCTAGACATGAGGGACCTAGTATGGATGGTGTTTCTGGAGAAGACGCTTGGGAGTTGCATTGCCGATACTTGGAAGGGATCATGCATAGGAGAGACGTTCTCATTCAAGAGCTAATTCAGAGACCGAAGCACTCTGACACCAAAAAGTTGTTCAAGGAAATTCAAGACTGGAGCAGAAAGCATAATGGATGGGGGGGATTGACACTTGTGGATTTTGATGACATGCCGTAGTTTTCTATTTTCTTTCATTATTTGGACCACTGCCAGACTTGTTGGTGAGGATCTATGATTATTGTGTTCAGACTTGTTATCTTGGATTTGTGATTGTTGACATTTGGTTTTCCTCTGGTTTTCTTAATATATGAGCAGAAGTTCCGTTCTATCTTATTGTTAAACTGGAATCAAGGGGCGGATCGCCCTGCGAATATTCAAACATGTTCATTTGCATTTGCATATTCATAATCATTTTGCATAATCATTTTGCATGACAGGTGTTTATCTCCGGTATTCTTATCTTGTTCCAATCTCAGAATTTCAGACTTAACTCCTCAGGCCATTCAAGAGTTGATCATGGAGCAAGTTCAAGCTGAGTTGAGGGAAATGCGAGGCCAGATGGGGCAGCATATAGGGAATATGCAAACTCACATGCAAGACCAGAAGATGCTGAGGGAGGAGGTCAACCAGATGAAGACTCAGATGGGTTTGGCCATGGAAATTTTGAATAGGGTGTTGAAGAAGGAAGACAGTCCTGTGCCCGCTTCCACAACAGAGATCCTTACTCCTCCCATCTCCTTGGAATCTGATTTAAATCGTGGATTACCTCGTGAAGTTCCAGAACTTTCCCAACAGCAGCTAGGTCTTGGCTCCCAAGAGAAGCCCAAGGGCAAAAAGTGTACACAGAGACAGAAGAAGTCTGAAAGAGTTTTTCATCCGCTCCCTATGCCATATTCTCAACTATTGCAGCATCTCCTTCAGTTGCAGCTGGTACAGAAAAGGACTTTGGCTCCTCTCACTGGTAATCCTCCACCAGGCTATGATGCTGGAGCCCATTGTGATTTCCATTCTGGGGCACCAGGGCATACTGTGGAGAAATGTAGGGCCTTTCAGCACCAAGTCCAGGATTTGATTGATGCAGGGGCAATTGAGTTCACGTCGGGCGACGTGAATATACAAGGTGATTTTACCCCAATTGTTGCAAAAGAAGTGGAGACTCCTCCCCTCTTCGCAGGATCCACCTCATGTCATGGACTTTCTCCACAACCTTTTGCCGCAGAAGCTCTACGTCAGCAACCTTTGTTTGTGCCTCAGCCAAATGTGGAAAGGAAAGTGCAAGCGCAGGTGGGGTGCCCAAATCAGCACCGACAGCAGAATTATCAGCAACAGGGGCAACCGAGACCAAGAGGGCCAAAGAGGATATTTGATCCTATTCCTATCCCTTATAGTCAGTTATTTGCTCGTCTGCTCAAGAACTCTCTGATTCAAATGAAGAGTACCACGCCGGTGCCATACCCTATTCCTCCGGATTATGACATGACTGCTAGGTGCGAGTTCCACTCGGGAACGTTTGGGCACACAATTGATGAGTGTAATGTATTCAAGCACAAGGTGCAAGACCTGGTAGGCTCAGAGATCATTGTATTCACTGAAGATGATATGTACATCAATGGAAGCCTCCTTTATCAAATGAACACTCAGTCTGTAGTACGTCCAGACAGAATTAAGCTTCCTCAACAATGGCAATCTTCAGCTTCTTTACCGCATTTTCATTTGTAGTTTTTCATTTCTTGTTAAAGCATCGTATGCATGTAAGACTTGTTTGTTTTTTATGATGATATTAATGCAACGAGTACGTTTTCCTTGAAGTAATCCATTCGTGTTCACTCTTAAATGTTTATATGCCTTGCAATACTAATTTTCTTGTCTAGAACTCTTGAGGGAGGATGACGAAATAAGAGCGCAGATTTCTAATGGTACGTTATTGGATAGAACCCTGTTGAGGATGTACAGGCATTGTTTCAAACCCCTAAACACTGGAGATATAAGGAAGATAGACCCTCGTTAACCCCTTTGAGCCTTGGAGTAGGAGCTTCTTTCGTACGAAAAAACCCTCATACTTAACCCAGGGGCAGGGTAGGCGCCAGTTAGTTTGACCGGGCGTTCAAATTTCAAGGAGAGTGTGCATCTGAGGATCCATTACCTTCTATCCCACCGTTAAGAGGTCAAGAGATGTGAAACCACAATGGTTATCCTTCAACAATCAAGGAGTGAGGCAGTCACAACCCTTTCAAGCAAGTAAGACGACCAGTGTCACACGCTTTGTTCAAAAAAAAAGAAGAGAAAAGCCCGCTAAGTTGAAACTTATAAACAAGTGACTTAGGCAAAAGTCAGGGCATCCCGCTGGACTTCAAAATCGAAAAAAACTCAAAAGAGTCAGTCCAGGCAAAAATTAGGGATCAAAAAAAAAAAAGCAAAAGAAAGAAAAAGCGAAAAGCATTACAAGAGAAAATCCTCGATAAGAGCAGATTCGTGTGATTAAAGACAAAAAGGGGTGACTGTCACTCCAAAACTTCCTTAGGCGTCAAACCATTAATGGCATGGGTCCCTTAAAGATCGTAAACCTTTCGAGAGATGAGCGTTTGTGTCAGATTAACTGAACATAGGACTGGAGAACATCACGAAGAGTGGGTGGGCACCGATAAATTTTGAGCCATAAATCCTTTTTTCTGAAACCGTGAACCAAACCATGTTACAACCCTTAAAAGTCCTAATTGAAATAGGGTTTATTCCGAAAACGTACTTCAACAGGGCAGCGTTCCTGACTCCTATGAGTTGTGCTAATAAGATTTGTTGGTATTGCATGTGCGCATTGTTTTGCCATTCAAAAATCAAGGTCGCATCCCAGCTAGTGATTCGGTCACAAGGCTCGGCGACGCATTTTCAATAAAAACTTCAAGGTTAACATATTTGTTGCATTAGAATTATCATTCTCATAAATAACTTGTTCTGTTTGCATACATGTGCCTAAGCATCAATGCAGCTTACACAGTCAAGAAGCTTGATCCTGCCAAGTTGGGATGCTTGAGAATTCTAAAGGACAATCATATCAAAGGGCACACTGCCAAGAGACTCAGTGTAGAGTGGGCTCTACCCAGTAAGTCTTGTTAAGATGTAGCCAATCTGGGGCAGTCACGTCGAGAAATATCTCCGAAATTCAGTTATTCTAGGGCATTCATTCTAAGATCAGGGGCAAAGTCACTTCAGAGCTCATATTGGGGCAAGCCACCTCTAGAGCGTGGGAGATTGTCCACTCCTGAAAATGGTTAATTGAAAACACCTCCTCAAGGTTCAAGATACTAAAACAGAGTATTTTCAAGTCATTACAATCCCTTTCGAGGTAATGTACTTCATGGATTACGAAGACTGGGGCAGTTGTGTGCGAGATATGATAAATCTCTCCAAGAGTTTGAAGACCCTGGGGCAGTGCGAACGCCCGATCTTCTGTAAAATCCTCTTGAGATGATTTCTTCCATTAGACCTGGCGGTCTGGGGCAAGTGAAAAGTTCAAAGAGCCGCTTATGACAAGTCAGGTGGCAGGGCAACAGGATTGTACTTCCCCAACAGTTCGCTCTCCCCAGCATTGAGATTGCACTTTTCCTCAGCAGAGCAGACCTTCCCCAGCAGAAGACTTGGAAAGTATTTGCTCCGGATCAAGACGTTAATTCCCCACAGAATCAGGGTGTTCACCTTCCCCATCCAGTCAGGAAGTGTGCTCTCACCGACGATGTCATATTCTAATCCCCAACAAGGAGGGGGTGAAGTCATTCTCCCCATCAGCAAGCTAAGTTCAGCAGTATCCCCAAGCAGGATGGTATTATGGACTGTTTTCCCCAAGCAGGGTGGTACTATGGGCTGGCATCCCCCAGCAGGTTCTAAGCCCAATTAGTTATTGGAAATCCTCAATAACAGACTTCCGGTTCCGTTATTGGCATTCATTCTCAACTCCCCTAGCAGAGGAGAAATCTCAGGTTTTTTCAGTATAGGTCATGTGTAGCCCCCGGTGGTGTGGATGTTCTTCCGGAATTTCATCCCCAGCAGAAGTTGTCGATCCGAAGAGTCAATCAGTATGACCCTTCTCAGTAGAATTCTTGGATTCAGAGGACAATTTATTTTTGTCATCCTCAGCTGAATAGGTCTTTTCTATCCAGCATTTATTTTACTGGGGAGACCCCTTTTTTGCATATCATAAGCATTCGCATTGCATCCTCAAGCGCGTAGCATTCCCATTTCGTATGGAGCATTACACCAAAATTCAAGCATTTGCATTTGAAGCATAAGCCAGGTTTGATACTTTCTTTGCCAGTTCTCTTTCTCAGCAGAGATGGCATAACTCAGGAGGTTTTGGAGGGATGCGTTCCTCATATTTGTGCTCCCCGGCAGAGTCTTTTATTTAGACTTCTCCTTTCCCCAGCGGAGTCATCTCATCTGTGGACCGTGAGTCCGTTAGAAGTTTTCCTTGGTTTGGCCTTTCTCTTTAGTGAAATCCAGTTCTCGCCTGGTATTCAGTTCTTGCTTGACATTTTTTTTCGTCAGTTCCCTTTACCAGCAGGGATGGCATTTGCTTGCTAATTCTCTTTATCAGCAGAGATAGCAATCCTTTGAAGATTTTCTTCGTCAGTTCCCTTTATCAGCAGGGATGGCATTTATTTTGCTAGTTCTCTTTATCAGGAGAGATGGCAATCTTTTGAAGATTTTCTTCGTCAGTTCCCTTTATCAGCAGGGATGGCATTTATTTTGCTAGTTCTCTTTATCAGCAGAGATGGCAATCTTTTGAAGATTTTCTTCTTCAGTTTCCTTTATCAGCAGGGATGGCATTTATTTTGCTATTTCTCTTTATCAGCAGAGATAGAAATCTTTTGGATGTTTTCTTTCGTCAGTTCCCTTTATCAGCAGGGATGGCATTTATGTTGCTAGTTCTCTTTATCAGCAGAGATAGCAATCTTTTGGATGTTTTCTTTCGTCAGTTCCCTTTATCAGCAGGGATGGCAGTTATGTTGCTAGTTCTCTTTATCAGCAGAGATATCAACCCTTTGGAGATTTTCTTCGTCAGTTCCCTTTATCAGCAGGGATGGCATTTGTTTGGCTAGTTCTCTTTATCAGCAGAGATAGCAGATGTCCCTTCGTCAGTTCCCTTTATCAGCAGGGATGGCATTTGTTTTGCCAGTTCTCTTTACCAGCAGAGATAGCAATCTTTTGAAGGTTTTCTTTCGTCAGTTCCCTTTATCAGCAGGGATGGCACTTATTTTACTAGTTCTCTTTATCAGCAGAGATAGCAACCTTTTGGAGATTTTCTTCGTCAGTTCCCTTTATCAGTAGGGATGGCATTTGTTTGGCTAGTTCTCTTTATCAGCAGAGATAGCAGATGTCCCTTCGTCAGTTCCCTTTATCAGCAGGGATGACATTTGTTTTGTTAGTTCTCTTTACCAGCAGAGATAGCAATCCTTTGAAGATTTTTCGTCAGTTCCCTTTATCAGCAGGGATGGCATTCATTTTGCTAGTTCTCTTTGTCAGCAGGGATAACAATCTTTTGAAGATTTATTTTGTCAGTTCTCTTTATCAGCAGAGATGACATACCAAACATAGCTAGCACTCGTCCGTGTTGTGACAGTATAGCATTTATGGCTAATTCTCCAGCGGAGGATTGCAAATTTCTGGGTTCTTTGGTATTCAATCTCCGTGCATCCTGATTGTCTGAAAGCCGTCACTATCATACCCTCAGGACCAAGTTGATTGAATAGGGGCAGCTGTTGCACCCCAAAATTTGCCCTCCTTAGTTTAGTACTAACTGGCTTATGTTTCATCTCATTTTGCATTATCATGTGTGCATATCATTGGTTCTTAGCATGGGGTCAAGGCGCCTGAGGCAAGTTCAAGAGGAGAAGATGTTCTTCAAAGGGTCAAGCAAGAGAGTTCAAGTGAATCACTTTCTCCTAACCAGTGCAGAAATTAGGGTTTTGAGATTCTTGGGTTTATTGCTCCAATGGGCAAGCTTCTTGGGTTTTTATCATCATCAAAGGGCATATCCTATCTTTGTTGGAGATGATACACATCATATTCAAAGGAATTTGGATTTGGATACTGTGTTATTTCCTCATAGACTGAGCATACCAAAACTAGGGTTTGCCATAAAGTCAGTTTATTTCTGATTTCTTGGACAAGACTTGATCCCATGGTATTCCTTGGATCCCTAAGTATCTTGGAATGGAAGATTGTCCATCAGTTTGGCTCAGGAGAGGTTCAATTGGCCAATGGACTAAGGATCAGGTGAATTGGGGAAAAGTCAACAATGAGAGGGGAAGTCAACTGTGGAGTTCTGAGGTTTTCTTCAGGGTTTTCAAGGTCTCACATCCTCATATGGTCTTCAAGAGTTAATTTTCATGCCATTTATCAAGAATCAAGGGTTGGTGCAAAAGTTACTAAATATGGAAATGACCTATAATTTGAAAGTTTCCTCTTTGGGCAAGTTCCTACACTGCATTCAACTTGATTTTTCACCATCAAATAAGCTTCAAACTAATTTTCCTCCAACATGAAAGTTGAAGATCTTTTTCTCCTCTTTCCAACAAGTACTAGTGGATCTCCATATCTTTTGTGAAACTCAAGTTATGACCAAAAGAAGGCAAAGTGGTTTTTAGGGTTCCATTTTCACAACTTTGGCATAGTGACCTATAAATTAATTCCATTGCTTCATATCACATGCTAACATCAAAGGACAATCTATAAGGACTATTTTTAGGCCTTTGAATCAAGTGAATCCATGGTGTATTTATCACTTATTCTCCATTATTCAAAATTGCCAAGTTATTGAAATCTCATGAACTAAAATGTTTCAAGGCCCAAATCAAACTCAGGTGTAATTAGCAATTCAAACATGGGTGATCCATCATGAAATATTTGGATATCCATGCATGGAAGGAGGTGTATCACACATAATGCAATTTTCTAGAATTATTCAAAACTCATTAAACAAAGGATTACCAAGGCCCAAATGTTGATCAATGGATTAAACCTAGCTACTTAAACCAACTCATGCTAGGGTTTGAAGGAGATTCACGTGATTTGAAGGAGAAAAGAAATTTGAACCCTAAAAGCTTGGACCATTCGTATCTCACGATCTACAAGGAGTTTTCACAAAATTCTTTCACCATCAGAACCCTTGGGATCCATAGAGCACAAACTAACCACCACTTGAAGCTGACAGCAAGGGTACTCGTTACACCATCTCAGGTTAGGGCATTTTTTCATGATCATAGAACTCTACTTTTAAATATGAATAATGGTCTGTGATTGTTGCTGATAATTCTGATCTATTTATTTTTAAGATTGGACGTGTATTTTGGTTGTTCCATGAGTTTTAAGTTTTGATACCAAACTTTCATTCGTTCGATTCTCATTATATGCTGGTTATTTGCAATTTTCGATGTGATATTCTTAACCCTCTCATTTTTCTGATCAAAATAGTATATTCGCATGCCATTTCTGGAGTTTTTTTAGGGTGGTCCTCACTGGAGATGACGACCGGAGCTAGGGCTCCAGCGTCTGGTAATGTCTCCGGCCGGCCAAGGGTTTCCACGAGGAAGACGCAATCCTCACCATTCATTCTTGTGATCCAACGGTCCCCCATGCGCCATGTGTTTTAAAAATTTGTTTTTATATTATGGTATATGTGTTTGCTCACCCACAGGTACTATAATGCACCCTCAAATCCAAGCCACGCATCAGGTTGATTTTTGTTTTTGGTTGACTAACCTTGGCCGTTTGATGGATTGTATGGTTGAGATGGTGCCAACAAATTAATGAGGCCATGTGCTAATCACGTGGGATGTGTATGGTGTCTGAGTAGTTTGGTGTGTGCACGTGCTTCCTAATTATAGTGTGTTCCTAATCTAAACCGTTGATCATGATTACATTTCATTTAACTGACTCATTGATGAGCGTCTGATTGATCTTGGGGTCCTTAATGAGTCAATCCGTTGACTGGGGTATTGTGTTCCTTTTTTTTTATTTTTTTTTTCTGATGGGTTTTAAATGTTTGGGTACGCTAACCACACCTCCTCTTTTCCAGCCCATTATCATTTTCAACATGTTTACCTGCTGAACGCACCCCCCTTGCGTATTTCAATTTATTTATTTTTATTTAATTCATTACATTTCATTTTCATTTTTTTAAAATATATAATTGCATGAAAAAATTCCCAGAAAATTCATGCATCATATTTATCATTTTATAAAATTTTCACAAATTTTATTTTATTTTTAGCATCTGAAATTAATATTGGTTTATTTTATTTTTGAATTATTCATATCATGCATACTTAAATTTGTTTATTTTATTTCTCTGCATCCATAAAACATTTTGAACCCATTCCTTTTGCATTATTTTATCAACACATTGAAGTGCACTAAAATATTTTTCTCTCATTTTTAAACAATGAACTATGCTTCTCATCTGACTTGGCACAATTGTTTGAGTGACTAATATCTTGAATTTTTGCAGGAGTTTTTAATATGTTGTTTGTCTCTGTTTGAGCTACTTTGATAATTAATTTGGTGATTTTAGAAGTTGTTTTGCTAATTATTTGATTGCTTTTGTTTGAGGTTTTTCTTGTATGCATCCTTAATCATGTCTGATCATTTGTTTGAAAGGGCACTTGTGCCATTGCTTGGGGGTTTGTTTCTTTGATTTCTTAATTCATGTTTGGTTGTTATTGGTCACTTGATTACCATTATATGTCATTGCTTGGGTTTCATCTATCTCATTTCTTTGACTTATGTCTGTTTCGTACTAACCTTTTATGCAGGGACTAAGGTAAGTTATTTGAGGGTATGGATAAGTATCCATGTTCACCCTTATTCTTTCTTTCTCTCATCTTTTCTCTTCTTTAGGCTTAGGTTGTTGTCAAACCTCATTAACCGTAGGTCACCCATGCATGATAACATTAGGACTCTTAGCTTCCCTTTAGAGTTTCCTTTGCGTCTTCTCTCTTCTCATCTCAAAACTTCTTGAAAACACTAAATAAGGATAAAATGTATTGCGCACGAGCCTTAAGCGTGGGAAATGACAAATGAGGGGCTTCCTCTCATCTTTCTAGAGTGCTTAGCGAGTGTCCTGTCTTGGGACGATGCGTTAAGTATTCGCCCCTGTGCCCTAGACTTTGGTGCAATGCAAGTTATGAACTAACTTAAGTCACTTCTGTCCTAAAAAAAATACAAACAAACTTCAAACCTTTTTGTGCTTCGGGATTGTCAAACTAAAGGCTATTTTCAAAAAGGGCACGTTACTTTCCGTCTGAGTCGCAAACAAGCATCGACCCTAACTGCCGGATGCGAACTTAACGTCGCTCATAAAAAACACAAAAAGAACTTGGTCCGAACTACGTTGACTCTGAATTCCCCATTGCACAAAGGGGGTACGTAGGCCTAGGACGTTGACGTCCTACCTAGTCGGTCTTTGTCTTCCCCGTCTTAGTACAGCCATAGATGATAGTATAATTCACCCTTAGAATAGACAACAAGCGTGGATCCCATCGAGTACGATGGACGCGTGGGGTGCTAGCACCTTCCCCTCGCGTAACCGACTCTCGAACCCAGGTTATGGTTGCGATGACCATTCCTTTCCCTCTTCCTCTGGTTTATGTGGTGTTCCCTTTCCCTCTCTTGGGATAAATTTACACGGCTGACGACTCTGTTTTTCCGCGCCACTCTCGCGTTTGTACCTGGATGAAAATCCTAGGAGCGACAGAAAGAAAGAAGGGGAGAACAAGGAGTTCCCACAGATGGCGCCACTGATCCAGAGTATTCGAACATGTTCACGTATGCTGGTCGTCAGATGGGCAAGGTGCTCGGAATGTTGATGAGGAGAGGAGGGGGGTGTACCTGCAAGGCACTCTGACGCTCAAGTAAGAAAGGGTCAGAGAAAAGGGGCAAGTACAAAGTGTATTCTTAGGATGAACATTTGATGCCTGGCCCTCTCGAAAGAGAGGGTTTATATAATGTTCCCCAGCACGTGGCCAACGGTCCTATTTTCAGGGCGAAATAACCGTTTTCCTGAAGAATAGGTAACTGCCCAAACTAGCCGTTATGACGGACAGGATGCCCAAACTAGCCGTTGTACCGGGCAGGAAGGTAGTTGCGGGAGTCCTTTCGTCAGCTGTCGGGGAGCTGTAGCCCGTGTGTGGCGGGCAATAATTCCGGGCAGGACTGAGCAGTCCGTGACCGGTTGTAGGGGCAAAAGGGTACTTTTGTCCTCTTAATGGACTGGATCCAAGCGTTTGGGCCGTTACAGTAGCAATCATGGATTGGGTCGCACATGGCCGTTGGCCCAGTCCAGAACAATTTGCATCTCTGCTTTTTAGCATTGTGTTGATTGTTAGTTTGAATAGCTTCTAGTAATTAATGCAATAAGAGACTGCGATATTGCTTGACGAACAGTATCGTGAGGGTGCGTGAGAATAGTGATGAAGAACGATATTCACATTTATTTGGAAAATTAGTTGAATACATGTAAAAAGGGTTAAACGTGTGTACGTATTTTGATCATTGGCTTTGTATATGAATTACTCATTGGTTTGATGTTGATGTTATAGTAATATCTGTTGAGTCTTGAGGTCAGAAATGGATGTAGGCTTAGCATTCATGTAGGCTTTAAATGCTTTGTATTGATTGGTGATGTGCGAGAGCAATTATTGATCAGTATAAAATCACTCACACATGCAGGGGCCGAGAGGATATGTATGTCGTGAGTGATACATGATGATATTAGGCGAATGTTTGATTTATGTATAAATTGGTCAGAAGAATGCATGTGTTATCAATTGATGAGATCCAATTCCAACAAGGCTCTGTTTATAATTCTGTCTTTATTTTATATTTTCAGTCTTTACATTTTCTGCATTTAATTTTGGTTCTGTAAATCTTTTAAAACCAAAACTTTTGAACCATAAGCTTAGAAACATAGAGACCGTCAAATGGCATTCTTTCCCTCGCACTGATCCCTGTGGATACGACAAAACTGGGTTACTTAAATTAGTTGTTGCTTGCTGCTGTATTACAGTATCAACAATTTTGACAATATTACACAAATTCTTTTAGTACAATTACAATTCGAGATAATGCTTAAAATAAAGTTCTTCAATCTGAATCCTCTTTGACTGTACACAACTTTCTGACATTGAATTCTTTCTAAATCATTACTTGACTTCGACTTAATCTTCCACCTTCAAGAATGTTGCTCTAAGCTTCTGTTCTGCAGCAACCTTTATTCGGCCATACCAGTTCCATGAGCCTTGAACTATCTGAAGATGTCCAACTCTATCTGTAGAAGCTTCCACACAACTCTATTGAAGTAATCTTGGAGATAAGAACCTCCTTCTTTTTTTGGATAGTCGATCTCAACTACAACATCACACAAAGATGTCAACACCCTGAAATCTTCAAAAATATTCACAAAGAGTTAATCGCAAAATGACGCTCCTCACACATATCTCACACCCTAACATTAGAATTTAATCCAAACAACAATGAAAAATGCAAGAGGTTGAAGATGAAGAGAGATGTTGGTTGTAAACACAAAATAAAATCCAAAACCTTTTTTTTTTAAGTTTGAGAGAAAATGTATGTTATGAGTTCTAAATCATAGAGATGCTTTTAAAGGGTTTGAAAAAAAAGGTTTATATATGTGTTGTAGATAAGGCACAAAAAGGAGAAAAAAAAACATTTGATTATAATCACGAGCAAATGTTATGAGGCAAGTCAAGAGATTGAATGATTTGAATCAATATCTAAGAACCAAGAAAATATGCTTCCATGATTTGAATCAACTCTTAAATGATTCGAGTCAATCAGATATTTGATTCAAATCATAATTACATAACCAAAATCCAAAATTTGTTGCCGGACTTTGATTCAAGTCAAGCATATTCATGATTCGAATCAAACCTTTCTGATTTGAGTCATGCTTTACTATGATTAAAATCAAACTCACAAAAGAAAAATCATGTTTTTCATAACCGTGTTTGATTCGAGTCAGACAATCTATTAATTAGAATTAGACTCACAGAAGTAAAATATTGTTTTTTCACAATTAGTTTGATTCGAGACAACCATTCATTTGATTCGAATCACACTTTAATAGTTTCAGATTTTACCAAAATTATGTGATATACTGTATCGAGACTTGAAACGAATTAAACCATTCTCTTATGCGTTTTTTGATTCAAACCTCTGACTATTTGACTAGAAACATATTTTATTAACCTTAATCAAACGGTTAAGTACTCAATTACGACAAATAAACCAAAAGCTAAATTGACATGAGAAAAATATAAAGAGATAAATTCTAGGAGGCAAAGCAACGTCAAATCATATAAAGGCTAAGATTAACGGTTGCATTTTTAAATATGAAATCGCTCTATCTTTAGCAACTCAATATAAGTGCCCCTAGATTGAACCTCCTTGTAATTGGATCCTCGTCTTTAGGCTTAAGGCCGACACGAAACAAAAAATAAACATATATTTTTTATTTATAAAATTTTATATTCTCTTTTTCATACAAAATTAACTATATTTTATTTATTTATATGAAATAGTCAAAGCAATTTATGGTTTGAGACCTAAGAAATATAGCTTTATAAATTTACTTATCTAATAATTACCCTATTAAGAAATGCAATATAGTTAAATAAATAAATAATTCTTAACAAAAAAAACTTCACACACAGTATGAAAATAAAACATTTATTTATTTAACTTGTGCTCCCATCCAAAATCCGACCAGAGCTAGCATGAGTGGCAATGTGGCAGGGCGAATATGAAAAAGGATAAAAGAAAAGCTGTAAAGCTGTGAATGGTGGAAGCGCACGAGAACAAGAATCTCGTAAGAGTCATCGCCTAAAATGGTGCCTTAATTTGGGGTTATCTTATGACTAAATATGACCCACCCCCACTCACTCAACTTCAATTTCCCAAATTACAATTTTCAAAACTTTACGGAATTATCTATTCTAAAGTGAATAACTACTTTCTTTTCCTTTTTATATTTGTTTTATTGTTTTATATTTTGTTATCAAATAAGGGAATTAAATCACTATTGTTATAAATTAAAAAAATTGTATAAACAAAAAGGAAATAATGTATTTTTGTTAGAGTTCTTTTTATATATTAGCGTATTGATTTACAGTCACGAAAGATATATATATATATATATATATATATATATATATATATATATATATATATATAGAGAGAGAGAGAGAGAGAGAGAGAGAGATAGAGAGATAGATAGAGAGAGAGATCAATTTAGTTCAAGAGTAAGTTTAGTAAGTTTTTTTAACTTACTCCAAATCATAGTATTTGAATCAAATCGAATCTATAATCATTAGATTAAATTCAATGTAAAAGCTATAATTTGAAGTAAGTTAAAAAAAAAACTTACTCTTGAAATAAGTTGATCCTCACTCTCATATATATATATATATATATATATATATATATATATATATATATATATATATATATATATATATATTCAAACAAAGAAACATTCAAGTAAAATGAGTTTTGTCAAAAAACAAAAGTGTTATGAGCCGCTCAAAGAACAATAATAAAGCAGCGAAATATTAAACGTAAAACATGTGATATCCCTTTCCCACCTTAATAGGCAATCTCTCAGGTGAGTACCCTTTTAACAGTCCAGATCAATTTGACAGCTTACTACAATCCATGCCTAGTCTCACGGGTTCAAGTGTCAACAACTTCTCTTATTTACAGAAGAAAGCGTGTGACGCCCCCGATCTATACCCCCAAAACACGCAATTAAGGCGGTAAAAGAAAATTCGAAAATTGATCAGAGTATCATTGAATTATCATGGCATAGAAAGGGAGAATCACATCAAAGTAACCAAACAACTAACATGCAACACCTGCTCATTTAGATATGCAACGTGGGGTAACAATCATACAGAGGAAACTTCGTTCCTTACACCCACTTTTCAGAAATTAGAATTAAAGCGGAAAGATCTAAAATCTGAATAACACATATACATATATACATATAAACTTGCCCGTCATACATCAAGTTATACATGTACAGCCAAAATATATCATCAGATAAACAAAATAATCACACACGGCCACCCTATGCTACCCGGAGTCACATATCAGAGCCGACCGACCAAAATAATGAAGACGCAACTCTTCACAAAAGAATACCTCCAGCAACTCTAATCTGCAACGCCTCATAAAGCGTTATAAAACAGCAGAAGGGTGAGAAAAACAACCATAATATAATTGCATAAGATTATATATTAACACAAAAATTGCACAATAACGTATTCTCACCACCAAAACACACAGATCAATTATAACAACACACAGTACAATTCACAAGTGTCAAATACCACTACCCATCAATCATTCACAATACAATCACACATATTCCATCTCATTAAATCACATTCACAAATTCATGCACAAATGACTCATGATTTATGCAATGCACATAGACAGACACAACGACTCTATGCACATGCCATGCGGTACCAACTTCCAATGTCTCTTGTCTCATCATCAGTTCACTCAGGAACTATTGGAACCATCGCTCGTTACTGAGAATCTCAAGTAACTCCCCGTCGGGCCTACGATGTTCACCCGTCGCTTTAAGTCCTCAGGCAACGCCTCATTTTTTCGAGGCACACGACGTTAAGGATTGCTTTAAGTCTCCAAAGAAGCCCACAATCGTCTATACATATCGCTTTAAGTCCTCAGGCAACGCCTCGTATTTTTGAGGCACACGATGGTATAGTGGATTCCCTCAAGAATCAAATCGTCACTCAGGACGTTTCAACAATGCACAATATGATGCTTGGCATACAACGACTCATGACTTTCACATTGCATGCTCACACACATCAACAATCATGCATATATCATCAAATATCACACATAGCATTTTCTTGCCTTTCGGCCACAAATCATCATCACAACATCTCATCAAAAACAACTATTCACGATTAATCGGTAAAGTCGGCCAAAAGTCGGCTAAAAATAATATATTTCTTCACCAAATCATAGAACGTATTTTTAGCTTCACATCCGTATAAAGAACACTTAAATCGGATAAACAACGAAGAAGATATGAATATTTCAAAATAACGTAAAAACATAAACCGGACGCCCGACACTACGAAACGGTTCGAAAAAACTGTACCGATTGGACTAGGTTCAGACCTCAAAACTATTTTTCCTAGAAAGAACATCTCGTTAGCTTCCCAACGCTTCGAACGGGGACCAAAACCGACTTACGGTTCAAGAGATATGAATTTCCGAAGTTTCCCCGACAAACCAGAATTTTATGGTTCAGCACAGTATGTATCGATACATAGGCTTTATGTATCGATACAAAAAGACCTCATGTATCGATACATAGCACGCATGTGTCGACACATGCTGTAGTGAAAATGCTATTTTTTCCCAATTTTCACAGTATGTATCGATGCATAGGGGTTATGTATCGATACATAAACCATTTCGTATCGATACATAGCTGTTATGCATCGATTCATGCTCTGTTTTTCCTTAAAAACCAGAATTTCTCAAAATACACCATTGCTGTCCCTTTTCCAAAATGCCCGGAAACTCGACTAAATCGAACATTTTCACCGAAACAAACATATACGCCCAACCACCAAATACATAAGAACAATTTAGAACACATAAACGAAATTTCTACGACGTTCGATTTTTCGATTAAATTTCAACCTTTCAAAAACCAGATTTTTCAAAACTCACCGAATCGAATAAAAAGCACGTTATACGACGACCTAACATTGCTCGATACAACTACGTAATTTATTTCGAATTCTAACCGTGAAAACATCGGTTTCTATCGATTTCCTACAATTCGACCTAAACGGACAAAACAACGGAAACATAACGAAAACTAACCAAAACATAACCGAACTTCATGAAACTTTAAACAGCAGCTCACATACATATAACCAACCAACACATGTATTTATACGACTTTTCGACCGTAAAAACATTGGTTTCTATCGATTTCGTCAAATACGGCATAAACGGAAACATATGGAAAAACCAACCAAAACATCCACACAAAACATACATAATCATACACAATCATAGTATAATCGAGTTTCGCACCCTTACCCGATAAATTCGCGTTCTAGAAAGTCGGGAGATTGATTTCTTCCTTCACAAATTTTTTCTCTCTTTTCTTCTTTCTCTTCTCTTTTCTTCTTCTCTATTTTTCTGGTTTTTCTTTCTTTTTCTTTCTATACTTTCTATTTATTCTAACTTAATCAAAATACACCCAAATGCCCAAAATACCCCTACACTCAAATTTCTCGCAAACGATCCCAAAACGCGATAAAATATATTCCCGCCGAAAAATAACATATTTTCACATAAAAGTCGAAAATACAATAAAATAATAATAAAATAATCAAAACGACTCAATAAACAAAATTGGCAAAACGGGGCGTTACAAAGCGCGTTATTTCTCAGGTGTTCAAATCCTTTCTCATTCAAACACCACTTTTTCGTCTCATACTGATTTGAGCATTGGAGAGCTAACCTTGCAGGTCACCCCCTTTCCACCGCATCAGAAGTTCATGACCACCGCAACAAGCACTGCATCTTCACTTTCTTGTCCACTCTAGTTCCACTACAAAACATTGACGTTGTCTGTGGGAATCGACTCTTAATTCCTACAATTTTCTATGACCAAACCTCTCGTGATTCAATCGAATCTCCTCCGTCAAAATATAGATCTTCTCCATTTTAAGTACAAATCTTCATTTCCCTGTCACTTCTCTCAAATTTCAGCCTTTTTTTCTTTAAGTCTTCCATTAGATCCATCGATTATAGCAGCATTCAAAACCACTCGCTTTGACATCCAACGGCAAGTCGGTGTCGCCACCGCTAAGGCTGCCAGAAATCCACCACCTCCACGTCATGGAATTAACAATCAAGTTCTGGTGGTTTCTCCTTCCGTTCCTTCACATCAAGATCATGACCAACCTAGGGAAGGTTAGGGAGAATTATAACCTCTCATGTTCCTCAGATTATCTCCACAATTCTACCAGGGTGGACCATCACTTAGACCCCCACCATTGCCTGTGATGCTAAGACATGAGATGCTTGTTGGCTTTCAACAACTGCATGCTAATGGTGGCGTGCAAGGACATTGTTTATGGAATGGTACAACAATAGAACTCTCGGACCTTAGAAGAAAAATATGCATAATTGAAGAGAACATGCAACATGTTAATCCTAGGAACAATATTGTGCAAGAAGCATCTTCATGAAAGAACCAAACCGCCATCCTGAAATTAGTATGAATCCAGGTGGCAACACATTAAGAAGAGCTCCAGAAGTTATCAATTCGTCAACGACAACATAGACAAAATACTATTCCCCCCATCTTGAGGGGAAAAGGTAGTCACATTCCTCCAGAAGTCCAACGTCCCTAGAGGAGAGAAAGGTATCAAGAAGATGCTCAAATTACAAAGCAAAAGAATAATGCCCTAACTACTCGCATCCTCGATAATATGATTATGAAAACACTAGAGAAGCCATCAAAGCTCTATAGCTACGATGGGACCAAGTATTTGGACAAATATGTCGAGCATGTAGATGACCGCCTAGACTACTAATACGCCTGTGGAGCCATAAAATGAAAACTCTTTGTACTAACTTTGGTTGGATTAACAATGGCATTCAAAACCCTTCCCAGTGGCAGTATAGATTCTTGAAGAGACCTATGTGAAGCCTTCACCGCCAAAAAGAGGCAACCCACTAACATAATCATGCACAATGGGATCACCTAAGGCAAAAAGGAAACCATGTGCGGTATATCAATAGTTTACCAAGGTGGTTGTGGCCGTGGGAGACTTAAATGAGAGTTTGAAGTAGTGGATTTTCAAAAGGGTTTGAGATAAGACTGTTAATTTTGGGAGAAACTAGGGCACAACAACCATAACTTGAAACACTTGTTGAGTAGAGCACTAACTTATATCAACTATGTGGATAAACTCCTAGCCATGGGGTTCAACGAGGACCGTGAAAAGCCGGCTCCAGTCAGCCAACAGAGAAATATGACAGGAGGTATAAAGAGGAAAATGAACACAGACCATGCTCCAAGTTTGATGCTTATATTCCTTTTAACACTTCACGGGAAAAAATTTGGAAAGAATGTGCAAACACGAAATCCAAATACTATGGTTTCCATAAAAGTCACAGCCACAACATTGCATCCAATTGAAAGATGCAACTGAAGGACTCATCAAGAAGGGGAAGCTAGTAGAATATACCAAGGACAACAAGAAAGGTCGGGAAGACTCCCATAGGAAGAAATAGCCCCCTAAGAAGACTTTCAAAGTCGTTGTCGAATCCAAAGGCAATGATACTAGTAGTAGAGAGGGAGACATGCACAAGGGAATAAGTATGTACACCACTTCCTACACTGGTGGTGCCACGAGGGCGAGTAACATGTCTAAAAGTATAATGAAGGGGAAGATCGTCGATTTAATGTCCATCAGCAAGAAAGGTGGGAGCACTTTGACCAAGAGCTCAAAGCGGTCAATCCTCGGATTCTGTGATAACGAGAATATTGTGAGGGGAATCCCGAATAAGATATTCCATTTGGTAATAAGGGTTACAATCACTAACTTTGATGTCTCTAGAGTAATTGTTTAATGGACAGTTCCTATAACATCACGTACTCATATCTCTTCGAGATGATGGGTTGAAAAATTAGAAGATGTGGCCCTATGAAGTATTCAACCTATAGGACTGTAATGGTACTGTAGTTCTTCCTTGGAGATACATTGACTTGAAGGTCACCTTGGGAAAGGAATAGATACTAGAACTATTGATTCCCAATTCCTGGTAGTTACCTACAAGAACATATACAACAACATCCTAGGTCATCCCTTCGTAGAAAACTTGGTCGCGGTATCATGCTTGGTCCACCTCAAGCTCAAGTGCCACAACGTCCATGACGAGCCGATGACTATAAGCACCAATCTATCTAGAGCTAAGAGGTTCTATAAGGCCTTACAATAGGACCAAAAATAAGGTGAAGTCAAAGCTGTGGAGATCAATGTGGCCTCCATTGTCGAAAACTAAGACACATGGTTATCTGACCTCCTATACATAAGGCATGTCATCTCGGCCAGGAAAGCAAATATGGCTTATCAGAGCAAAGTTAAAGCTAACTAACATGTCTCCCATCGCCAATAAGTAGTGGCATAGCCTGTAACGCCCTAGTTTTGTCGTTTTATTTATTTGAGTCGTTTTGAGTATTTTATTATTATATTATTTTATTTCTGACTTTTATGTGAAAATATGTTATTTTTCATCGTGATTATATTTTATCGCGTTTTAGGAGCGTTTGCGAGATATTTGAGTGTAGGGGTATTTTGGTCATTTCACTTTATTTTGATTAAGTTAGAATATAAAATAGAAAGAGAGAGAGAGAGAGAGAGAGAGAAAATAGAGAAGAAGAAAAAGGAGAAGAGAAAGAGAAGAGGAAAAAAGAAGAAAAAGAGGAAAAACTTATGGACTTAGGAACCGACTTTTCTACACGCGATTAATCGGGTAAGGGTGCGAAACTCGATTATACTATGTTTGTGTATGATTATGTATGTGTGTGTTTGGATGATTCTCTTGTTTTTCCATGGTTTTTACTTCTAGGTCGAAAATGATAAAATGATTAGGAATCGATGTTTTCGCGGTCGGAAATCGATATAATTTGCGTTGTATGATCACAATGTGTTTATGAGTCATTGATGATAATTGTTTTGCTGTTGGAAGTGATTTGAATTGAAAAATGAGGTTTTTGGGGGGTTTTGGATCGTGTAACCCGTAACAGAATTTTTCTGGTTCTGGTGTGATTCGCCAGGCGAATTTGGGATTCGCCAGGCGAATTTGGGATTCGCCAGGCGAATTAAGTCTCGCCACTAGTTCGCCAGGCGAAGTGCCGGCGAAGGGAGATTCGCCAGGCGAATTCGTAAGTCGCCAGGCGAAATCGAAAATACAGAAATGGGGTAGCTTTTGTAACTTTTGGGGTTTTCAAATTTCGTGGTTCCCCACTAGTTCGCCAGGCGAAGTGCTGGCGAATGGGGATCCGCCAGGCGAATTCCTAAGTCGCCAGGCGAATCTGGCTGTTTCTCAATAAATTATTTTCTTTGAAAAATTCATAACTTTTGATCTGTGGTTCGGTTTAAGGCGTGGTTTGATGTGTTAGAAAGCTTATAAAATGTTCTTTTTTATGAGGATGGTTTTGAGATTGTTGTCCGATTAAATTATGTCGGGAATTAGAAAATGTGTGGTATTGTTGTCGACTTTTGCCGGTTAATTGGGTGTAATTGATGGGTTATCATACGATTTGCTTGTGATATACGTTGGATGCATGTGTTTAAATGTCATGATGATGGTTTGTGGCCGTATGGAAATTAAATGCATTGTTTTGGGCTTGAGTGTAAAGCATGATATTGTTGATTGAGATGAGTGCATATATGTGTGCATTTTAAATGTCATGAGTCATTGTATGCCAAGCATCATGATATGCATTCTTGTAATGTCGTGTGCCCATGTGGGGTGTGAGCGACGGTTTGGTTCCAGAGGGAATCCGCTATAACGTCGTGTGCCCGTGTGGGGTGTGAGCGATGATTATAGACGATCGTGTGCCCGTGTGGGGTGTGAGCGATCGGATCGTGTGCCCGTGTGGGGTGTGAGCGATTCATAAACGTCGTGTGCCCGTGTGGGGTGTGAGCGACGGGGAACATCGTATGCCCGACGGGGAGTTACACTAAGTAACGAGCGATGGTTCCAGCAGAGTTCTTGAGTGAACTAGTGATGAGAAATATTGGAAGTCGGTACCGCATGGCATATGCATAGAGTCGTTGTGTCGGTCTCTGTGCATTTGCATAAATCATGGATTAATTGTGTATAGAATTGTGAAGGTGATTGATGAAATGGAATATGTATAATTGTAGTGACGATGAGTGCATTGTGTATGATTGATGTGCATTGGTATTTGCTACCTGATAATTGTACTGGGTTGTGTTGTATTTGTTTGTGGTGCATTTGTGGTGAGAATATTTTACTTGTGCATTTCTGTGTTAATATATAATTATATGCAACTGTATTATGATTTTTTTTCTCACCCTTCTGCTGTTTTATAATGCTCTACGAGGCATTGCAGATTAGAGTTGCTGGAGGTCCTTTTTGTGAAGCTTAGGTCTTCATTCTTTTGTCGGTCGGCTCTGATATGTGACACCGGGTAGTTAGAGAGGCCATTTGTGATTATTTATATTATGTCTATGTATCTTTTGGATTGTACATATATAATGTTGTATATGACACATACGCTTCTATGATATATATATATATATATATATATATATATATATATATATATATATATATGAGATTCAGTTACGGATTTTCCGCTTTATTCTGTAATTGGATTGTGGGTGTTAGGAACTTAGTTCCTTTGTTATACTACCTGAATTGTTGCATATCTTTATGAGCAGGTGTTGTATGTTTATTCCAAATTGATGTGACTCCTCGGTCTATGCCGTGAAATTGTAATTATACTCTGATGAAATTTTGTATTTTATGTATCGCTTTGGTTATTTGGGGGTATAGATTGGGGGTGTTACATCAAGTGGTATCAGAGCCAGTCCGTGTCAGTTCGTGTCTGGTTGTGTCAGTCCTTTGTTGGTGTGGCGTTTGGAGTGAGCTATTTGTTTAACCTTAGTTTCTGTTATTGGAAATGAACAGAATATGGCTGGTAGGAATGATGCTGCTTTGGCTGCTGCTATGCAAGCAATGGGTTGGGCTGTGCAGGGTGCAGCTAATGCTGCGGGTAATGATGAGTTCAGGAAGAACAGACCGCCTGTCTTCAAAGGGAGACATAATCCAGATGGTGCACAGATTTGGTTGAAAGAGATTGAAAGGATTTTCCGAGTTATGGATTGTGCTAAGGATAGTAAGGTGAGATTGGGAACTCACATGTTGCAGGAAGAAGCAGATGACTGGTGGGTTAGTACTCGGCAGGTGTTGGAAGCTGGGGATGAAGAAGTTACTTGGGAATTGTTTAGCCGGGAGTTTTTGAGGAAGTATTTTCACGAAGATGTAAGAGGAAAGAAGGAAATTGAGTTCTTGGAATTGAAATAAGGTAATATGTCGGTTGTTGATTATACTGCTAAGTTTGTGGAGCTTGTGCAGTTTTATCCTCATTATGCTGAAGCGACTGCAGAGTTTTCTAAGTGTGTGAAGTATGAGAGCGGATTGCGTCCTGAGATTAAGCAGGCAATCGGTTATCAAAGGATTCGAAGGTTTTCTGATTTGGTGGAATGTTGTAGGATTTATGAAGAGGATAGTAAGGCTCGTTCTACTCACTACAAGAGTGTGAGTGACAGAAAAGGGAAGCAACAGTTCCGTAGTGGTCCGTATGTGACCCCAGCTGATAAGGGTAAACAAAGGGGTACTTTTGATCGAAGGTCCAGTGGTGGAGGTATGTCTAGTCCTCTGAGGTGTTATAGATGTGGTGATGTGGGACATCGTCAGTCCAAATGTAAGAAAGATTTGAGGAATTGTACTAATTGTGGGGGTTTAGGACATGTTGCTGCTAATTGTGCCAGGAAGAATGTGGTGAAATGTTACAATTGTGGTGAACCTGGTCATATTAGTACAAAGTGTCAGAAACCGAAGCAAGCTCCAGCTAGTGGGAAGGTGTTTGCTTTGGCATGTACTCAGACTACTAATGCAGATCGTCTAATAAGAGGTACTTATTTTATTAATAATACGCCTTTAGTTGCTATTATTGATACTGGAGCGACTCATTCGTTTATTTCGTCTGAGTGCGCTAAGCATTTGAATCTTGTGTTGTCTTTGATGGATGGTAAGATGGTTATTGATACTCCAGCAATGGGGTCAGTAACTACTTCCTTGGTTTGTTTAAGTTGTCCATTGACCATTTATGCTAAAGACTTTGAGATGGATTTTGTGTGTTTGCTGTTGGAGGGTTTAGATGTGGTTTTGGGAATGTATTAGTTACAGTTCAATAGAGTTCATATTGATTGTTATCATAAGCTTTTAAGGTTTCCTTCTCTTGAAGAAGATGAAGATTCGAGTTTCTTATCTACCAAAGAGTTGAAGAAACTTTTGGCGGATGAAGCTCAGTTGTTTGGGTTGTTTGCGTCGTTGATTGTGGATAGTCAAGTGTCGCTCGAGGTATTCCCTGTTGTGTGTGATTTTCCTGAAGTGTTCCCGGAGGATATTTCAGATGTGCCGCCAGAGAGAGAGGTGGAGTTTTCGATAGATCTAGTTCCTGGTACTAGACGTGTTTCTATGGCACCTTATCATATGTCGGCATCTGAGTTGGTTGAGTTAAAGAAGCAGTTGAATGAATTATTGGAGAAGAGGTTTGTGAGGTCAAGTGTTTCTCCATGGGGTGCTCCAGTTTTATTGGTGAAAAAGAAAGACGGAAGTATGCGGTTGTGTATTGATTATCGCCAGTTGAATAAGGTGACGATTAAGAATAAGTATCCTCTTCCAAGAATTGATGATCTGATGGATCAGTTGGTTGGTGCTTGTGTGTTCAGTAAGATTGACTTGAGGTCGGGGTATCATCAGATAAGGGTGAAAGAGGAAGATATTCAGAAGACAGCTTTTAGGACACGTTACGGTCATTATGAATATTCTGTGATGCCGTTCGGGGTTTCTAATGCGCCGGGTGTGTTTATGGAGTACATGAATCGTATTTTCCACGAGCATTTGGATCGATTTGTTGTTGTGTTTATTGACGACATATTGATTTATTCTAAGTCTCGAGAGGAGCACGCGGAGCATTTACGTATTGTTTTGCAGGTTTTGAAGGAAAATAAGTTTTTTTGCCAAATTGCCCAAGTGTGAATTCTGGTTGTCGGAAGTGAGTTTTCTTGGACACGTGATTTCAGGTAATGGTATTGCTGTGGATCCATCTAAAGTAGAAGCAGCTCTACAATGGGAGGCTCCGAGATCTGTTACTGAAATTCGAAGCTTTTTGGGTTTGGCCGGTTATTATCGACGGTTCATTGAAGGGTTTTCTAAGTTAGCACTTCCTTTGACCCAGTTGACTTGTAAAGGGCAAGCGTTCATTTGGGATATTCGGTGCGAGGAAAGTTTTAATAAGCTGAAGAGAAGATTGACGACAGCTCCGATTTTGATTTTGCCGAATCCTACTGAACCATTTGTGGTGTATTGTGATGCGTCTTTGATTGGTTTAGGTGGTGTGCTAATGCAAGACGGTAAGGTTGTGGCGTATGCTTCGAGGCAGTTAAGAGTGCATGAGAAGAATTACCCTACGCATGATTTGGAATTAGCGGCTGTGGTTTTTGTATTGAAAATTTGGAGGCATTATCTTTTTGGTGCGAGGTTTGAAGTCTTTAGTGATCACAAGAGTTTGAAATATCTGTTTGATCAGAAGGAATTGAATATGAGGCAACGAAGATGGTTGGAATTTTTGAAGGACTACGACTTTGGCTTGAATTACCATCCTGGTAAAGGTAATGTGGTAGCCGATGCGTTGAGTCGGAAATCATTGCATATGTCCGCTTTAATGGTTAAGGAGTGGGAACTTTTGGAATCGTTTAGAGATTTGAGTTTGGTGTGTGAAGTGTCGTCGGATAGTGTGAGGCTAGGTATGTTGAAGGTTACTAATGATTTTCTGATGACGGTAAGTGAGAAGCAGAAGTTGGATGTGAAATTGGTAGATTTGATGTTGGTTGGCGGAAAGGATGCGAGTGGTGATTTTCAAGTGGATATTAATGGTGTTTTGAGGTTCCGAGGTAGAATTTGTATTCCGGACGATTCGGATTTGAAACGGATGATTTTGGAAGAAGGATACCGGAGTAATTTGAGTATACATCCGGGAGCGAACAAGATGTACCAAGATTTGAAAAATATTTTCTGGTGGTCTGGATTGAAAAGAGACGTGGCTCAGTTTGTGTATGCTTGTTTGACGTGCCAGAAGTCAAAAGTGGAACATCAGAGGCCTAGTGGTTTGTTGCAACCGTTGGATATTCCGAAATGGAAATGGGATAGCATTTCTATGGATTTTGTAACGGGGTTGCCGAATACACAGCAAGGGCATAATGCTATTTGGGTGATTGTTGATAGGCTGACTAAATCGGCCCATTTCATTCTGATTGACATCAGTGTTTCTTTGGAGCGGTTAGCGGAGATTTATATCAGTGTGATTGTGAAGTTGCATGGGGTTCCATTGAGTATTGTTTCGGATCGAGATCCAAGGTTTACCTCGAGATTTTGGGAAAGTTTACAGAAGGCTTTAGGATCTAAATTGAGATTGAGTTCGGCTAATCATCCGCAGACGGATGGGCAGACAGAGAGAACGATTCAGTCTTTGGAAGATTTGTTGCGAGCGTGTGTTTTGGAACAAGGTGGTGCGTGGGATAGTTATCTTGCGTTGATTGAATTCACGTATAATAACAGTTTTCATTCTAGTATTGGAATGGCACCATTTGAAGCATTATATGGACGAAGATGTCGGACACCGTTGTGTTGGCATGAATCTGGTGAGAGGATGGTGGTTGGACCAGAGTTGGTGCAACAAACTACGGAAAAAGTGAAGTTTATTCGTGAGAAAATGAAGGCTTCTCAGAGTAGGCAAAAGAGTTATCATGATCGGAGACGGAAGGATCTTGAGTTTCAAGAGGGCGATCATGTATTTTTTAGGGTTACGCCGGTAACAGGTGTTGGTAGAGCATTGAAGTCGAAGAAGCTTACTTCTCGGTTTATTGGTCCTTACCAGATATCTGCGAGAGTGGGTGTTGTGGCTTATAGGGTGGCGTTGCCGCCGAGTTTGTCGAATTTGCATGATGTGTTCCATGTTTCACAGCTTCGGAAGTATGTTCCAGATCCTTCGCATGTGATTTCGATGAATGAGGTTGAGGTAAGGGGGAACCTTACGGTCGAGGCTTTACCGTTGAGTATTTTAGATCGCGAGTTGAAGCGGTTGCGGGGCAAGGATATTGAACTGGTGAAAGTAGCGTGGGGAGGTGCTGCTGAGGGCAATTTGACTTGGGAGTTGGAGAGTCGGATGCGGGAGTCGTATCCAGAGTTGTTCGTCTCAGGTATATTTTCGAGGACGAAAATTTCTAAGTGGGGGAGAGTTGTAACGCCCTAGTTTTGTCGTTTTATTTATTTGAGTCGTTTTGAGTATTTTATTATTATATTATTTTATTTCTGAATTTTATGTGAAAATATGTTATTTTTCATCGTGATTATATTTTATCGCGTTTTGGGAGCGTTTGCGAGATAATTGAGTGTAGGGGTATTTTGGTCATTTCACTTTATTTTGATTAAGTTAGAATATAAAATAGAAAGAGAGAGAGAGAGAGAGAGAGAGAGAAAATAGAGAAGAAGAAAAAGGAGAAGAGAAAGAGAAGAGGAAAAAAGAAGAAAAAGAGGAAAAACTTGTGGACTTAGGAACCGACTTTTCTACACGCGATTAATCGGGTAAGGGTGCGAAACTCGATTATACTATGTTTGTGTATGATTATGTATGTGTGTGTTTGGATGATTCTCTTGTTTTTCCATGGTTTTTACTTCTAGGTCGAAAATGATAAAATGATTAGGAATCGAAGTTTTCGCGGTCGGAAATCGATATAATTTGCGTTGTATGATCACAATGTGTTTATGAGTCATTGATGATAATTGTTTTGCTGTTGGAAGTGATTTGAATTGAAAAATGAGGTTTTTGGGGGGTTTTGGATCGTGTAACCCGTAACAGAATTTTTCTGGTTCTGGTGTGATTCGCCAGACGAATTTGGGATTCGCCAGGCGAATTAAGTCTCGCCACTAGTTCGCCAGGCGAAGTGCTGGCGAAGGGAGATTCGCCAGGCGAATTCGTAAGTCGCCAGGCGAAATCGGAAATACAGAAATGGTGTAGCTTCTGTAACTTTTGGGGTTTTCAAATTTTGTGGTTCGCCACTAGTTCGCCAGGCGAAGTACTGGCGAATGGGGATCCGCCAGGCGAATTCCTAAGTCGCCAGGCGAATCTGGCTGTTTCTCAATAAATTATTTTCTTTGAAAAATTCATAACTTTTTATCTGTGGTTCGGTTTGAGGCGTGGTTTGATGTGTTAGAAAGCTTATAAAATGTTCTTTTTTATGAGGATGGTTTTGACATTGTTGTCCGATTAAATTATGTCGGGAATTAGAAAATGTGTGGTATTGTTGTCGACTTTTGCCGGTTAATTGGGTGTAATTGATGGGTTATCATACGATTTGCTTGTGATATACGTTGGATGCATGTGTTTAAATGTTGTGATGATGGTTTGTGGCCGTATGGCAATTAAATGCATTGTTTTGGGCTTGAGTGTAAAGCATGATATTGTTGATTGAGATGAGTGCATATATGTGTGCATTTTAAATGTCATGAGTCATTGTATGCCAAGCATCATGATATGCATTCTTGTAATGTCGTATGCCCATGTGGGGTGTGAGCGACGGTTTGGTTCCAGAGGGAATCCGCTATAACGTCGTGTGCCCGTGTGGGGTGTGAGCGACGGGGAACATCGTATGCCCGACGGGGAGTTACACTAAGTAACGAGCGATGGTTCCAGCAGAGTTCCTGTGTGAACTAGTGATGAGAAATATTGGAAGTCGGTACCGCATGGCATATGCATAGAGTCGCTGTGTCGGTCTCTGTGCATTTGCATAAATCATGGATTAATTGTGTATAGAATTGTGAAGGTGATTGATGAAATGGAATATGTATAATTGTAGTGATGATGAATGCATTGTGTATGATTGATGTGCATTGGTATTTGCTACCTGATAATTGTACTGGGTTGTGTTGTATTTGTTTGTGGTGCATTTGTGCTGAGAATATTTTACTTGTGCATTTCTGTGTTAATATATAATTATATGCAACTGTATTATGATTTTTTTCTCACCCTTCTGCTGTTTTATAATGCTCTATGAGGCATTGCAGATTAGAGTTGCTGGAGGTCCTTTTTGTGAAGCTTAGGTCTTCATTCTTTTGTCGGTCGGCTCTGATATGTGACACCGGGTAGTTAGGGAGGCCGTTTGTGATTATTTATATTATGTCTATGCTTGTATATGACACATACGCTTCTATGATATATATATATATGAGATTCAGTTACGGATTTTCCGCTTTATTCTGTAATTGGATTGTGGGTGTTAGGAACTTAGTTCCTTTGTTATACTACCTGAATTGTTGCATATCTTTATGAGCAGGTGTTGTATGTTTATTCCAAATTGATGTGACTCCTCGGTCCATGCCGTGAAATTGTAAATATACTCTGATGAAATTTTGTATTTTATGTATCGCTTTGGTTATTTGGGGGTATAGATTGGGGGTGTTACATCAAGTGGTATCAGAGCCAGTCCGTGTCAGTTCGTGTCTGGTTGTGTCAGTCCTTTGTTGGTGTGGCATTTGGAGTGAGCTATTTGTTTAACCTTAGTTTCTGTTATTAGAAATGAACAGAATATGGCTGGTAGGAATGATGCTGCTTTGGCTGCTGCTATGCAAGCAATGGGTCGGGCTGTGCAGGGTGCAGCTAATGCTGCGGGTAATGATGAGTTCAGGAAGAACAGACCGCCTGTCTTCAAAGGGAGACATAATCCAGATGGTGCACAGATTTGGTTGAAAGAGATTGAAAGGATTTTCTGAGTTATGGATTGTGCTAAGGACAGTAAGGTGAGATTGGGAACTCACATGTTGCAGGAAGAAGCGGATGACTGGTGGGTTAGTACTCGTCAGGTGTTGGAAGCTGGGGATGAAGAAGTTACTTGGGAATTGTTTAGCCGGGATTTTTTTAGGAAGTATTTTCCCGAAGATGTAAGAGGAAAGAAGGAAATTGAGTTCTTGGAATTGAAATAAGGTAATATGTCTGTTGTTGATTATACTGCTAAGTTTGTGGAGCTTGTGCAGTTTTATCCTCATTATGCTGAAGCGATTGCAGAGTTTTCTAAGTGTGTGAAGTATGAGAGCGGATTGCGTCCTGAGATTAAGCAGGCAATCGGTTATCAAAGGATTCGAAGGTTTTCTGATTTGGTGGAATGTTGTAGGATTTATGAAGAGGATAGTAAGGCTCGTTCTACTCACTACAAGAGTGTGAGTGACAGAAAAGGGAAGCAACAGTTCCGTAGTGGTCCGTATGTGACCCCAGCTGATAAGGGTAAACAAAGGGGTACTTTTGATCGAAGGTCCAGTGGTGGAGGTATGTCTAGTCCTCTGAGGTGTTAAAGATGTGGTGATGTGGGACATCGTCAGTCCAAATGTAAGAAAGATTTGAGGAAGTGTACTAATTGTGGGGGTTTAGGACATGTTGCTGCTGATTGTGCCAGGAAGAATGTGGTGAAATGTTACAATTGTGGTGAACCTGGTCATATTAGTACAAAGTGTCAGAAACCAAAGCAAGCTCCAGCTAGTGGGAAGGTGTTTGCTTTGGCGGGGACTCAGACTACTAATGCAGATCGTCTGATAAGAGGTACTTATTTTATTAATAATACGCCTTTAGTTGCTATTATTGATACTGGAGCGACTCATTAGTTTATTTCGTCTGAGTGCGCTAAGCATTTGAATCTTGTGTTGTCTTTGATGGATGGTAAGATGGTTATTGATACTCCAGCAATGGGGTCAGTAACTACTTCCTTGGTTTGTTTAAGTTGTCCTTTGACCATTTATGGTAAAGACTTTGAGATGGATTTGGTGTGTTTGCCGTTGGAGGGTTTAGATATGGTTTTGGGAATGTATTGGTTACAGTTCAATAGAGTTCATATTGATTGTTATCATAAGCTTTTAAGGTTTCCTTCTCTTGAAGAAGATGAAGATTCGAGTTTCTTATCTACCAAAGAGTTGAAGAAACTTTTGGCGGATGAAGCTCAGTTGTTTGGGTTGTTTGCATCGTTGACTGTGGATAGTCAAGTGTCGCTCGAGGTATTCCCTGTTGTGTGTGATTTTCCTGAAGTGTTTCCTGAGGATATTTCAGATGTGCTGCCAGAGAGAGAGGTGGAGTTTTCGACAGATCTAGTTCCTGGTACTAGACCTGTTTCTATGGCACCTTATCGTATGTCGGCATCTGAGTTGGTTGAGTTAAAGAAGCAGTTGAATGAATTGTTGGAGAAGAGGTTTGTGAGGCCAAGTGTTTCTCCTTGGGGTGCTCCAGTTTTATTGGTGAAAAAAAAAGACAGAAGTATGCGGTTGTGTATTGATTATCGCCAGTTGAATAAGGTGACGATTAAGAATAAGTATCCTCTTCCAAGAATTGATGATCTGATGGATCAGTTGGTTGGTGCTTGTGTGTTCAGTAAGATTGACTTGAGGTCGGGGTATCATCAGATAAGGGTGAAAGAGGAAGATATTCAGAAGACAGCTTTTAGGACATGTTACGGTCATTATGAATATTCTGTGATGCCGTTCGGGGTTTCTAATGCGCCGGGTGTGTTTATGGAGTACATGAATCGTATTTTCCACGAGCATTTGGATCGATTTGTTGTTGTGTTTATTGACGACATATTGATTTATTCTAAGTCTCGAGAGGAGCACGCGGAGCATTTACGTATTGTTTTGCAGGTTTTGAAGGAAAATAAGTTTTTTTGCCAAATTGCCCAAGTGTGAATTCTGGTTGTCGGAAGTGAGTTTTCTTGGACACGTGATTTCAGGTAATGGTATTGCTGTGGATCCATCTAAAGTAGAAGCAGCTCTACAATGGGAGGCTCCGAGATCTGTTACTGAAATTCGAAGCTTTTTGGGTTTGGCCGGTTATTATCGACGGTTCATTGAAGGGTTTTCTAAGTTAGCACTTCCTTTGACCCAGTTGACTTGTAAAGGGCAAGCGTTCATTTGGGATATTCGGTGCGAGGAAAGTTTTAATAAGCTGAAGAGAAGATTGACGACAGCTCCGATTTTGATTTTGCCGAATCCTACTGAACCATTTGTGGTGTATTGTGATGCGTCTTTGATTGGTTTAGGTGGTGTGCTAATGCAAGACGGTAAGGTTGTGGCGTATGCTTCGAGGCAGTTAAGAGTGCATGAGAAGAATTACCCTACGCATGATTTGGAATTAGCGGCTGTGGTTTTTGTATTGAAAATTTGGAGGCATTATCTTTTTGGTGCGAGGTTTGAAGTCTTTAGTGATCACAAGAGTTTGAAATATCTGTTTGATCAGAAGGAATTGAATATGAGGCAACGAAGATGGTTGGAATTTTTGAAGGACTACGACTTTGGCTTGAATTACCATCCTGGTAAAGGTAATGTGGTAGCCGATGCGTTGAGTCGGAAATCATTGCATATGTCCGCTTTAATGGTTAAGGAGTGGGAACTTTTGGAATCGTTTAGAGATTTGAGTTTGGTGTGTGAAGTGTCGTCGGATAGTGTGAGGCTAGGTATGTTGAAGGTTACTAATGATTTTCTGATGACGGTAAGTGAGAAGCAGAAGTTGGATGTGAAATTGGTAGATTTGATGTTGGTTGGCGGAAAGGATGCGAGTGGTGATTTTCAAGTGGATATTAATGGTGTTTTGAGGTTCCGAGGTAGAATTTGTATTCCGGACGATTCGGATTTGAAACGGATGATTTTGGAAGAAGGATACCGGAGTAATTTGAGTATACATCCGGGAGCGAACAAGATGTACCAAGATTTGAAAAATATTTTCTGGTGGTCTGGATTGAAAAGAGACGTGGCTCAGTTTGTGTATGCTTGTTTGACGTGCCAGAAGTCAAAAGTGGAACATCAGAGGCCTAGTGGTTTGTTGCAACCGTTGGATATTCCGAAATGGAAATGGGATAACATTTCTATGGATTTTGTAACGGGGTTGCCGAATACACAGCAAGGGCATAATGCTATTTGGGTGATTGTTGATAGGCTGACTAAATCGGCCCATTTCATTCTGATTGACATCAGTGTTTCTTTGGAGCGGTTAGCGGAGATTTATATCAGTGTGATTGTGAAGTTGCATGGGGTTCCATTGAGTATTGTTTCGGATCGAGATCCAAGGTTTACCTCGAGATTTTGGGAAAGTTTACAGAAGGCTTTAGGATCTAAATTGAGATTGAGTTCGGCTAATCATCCGCAGACGGATGGGCAGACAGAGAGAACGATTCAGTCTTTGGAAGATTTGTTGCGAGCGTGTGTTTTGGAACAAGGTGGTGCGTGGGATAGTTATCTTGCGTTGATTGAATTCACGTATAATAACAGTTTTCATTCTAGTATTGGAATGGCACCATTTGAAGCATTATATGGACGAAGATGTCGGACACCGTTGTGTTGGCATGAATCTGGTGAGAGGATGGTGGTTGGACCAGAGTTGGTGCAACAAACTACGGAAAAAGTGAAGTTTATTCGTGAGAAAATGAAGGCTTCTCAGAGTAGGCAAAAGAGTTATCATGATCGGAGACGGAAGGATCTTGAGTTTCAAGAGGGCGATCATGTATTTTTTAGGGTTACGCCGGTAACAGGTGTTGGTAGAGCATTGAAGTCGAAGAAGCTTACTTCTCGGTTTATTGGTCCTTACCAGATATCTGCGAGAGTGGGTGTTGTGGCTTATAGGGTGGCGTTGCCGCCGAGTTTGTCGAATTTGCATGATGTGTTCCATGTTTCACAGCTTCGGAAGTATGTTCCAGATCCTTCGCATGTGATTTCGATGAATGAGGTTGAGGTAAGGGGGAACCTTACGGTCGAGGCTTTACCGTTGAGTATTTTAGATCGCGAGTTGAAGCGGTTGCGGGGCAAGGATATTGAACTGGTGAAAGTAGCGTGGGGAGGTGCTGCTGAGGGCAATTTGACTTGGGAGTTGGAGAGTCGGATGCGGGAGTCGTATCCAGAGTTGTTCGTCTCAGGTATATTTTCGAGGACGAAAATTTCTAAGTGGGGGAGAGTTGTAACGCCCTAGTTTTGTCGTTTTATTTATTTGAGTCGTTTTGAGTATTTTATTATTATATTATTTTATTTCTGAATTTTATGTGAAAATATGTTATTTTTCATCGTGATTATATTTTATCGCGTTTTGGGAGCGTTTGCGAGATAATTGAGTGTAGGGGTATTTTGGTCATTTCACTTTATTTTGATTAAGTTAGAATATAAAATAGAAAGAGAGAGAGAGAGAGAGAGAGAGAGAAAATAGAGAAGAAGAAAAAGGAGAAGAGAAAGAGAAGAGGAAAAAAGAAGAAAAAGAGGAAAAACTTGTGGACTTAGGAACCGACTTTTCTACACGCGATTAATCGGGTAAGGGTGCGAAACTCGATTATACTATGTTTGTGTATGATTATGTATGTGTGTGTTTGGATGATTCTCTTGTTTTTCCATGGTTTTTACTTCTAGGTCGAAAATGATAAAATGATTAGGAATCGAAGTTTTCGCGGTCGGAAATCGATATAATTTGCGTTGTATGATCACAATGTGTTTATGAGTCATTGATGATAATTGTTTTGCTGTTGGAAGTGATTTGAATTGAAAAATGAGGTTTTTGGGGGGTTTTGGATCGTGTAACCCGTAACAGAATTTTTCTGGTTCTGGTGTGATTCGCCAGACGAATTTGGGATTCGCCAGGCGAATTAAGTCTCGCCACTAGTTCGCCAGGCGAAGTGCTGGCGAAGGGAGATTCGCCAGGCGAATTCGTAAGTCGCCAGGCGAAATCGGAAATACAGAAATGGTGTAGCTTCTGTAACTTTTGGGGTTTTCAAATTTTGTGGTTCGCCACTAGTTCGCCAGGCGAAGTACTGGCGAATGGGGATCCGCCAGGCGAATTCCTAAGTCGCCAGGCGAATCTGGCTGTTTCTCAATAAATTATTTTCTTTGAAAAATTCATAACTTTTTATCTGTGGTTCGGTTTGAGGCGTGGTTTGATGTGTTAGAAAGCTTATAAAATGTTCTTTTTTATGAGGATGGTTTTGACATTGTTGTCCGATTAAATTATGTCGGGAATTAGAAAATGTGTGGTATTGTTGTCGACTTTTGCCGGTTAATTGGGTGTAATTGATGGGTTATCATACGATTTGCTTGTGATATACGTTGGATGCATGTGTTTAAATGTTGTGATGATGGTTTGTGGCCGTATGGCAATTAAATGCATTGTTTTGGGCTTGAGTGTAAAGCATGATATTGTTGATTGAGATGAGTGCATATATGTGTGCATTTTAAATGTCATGAGTCATTGTATGCCAAGCATCATGATATGCATTCTTGTAATGTCGTATGCCCATGTGGGGTGTGAGCGACGGTTTGGTTCCAGAGGGAATCCGCTATAACGTCGTGTGCCCGTGTGGGGTGTGAGCGACGGGGAACATCGTATGCCCGACGGGGAGTTACACTAAGTAACGAGCGATGGTTCCAGCAGAGTTCCTGTGTGAACTAGTGATGAGAAATATTGGAAGTCGGTACCGCATGGCATATGCATAGAGTCGCTGTGTCGGTCTCTGTGCATTTGCATAAATCATGGATTAATTGTGTATAGAATTGTGAAGGTGATTGATGAAATGGAATATGTATAATTGTAGTGATGATGAATGCATTGTGTATGATTGATGTGCATTGGTATTTGCTACCTGATAATTGTACTGGGTTGTGTTGTATTTGTTTGTGGTGCATTTGTGCTGAGAATATTTTACTTGTGCATTTCTGTGTTAATATATAATTATATGCAACTGTATTATGATTTTTTTCTCACCCTTCTGCTGTTTTATAATGCTCTATGAGGCATTGCAGATTAGAGTTGCTGGAGGTCCTTTTTGTGAAGCTTAGGTCTTCATTCTTTTGTCGGTCGGCTCTGATATGTGACACCGGGTAGTTAGGGAGGCCGTTTGTGATTATTTATATTATGTCTATGCTTGTATATGACACATACGCTTCTATGATATATATATATATGAGATTCAGTTACGGATTTTCCGCTTTATTCTGTAATTGGATTGTGGGTGTTAGGAACTTAGTTCCTTTGTTATACTACCTGAATTGTTGCATATCTTTATGAGCAGGTGTTGTATGTTTATTCCAAATTGATGTGACTCCTCGGTCTATGCCGTGAAATTGTAAATATACTCTGATGAAATTTTGTATTTTATGTATCGCTTTGGTTATTTGGGGGTATAGATTGGGGGTGTTACATCAAGGGGTATCAGAGCCAGTCTGTGTCAGTTCGTGTCTGGTTGTGTCAGTCCTTTGTTGGTGTGGCGTTTGGAGTGAGCTATTTGTTTAACCTTAGTTTCTGTTATTAGAAATGAACAGAATATGGCTGGTAGGAATGATGCTGCTTTGGCTGCTGCTATGCAAGCAATGGGTCGGGCTGTGCAGGGTGCAGCTAATGCTGCGGGTAATGATGAGTTCAGGAAGAACAGACCGCCTGTCTTCAAAGGGAGACATAATCCAGATGGTGCACAGATTTGGTTGAAAGAGATTGAAAGGATTTTCTGAGTTATGGATTGTGCTAAGGACAGTAAGGTGAGATTGGGAACTCACATGTTGCAGGAAGAAGCGGATGACTGGTGGGTTAGTACTCGTCAGGTGTTGGAAGCTGGGGATGAAGAAGTTACTTGGGAATTGTTTAGCCGGGATTTTTTGAGGAAGTATTTTCCCGAAGATGTAAGAGGAAAGAAGGAAATTGAGTTCTTGGAATTGAAATAAGGTAATATGTCTGTTGTTGATTATACTGCTAAGTTTGTGGAGCTTGTGCAGTTTTATCCTCATTATGCTGAAGCGATTGCAGAGTTTTCTAAGTGTGTGAAGTATGAGAGCGGATTGCGTCCTGAGATTAAGCAGGCAATCGGTTATCAAAGGATTCGAAGGTTTTCTGATTTGGTGGAATGTTGTAGGATTTATGAAGAGGATAGTAAGGCTCGTTCTACTCACTACAAGAGTGTGAGTGACAGAAAAGGGAAGCAACAGTTCCGTAGTGGTCCGTATGTGACCCCAGCTGATAAGGGTAAACAAAGGGGTACTTTTGATCGAAGGTCCAGTGGTGGAGGTATGTCTAGTCCTCTGAGGTGTTAAAGATGTGGTGATGTGGGACATCGTCAGTCCAAATGTAAGAAAGATTTGAGGAAGTGTACTAATTGTGGGGGTTTAGGACATGTTGCTGCTGATTGTGCCAGGAAGAATGTGGTGAAATGTTACAATTGTGGTGAACCTGGTCATATTAGTACAAAGTGTCAGAAACCAAAGCAAGCTCCAGCTAGTGGGAAGGTGTTTGCTTTGGCGGGGACTCAGACTACTAATGCAGATCGTCTGATAAGAGGTACTTATTTTATTAATAATACGCCTTTAGTTGCTATTATTGATACTGGAGCGACTCATTAGTTTATTTCGTCTGAGTGCGCTAAGCATTTGAATCTTGTGTTGTCTTTGATGGATGGTAAGATGGTTATTGATACTCCAGCAATGGGGTCAGTAACTACTTCCTTGGTTTGTTTAAGTTGTCCTTTGACCATTTATGGTAAAGACTTTGAGATGGATTTGGTGTGTTTGCCGTTGGAGGGTTTAGATGTGGTTTTGGGAATGTATTGGTTACAGTTCAATAGAGTTCATATTGATTGTTATCATAAGCTTTTAAGGTTTCCTTCTCTTGAAGAAGATGAAGATTCGAGTTTCTTATCTACCAAAGAGTTGAAGAAACTTTTGGCGGATGAAGCTCAGTTGTTTGGGTTGTTTGCATCGTTGACTGTGGATAGTCAAGTGTCGCTCGAGGTATTCCCTGTTGTGTGTGATTTTCCTGAAGTGTTTCCTGAGGATATTTCAGATGTGCTGCCAGAGAGAGAGGTGGAGTTTTTGACAGATCTAGTTCCTGGTACTAGACCTGTTTCTATGGCACCTTATCGTATGTCGGCATCTGAGTTGGTTGAGTTAAAGAAGCAGTTGAATGAATTGTTGGAGAAGAGGTTTGTGAGGCCAAGTGTTTCTCCTTGGGGTGCTCCAGTTTTATTGGTGAAAAAAAAAGACGGAAGTATGCGGTTGTGTATTGATTATCGCCAGTTGAATAAGGTGACGATTAAGAATAAGTATCCTCTTCCAAGAATTGATGATCTGATGGATCAGTTGGTTGGTGCTTGTGTGTTCAGTAAGATTGACTTGAGGTCGGGGTATCATCAGATAAGGGTGAAAGAGGAAGATATTCAGAAGACAGCTTTTAGGACACGTTACGGTCATTATGAATATTCTGTGATGCCGTTCGGGGTTTCTAATGCGCCGGGTGTGTTTATGGAGTACATGAATCGTATTTTCCACGAGCATTTGGATCGATTTGTTGTTGTGTTTATTGACGACATATTGATTTATTCTAAGTCTCGAGAGGAGCACGCGGAGCATTTACGTATTGTTTTGCAGGTTTTGAAGGAAAATAAGTTTTTTTGCCAAATTGCCCAAGTGTGAATTCTGGTTGTCGGAAGTGAGTTTTCTTGGACACGTGATTTCAGGTAATGGTATTGCTGTGGATCCATCTAAAGTAGAAGCAGCTCTACAATGGGAGGCTCCGAGATCTGTTACTGAAATTCGAAGCTTTTTGGGTTTGGCCGGTTATTATCGACGGTTCATTGAAGGGTTTTCTAAGTTAGCACTTCCTTTGACCCAGTTGACTTGTAAAGGGCAAGCGTTCATTTGGGATATTCGGTGCGAGGAAAGTTTTAATAAGCTGAAGAGAAGATTGACGACAGCTCCGATTTTGATTTTGCCGAATCCTACTGAACCATTTGTGGTGTATTGTGATGCGTCTTTGATTGGTTTAGGTGGTGTGCTAATGCAAGACGGTAAGGTTGTGGCGTATGCTTCGAGGCAGTTAAGAGTGCATGAGAAGAATTACCCTACGCATGATTTGGAATTAGCGGCTGTGGTTTTTGTATTGAAAATTTGGAGGCATTATCTTTTTGGTGCGAGGTTTGAAGTCTTTAGTGATCACAAGAGTTTGAAATATCTGTTTGATCAGAAGGAATTGAATATGAGGCAACGAAGATGGTTGGAATTTTTGAAGGACTACGACTTTGGCTTGAATTACCATCCTGGTAAAGGTAATGTGGTAGCCGATGCGTTGAGTCGGAAATCATTGCATATGTCCGCTTTAATGGTTAAGGAGTGGGAACTTTTGGAATCGTTTAGAGATTTGAGTTTGGTGTGTGAAGTGTCGTCGGATAGTGTGAGGCTAGGTATGTTGAAGGTTACTAATGATTTTCTGATGACGGTAAGTGAGAAGCAGAAGTTGGATGTGAAATTGGTAGATTTGATGTTGGTTGGCGGAAAGGATGCGAGTGGTGATTTTCAAGTGGATATTAATGGTGTTTTGAGGTTCCGAGGTAGAATTTGTATTCCGGACGATTCGGATTTGAAACGGATGATTTTGGAAGAAGGATACCGGAGTAATTTGAGTATACATCCGGGAGCGAACAAGATGTACCAAGATTTGAAAAATATTTTCTGGTGGTCTGGATTGAAAAGAGACGTGGCTCAGTTTGTGTATGCTTGTTTGACGTGCCAGAAGTCAAAAGTGGAACATCAGAGGCCTAGTGGTTTGTTGCAACCGTTGGATATTCCGAAATGGAAATGGGATAGCATTTCTATGGATTTTGTAACGGGGTTGCCGAATACACAGCAAGGGCATAATGCTATTTGGGTGATTGTTGATAGGCTGACTAAATCGGCCCATTTCATTCTGATTGACATCAGTGTTTCTTTGGAGCGGTTAGCGGAGATTTATATCAGTGTGATTGTGAAGTTGCATGGGGTTCCATTGAGTATTGTTTCGGATCGAGATCCAAGGTTTACCTCGAGATTTTGGGAAAGTTTACAGAAGGCTTTAGGATCTAAATTGAGATTGAGTTCGGCTAATCATCCGCAGACGGATGGGCAGACAGAGAGAACGATTCAGTCTTTGGAAGATTTGTTGCGAGCGTGTGTTTTGGAACAAGGTGGTGCGTGGGATAGTTATCTTGCGTTGATTGAATTCACGTATAATAACAGTTTTCATTCTAGTATTGGAATGGCACCATTTGAAGCATTATATGGACGAAGATGTCGGACACCGTTGTGTTGGCATGAATCTGGTGAGAGGATGGTGGTTGGACCAGAGTTGGTGCAACAAACTACGGAAAAAGTGAAGTTTATTCGTGAGAAAATGAAGGCTTCTCAGAGTAGGCAAAAGAGTTATCATGATCGGAGACGGAAGGATCTTGAGTTTCAAGAGGGCGATCATGTATTTTTTAGGGTTACGCCGGTAACAGGTGTTGGTAGAGCATTGAAGTCGAAGAAGCTTACTTCTCGGTTTATTGGTCCTTACCAGATATCTGCGAGAGTGGGTGTTGTGGCTTATAGGGTGGCGTTGCCGCCGAGTTTGTCGAATTTGCATGATGTGTTCCATGTTTCACAGCTTCGGAAGTATGTTCCAGATCCTTCGCATGTGATTTCGATGAATGAGGTTGAGGTAAGGGGGAACCTTACGGTCGAGGCTTTACCGTTGAGTATTTTAGATCGCGAGTTGAAGCGGTTGCGGGGCAAGGATATTGAACTGGTGAAAGTAGCGTGGGGAGGTGCTGCTGAGGGCAATTTGACTTGGGAGTTGGAGAGTCGGATGCGGGAGTCGTATCCAGAGTTGTTCGTCTCAGGTATATTTTCGAGGACGAAAATTTCTAAGTGGGGGAGAGTTGTAACGCCCTAGTTTTGTCGTTTTATTTATTTGAGTCGTTTTGAGTATTTTATTATTATATTATTTTATTTCTGAATTTTATGTGAAAATATGTTATTTTTCATCGTGATTATATTTTATCGCGTTTTGGGAGCGTTTGCGAGATAATTGAGTGTAGGGGTATTTTGGTCATTTCACTTTATTTTGATTAAGTTAGAATATAAAATAGAAAGAGAGAGAGAGAGAGAGAGAGAGAGAGAAAATAGAGAAGAAGAAAAAGGAGAAGAGAAAGAGAAGAGGAAAAAAGAAGAAAAAGAGGAAAAACTTGTGGACTTAGGAACCGACTTTTCTACACGCGATTAATCGGGTAAGGGTGCGAAACTCGATTATACTATGTTTGTGTATGATAATGTATGTGTGTGTTTGGATGATTCTCTTGTTTTTCCATGGTTTTTACTTCTAGGTCGAAAATGATAAAATGATTAGGAATCGAAGTTTTCGCGGTCGGAAATCGATATAATTTGCGTTGTATGATCACAATGTGTTTATGAGTCATTGATGATAATTGTTTTGCTGTTGGAAGTGATTTGAATTGAAAAATGAGGTTTTTGGGGGGTTTTGGATCGTGTAACCCGTAACAGAATTTTTCTGGTTCTGGTGTGATTCGCCAGACGAATTTGGGATTCGCCAGGCGAATTAAGTCTCGCCACTAGTTCGCCAGGCGAAGTGCTGGCGAAGGGAGATTCGCCAGGCGAATTCGTAAGTCGCCAGGCGAAATCGGAAATACAGAAATGGTGTAGCTTCTGTAACTTTTGGGGTTTTCAAATTTTGTGGTTCGCCACTAGTTCGCCAGGCGAAGTACTGGCGAATGGGGATCCGCCAGGCGAATTCCTAAGTCGCCAGGCGAATCTGGCTGTTTCTCAATAAATTATTTTCTTTGAAAAATTCATAACTTTTTATCTGTGGTTCGGTTTGAGGCGTGGTTTGATGTGTTAGAAAGCTTATAAAATGTTCTTTTTTATGAGGATGGTTTTGACATTGTTGTCCGATTAAATTATGTCGGGAATTAGAAAATGTGTGGTATTGTTGTCGACTTTTGCCGGTTAATTGGGTGTAATTGATGGGTTATCATACGATTTGCTTGTGATATACGTTGGATGCATGTGTTTAAATGTTGTGATGATGGTTTGTGGCCGTATGGCAATTAAATGCATTGTTTTGGGCTTGAGTGTAAAGCATGATATTGTTGATTGAGATGAGTGCATATATGTGTGCATTTTAAATGTCATGAGTCATTGTATGCCAAGCATCATGATATGCATTCTTGTAATGTCGTATGCCCATGTGGGGTGTGAGCGACAGTTTGGTTCCAGAGGGAATCCGCTATAACGTCGTGTGCCCGTGTGGGGTGTGAGCGACGGGGAACATCGTATGCCCGACGGGGAGTTACACTAAGTAACGAGCGATGGTTCCAGCAGAGTTCCTGTGTGAACTAGTGATGAGAAATATTGGAAGTCGGTACCGCATGGCATATGCATAGAGTCGCTGTGTCGGTCTCTGTGCATTTGCATAAATCATGGATTAATTGTGTATAGAATTGTGAAGGTGATTGATGAAATGGAATATGTATAATTGTAGTGATGATGAATGCATTGTGTATGATTGATGTGCATTGGTATTTGCTACCTGATAATTGTACTGGGTTGTGTTGTATTTGTTTGTGGTGCATTTGTGCTGAGAATATTTTACTTGTGCATTTCTGTGTTAATATATAATTATATGCAATTGTATTATGATTTTTTTCTCACCCTTCTGCTGTTTTATAATGCTCTATGAGGCATTGCAGATTAGAGTTGCTGGAGGTCCTTTTTGTGAAGCTTAGGTCTTCATTCTTTTGTCGGTCGGCTCTGATATGTGACACCGGGTAGTTAGGGAGGCCGTTTGTGATTATTTATATTATGTTTATGCTTGTATATGACACATACGCTTCTATGATATATATATATATGAGATTCAGTTACGGATTTTCCGCTTTATTCTGTAATTGGATTGTGGGTGTTAGGAACTTAGTTCCTTTGTTATACTACCTGAATTGTTGCATATCTTTATGAGCAGGTGTTGTATGTTTATTCCAAATTGATGTGACTCCTCGGTCTATGCCGTGAAATTGTAAATATACTCTGATGAAATTTTGTATTTTATGTATCGCTTTGGTTATTTGGGGGTATAGATTGGGGGTGTTACATCAAGTGGTATCAGAGCCAGTCCGTGTCAGTTCGTGTCTGGTTGTGTCAGTCCTTTGTTGGTGTGGCGTTTGGAGTGAGCTATTTGTTTAACCTTAGTTTCTGTTATTAGAAATGAACAGAATATGGCTGGTAGGAATGATGCTGCTTTGGCTGCTGCTATGCAAGCAATGGGTCGGGCTGTGCAGGGTGCAGCTAATGCTGCGGGTAATGATGAGTTCAGGAAAAACAGACCGCCTGTCTTCAAAGGGAGACATAATCCAGATGGTGCACAGATTTGGTTGAAAGAGATTGAAAGGATTTTCTGAGTTATGGATTGTGCTAAGGACAGTAAGGTGAGATTGGGAACTCACATGTTGCAGGAAGAAGCGGATGACTGGTGGGTTAGTACTCGTCAGGTGTTGGAAGCTGGGGATGAAGAAGTTACTTGGGAATTGTTTAGCCGGGATTTTTTGAGGAAGTATTTTCCCGAAGATGTAAGAGGAAAGAAGGAAATTGAGTTCTTGGAATTGAAATAAGGTAATATGTCTGTTGTTGATTATACTGCTAAGTTTGTGGAGCTTGTGCAGTTTTATCCTCATTATGCTGAAGCGATTGCAGAGTTTTCTAAGTGTGTGAAGTATGAGAGCGGATTGCGTCCTGAGATTAAGCAGGCAATTGGTTATCAAAGGATTCGAAGGTTTTCTGATTTGGTGGAATGTTGTAGGATTTATGAAGAGGATAGTAAGGCTCGTTCTACTCACTACAAGAGTGTAAGTGACAGAAAAGGGAAGCAACAGTTCCGTAGTGGTCCGTATGTGACCCCAGCTGATAAGGGTAAACAAAGGGGTACTTTTGATCGAAGGTCCAGTGGTGGAGGTATGTCTAGTCCTCTGAGGTGTTAAAGATGTGGTGATGTGGGACATCGTCAGTCCAAATGTAAGAAAGATTTGAGGAAGTGTACTAATTGTGGGGGTTTAGGACATGTTGCTGCTGATTGTGCCAGGAAGAATGTGGTGAAATGTTACAATTGTGGTGAACCTGGTCATATTAGTACAAAGTGTCAGAAACCAAAGCAAGCTCCAGCTAGTGGGAAGGTGTTTGCTTTGGCGGGGACTCAGACTACTAATGCAGATCGTCTGATAAGAGGTACTTATTTTATTAATAATACGCCTTTAGTTGCTATTATTGATACTGGAGCGACTCATTAGTTTATTTCGTCTGAGTGCGCTAAGCATTTGAATCTTGTGTTGTCTTTGATGGATGGTAAGATGGTTATTGATACTCCAGCAATGGGGTCAGTAACTACTTCCTTGGTTTGTTTAAGTTGTCCTTTGACCATTTATGGTAAAGACTTTGAGATGGATTTGGTGTGTTTGCCGTTGGAGGGTTTAGATGTGGTTTTGGGAATGTATTGGTTACAGTTCAATAGAGTTCATATTGATTGTTATCATAAGCTTTTAAGGTTTCCTTCTCTTGAAGAAGATGAAGATTCGAGTTTCTTATCTACCAAAGAGTTGAAGAAACTTTTGGCGGATGAAGCTCAGTTGTTTGGGTTGTTTGCATCGTTGACTGTGGATAGTCAAGTGTCGCTCGAGGTATTCCCTGTTGTGTGTGATTTTCCTGGAGTGTTTCCTGAGGATATTTCAGATGTGCTGCCAGAGAGAGAGGTGGAGTTTTCGACAGATCTAGTTCCTGGTACTAGACCTGTTTCTATGGCACCTTATCGTATGTCGGCATCTGAGTTGGTTGAGTTAAAGAAGCAGTTGAATGAATTGTTGGAGAAGAGGTTTGTGAGGCCAAGTGTTTCTCCTTGGGGTGCTCCAGTTTTATTGGTGAAAAAAAAAGACGGAAGTATGCGGTTGTGTATTGATTATCGCCAGTTGAATAAGGTGACGATTAAGAATAAGTATCCTCTTCCAAGAATTGATGATCTGATGGATCAGTTGGTTGGTGCTTGTGTGTTCAGTAAGATTGACTTGAGGTCGGGGTATCATCAGATAAGGGTGAAAGAGGAAGATATTCAGAAGACAGCTTTTAGGACACGTTACGGTCATTATGAATATTCTGTGATGCCGTTCGGGGTTTCTAATGCGCCGGGTGTGTTTATGGAGTACATGAATCGTATTTTCCACGAGCATTTGGATCGATTTGTTGTTGTGTTTATTGACGACATATTGATTTATTCTAAGTCTCGAGAGGAGCACGCGGAGCATTTACGTATTGTTTTGCAGGTTTTGAAGGAAAATAAGTTTTTTTGCCAAATTGCCCAAGTGTGAATTCTGGTTGTCGGAAGTGAGTTTTCTTGGACACGTGATTTCAGGTAATGGTATTGCTGTGGATCCATCTAAAGTAGAAGCAGCTCTACAATGGGAGGCTCCGAGATCTGTTACTGAAATTCGAAGCTTTTTGGGTTTGGCCGGTTATTATCGACGGTTCATTGAAGGGTTTTCTAAGTTAGCACTTCCTTTGACCCAGTTGACTTGTAAAGGGCAAGCGTTCATTTGGGATATTCGGTGCGAGGAAAGTTTTAATAAGCTGAAGAGAAGATTGACGACAGCTCCGATTTTGATTTTGCCGAATCCTACTGAACCATTTGTGGTGTATTGTGATGCGTCTTTGATTGGTTTAGGTGGTGTGCTAATGCAAGACGGTAAGGTTGTGGCGTATGCTTCGAGGCAGTTAAGAGTGCATGAGAAGAATTACCCTACGCATGATTTGGAATTAGCGGCTGTGGTTTTTGTATTGAAAATTTGGAGGCATTATCTTTTTGGTGCGAGGTTTGAAGTCTTTAGTGATCACAAGAGTTTGAAATATCTGTTTGATCAGAAGGAATTGAATATGAGGCAACGAAGATGGTTGGAATTTTTGAAGGACTACGACTTTGGCTTGAATTACCATCCTGGTAAAGGTAATGTGGTAGCCGATGCGTTGAGTCGGAAATCATTGCATATGTCCGCTTTAATGGTTAAGGAGTGGGAACTTTTGGAATCGTTTAGAGATTTGAGTTTGGTGTGTGAAGTGTCGTCGGATAGTGTGAGGCTAGGTATGTTGAAGGTTACTAATGATTTTCTGATGACGGTAAGTGAGAAGCAGAAGTTGGATGTGAAATTGGTAGATTTGATGTTGGTTGGCGGAAAGGATGCGAGTGGTGATTTTCAAGTGGATATTAATGGTGTTTTGAGGTTCCGAGGTAGAATTTGTATTCCGGACGATTCGGATTTGAAACGGATGATTTTGGAAGAAGGATACCGGAGTAATTTGAGTATACATCCGGGAGCGAACAAGATGTACCAAGATTTGAAAAATATTTTCTGGTGGTCTGGATTGAAAAGAGACGTGGCTCAGTTTGTGTATGCTTGTTTGACGTGCCAGAAGTCAAAAGTGGAACATCAGAGGCCTAGTGGTTTGTTGCAACCGTTGGATATTCCGAAATGGAAATGGGATAGCATTTCTATGGATTTTGTAACGGGGTTGCCGAATACACAGCAAGGGCATAATGCTATTTGGGTGATTGTTGATAGGCTGACTAAATCGGCCCATTTCATTCTGATTGACATCAGTGTTTCTTTGGAGCGGTTAGCGGAGATTTATATCAGTGTGATTGTGAAGTTGCATGGGGTTCCATTGAGTATTGTTTCGGATCGAGATCCAAGGTTTACCTCGAGATTTTGGGAAAGTTTACAGAAGGCTTTAGGATCTAAATTGAGATTGAGTTCGGCTAATCATCCGCAGACGGATGGGCAGACAGAGAGAACGATTCAGTCTTTGGAAGATTTGTTGCGAGCGTGTGTTTTGGAACAAGGTGGTGCGTGGGATAGTTATCTTGCGTTGATTGAATTCACGTATAATAACAGTTTTCATTCTAGTATTGGAATGGCACCATTTGAAGCATTATATGGACGAAGATGTCGGACACCGTTGTGTTGGCATGAATCTGGTGAGAGGATGGTGGTTGGACCAGAGTTGGTGCAACAAACTACGGAAAAAGTGAAGTTTATTCGTGAGAAAATGAAGGCTTCTCAGAGTAGGCAAAAGAGTTATCATGATCGGAGACGGAAGGATCTTGAGTTTCAAGAGGGCGATCATGTATTTTTTAGGGTTACGCCGGTAACAGGTGTTGGTAGAGCATTGAAGTCGAAGAAGCTTACTTCTCGGTTTATTGGTCCTTACCAGATATCTGCGAGAGTGGGTGTTGTGGCTTATAGGGTGGCGTTGCCGCCGAGTTTGTCGAATTTGCATGATGTGTTCCATGTTTCACAGCTTCGGAAGTATGTTCCAGATCCTTCGCATGTGATTTCGATGAATGAGGTTGAGGTAAGGGGGAACCTTACGGTCGAGGCTTTACCGTTGAGTATTTTAGATCGCGAGTTGAAGCGGTTGCGGGGCAAGGATATTGAACTGGTGAAAGTAGCGTGGGGAGGTGCTGCTGAGGGCAATTTGACTTGGGAGTTGGAGAGTCGGATGCGGGAGTCGTATCCAGAGTTGTTCGTCTCAGGTATATTTTCGAGGACGAAAATTTCTAAGTGGGGGAGAGTTGTAACGCCCTAGTTTTGTCGTTTTATTTATTTGAGTCGTTTTGAGTATTTTATTATTATATTATTTTATTTCTGAATTTTATGTGAAAATATGTTATTTTTCATCGTGATTATATTTTATCGCGTTTTGGGAGCGTTTGCGAGATAATTGAGTGTAGGGGTATTTTGGTCATTTCACTTTATTTTGATTAAGTTAGAATATAAAATAGAAAGAGAGAGAGAGAGAGAGAGAGAGAAAATAGAGAAGAAGAAAAAGGAGAAGAGAAAGAGAAGAGGAAAAAAGAAGAAAAAGAGGAAAAACTTGTGGACTTAGGAACCGACTTTTCTACACGCGATTAATCGGGTAAGGGTGCGAAACTCGATTATACTATGTTTGTGTATGATTATGTATGTGTGTGTTTGGATGATTCTCTTGTTTTTCCATGGTTTTTACTTCTAGGTCGAAAATGATAAAATGATTAGGAATCGAAGTTTTCGCGGTCGGAAATCGATATAATTTGCGTTGTATGATCACAATGTGTTTATGAGTCATTGATGATAATTGTTTTGCTGTTGGAAGTGATTTGAATTGAAAAATGAGGTTTTTGGGGGGTTTTGGATCGTGTAACCCGTAACAGAATTTTTCTGGTTCTGGTGTGATTCGCCAGACGAATTTGGGATTCGCCAGGCGAATTAAGTCTCGCCACTAGTTCGCCAGGCGAAGTGCTGGCGAAGGGAGATTCGCCAGGCGAATTCGTAAGTCGCCAGGCGAAATCGGAAATACAGAAATGGTGTAGCTTCTGTAACTTTTGGGGTTTTCAAATTTTGTGGTTCGCCACTAGTTCGCCAGGCGAAGTACTGGCGAATGGGGATCCGCCAGGCGAATTCCTAAGTCGCCAGGCGAATCTGGCTGTTTCTCAATAAATTATTTTCTTTGAAAAATTCATAACTTTTTATCTGTGGTTCGGTTTGAGGCGTGGTTTGATGTGTTAGAAAGCTTATAAAATGTTCTTTTTTATGAGGATGGTTTTGACATTGTTGTCCGATTAAATTATGTCGGGAATTAGAAAATGTGTGGTATTGTTGTCGACTTTTGCCGGTTAATTGGGTGTAATTGATGGGTTATCATACGATTTGCTTGTGATATACGTTGGATGCATGTGTTTAAATGTTGTGATGATGGTTTGTGGCCGTATGGCAATTAAATGCATTGTTTTGGGCTTGAGTGTAAAGCATGATATTGTTGATTGAGATGAGTGCATATATGTGTGCATTTTAAATGTCATGAGTCATTGTATGCCAAGCATCATGATATGCATTCTTGTAATGTCGTATGCCCATGTGGGGTGTGAGCGACGGTTTGGTTCCAGAGGGAATCCGCTATAACGTCGTGTGCCCGTGTGGGGTGTGAGCGACTGGGAACATCGTATGCCCGACGGGGAGTTACACTAAGTAACGAGCGATGGTTCCAGCAGAGTTCCTGTGTGAACTAGTGATGAGAAATATTGGAAGTCGGTACCGCATGGCATATGCATAGAGTCGCTGTGTCGGTCTCTGTGCATTTGCATAAATCATGGATTAATTGTGTATAGAATTGTGAAGGTGATTGATGAAATGGAATATGTATAATTGTAGTGATGATGAATGCATTGTGTATGATTGATGTGCATTGGTATTTGCTACCTGATAATTGTACTGGGTTGTGTTGTATTTGTTTCTGGTGCATTTGTGCTGAGAATATTTTACTTGTGCATTTCTGTGTTAATATATAATTATATGCAACTGTATTATGATTTTTTTCTCACCCTTCTGCTGTTTTATAATGCTCTATGAGGCATTGCAGATTAGAGTTGCTGGAGGTCCTTTTTGTGAAGCTTAGGTCTTCATTCTTTTGTCGGTCGGCTCTGATATGTGACACCGGGTAGTTAGGGAGGCCGTTTGTGATTATTTATATTATGTCTATGCTTGTATATGACACATACGCTTCTATGATATATATATATATGAGATTCAGTTACGGATTTTCCGCTTTATTCTGTAATTGGATTGTGGGTGTTAGGAACTTAGTTCCTTTGTTATACTACCTGAATTGTTGCATATCTTTATGAGCAGGTGTTGTATGTTTATTCCAAATTGATGTGACTCCTCGGTCTATGCCGTGAAATTGTAAATATACTCTGATGAAATTTTGTATTTTATGTATCGCTTTGGTTATTTGGGGGTATAGATTGGGGGTGTTACATCAAGTGGTATCAGAGCCAGTCCGTGTCAGTTCGTGTCTGGTTGTGTCAGTCCTTTGTTGGTGTGGCGTTTGGAGTGAGCTATTTGTTTAACCTTAGTTTCTGTTATTAGAAATGAACAGAATATGGCTGGTAGGAATGATGCTGCTTTGGCTGCTGCTATGCAAGCAATGGGTCGGGCTGTGCAGGGTGCAGCTAATGCTGCGGGTAATGATGAGTTCAGGAAGAACAGACCGCCTGTCTTCAAAGGGAGACATAATCCAGATGGTGCACAGATTTGGTTGAAAGAGATTGAAAGGATTTTCTGAGTTATGGATTGTGCTAAGGACAGTAAGGTGAGATTGGGAACTCACATGTTGCAGGAAGAAGCGGATGACTGGTGGGTTAGTACTCGTCAGGTGTTGGAAGCTGGGGATGAAGAAGTTACTTGGGAATTGTTTAGCCGGGATTTTTTGAGGAAGTATTTTCCCGAAGATGTAAGAGGAAAGAAGGAAATTGAGTTCTTGGAATTGAAATAAGGTAATATGTCTGTTGTTGATTATACTGCTAAGTTTGTGGAGCTTGTGCAGTTTTATCCTCATTATGCTGAAGCGATTGCAGAGTTTTCTAAGTGTGTGAAGTATGAGAGCGGATTGCGTCCTGAGATTAAGCAGGCAATCGGTTATCAAAGGATTCGAAGGTTTTCTGATTTGGTGGAATGTTGTAGGATTTATGAAGAGGATAGTAAGGCTCGTTCTACTCACTACAAGAGTGTGAGTGACAGAAAAGGGAAGCAACAGTTCCGTAGTGGTCCGTATGTGACCCCAGCTGATAAGGGTAAACAAAGGGGTACTTTTGATCGAAGGTCCAGTGGTGGAGGTATGTCTAGTCCTCTGAGGTGTTAAAGATGTGGTGATGTGGGACATCGTCAGTCCAAATGTAAGAAAGATTTGAGGAAGTGTACTAATTGTGGGGGTTTAGGACATGTTGCTGCTGATTATGCCAGGAAGAATGTGGTGAAATGTTACAATTGTGGTGAACCTGGTCATATTAGTACAAAGTGTCAGAAACCAAAGCAAGCTCCAGGTAGTGGGAAGGTGTTTGCTTTGGCGGGGACTCAGACTACTAATGCAGATCGTCTGATAAGAGGTACTTATTTTATTAATGATACGGCTTTAGTTGCTATTATTGATACTGGAGCGACTCATTAGTTTATTTCGTCTGAGTGCGCTAAGCATTTGAATCTTGTGTTGTCTTTGATGGATGGTAAGATGGTTATTGATACTCCAGCAATGGGGTCAGTAACTACTTCCTTGGTTTGTTTAAGTTGTCCTTTGACCATTTATGGTAAAGACTTTGAGATGGATTTGGTGTGTTTGCCGTTGGAGGGTTTAGATGTGGTTTTGGGAATGTATTGGTTACAGTTCAATAGAGTTCATATTGATTGTTATCATAAGCTTTTAAGGTTTCCTTCTCTTGAAGAAGATGAAGATTCGAGTTTCTTATCTACCAAAGAGTTGAAGAAACTTTTGGCGGATGAAGCTCAGTTGTTTGGGTTGTTTGCATCGTTGACTGTGGATAGTCAAGTGTCGCTCGAGGTATTCCCTGTTGTGTGTGATTTTCCTGGAGTGTTTCCTGAGGATATTTCAGATGTGCTGCCAGAGAGAGAGGTGGAGTTTTCGACAGATCTAGTTCCTGGTACTAGACCTGTTTCTATGGCACCTTATCGTATGTCGGCATCTGAGTTGGTTGAGTTAAAGAAGCAGTTGAATGAATTGTTGGAGAAGAGGTTTGTGAGGCCAAGTGTTTCTCCTTGGGGTGCTCCAGTTTTATTGGTGAAAAAAAAAGACGGAAGTATGCGGTTGTGTATTGATTATCGCCAGTTGAATAAGGTGACGATTAAGAATAAGTATCCTCTTCCAAGAATTGATGATCTGATGGATCAGTTGGTTGGTGCTTGTGTGTTCAGTAAGATTGACTTGAGGTCGGGGTATCATCAGATAAGGGTGAAAGAGGAAGATATTCAGAAGACAGCTTTTAGGACACGTTACGGTCATTATGAATATTCTGTGATGCCGTTCGGGGTTTCTAATGCGCCGGGTGTGTTTATGGAGTACATGAATCGTATTTTCCACGAGCATTTGGATCGATTTGTTGTTGTGTTTATTGACGACATATTGATTTATTCTAAGTCTCGAGAGGAGCACGCGGAGCATTTACGTATTGTTTTGCAGGTTTTGAAGGAAAATAAGTTTTTTTGCCAAATTGCCCAAGTGTGAATTCTGGTTGTCGGAAGTGAGTTTTCTTGGACACGTGATTTCAGGTAATGGTATTGCTGTGGATCCATCTAAAGTAGAAGCAGCTCTACAATGGGAGGCTCCGAGATCTGTTACTGAAATTCGAAGCTTTTTGGGTTTGGCCGGTTATTATCGACGGTTCATTGAAGGGTTTTCTAAGTTAGCACTTCCTTTGACCCAGTTGACTTGTAAAGGGCAAGCGTTCATTTGGGATATTCGGTGCGAGGAAAGTTTTAATAAGCTGAAGAGAAGATTGACGACAGCTCCGATTTTGATGTTGCCGAATCCTACTGAACCATTTGTGGTGTATTGTGATGCGTCTTTGATTGGTTTAGGTGGTGTGCTAATGCAAGACGGTAAGGTTGTGGCGTATGCTTCGAGGCAGTTAAGAGTGCATGAGAAGAATTACCCTACGCATGATTTGGAATTAGCGGCTGTGGTTTTTGTATTGAAAATTTGGAGGCATTATCTTTTTGGTGCGAGGTTTGAAGTCTTTAGTGATCACAAGAGTTTGAAATATCTGTTTGATCAGAAGGAATTGAATATGAGGCAACGAAGATGGTTGGAATTTTTGAAGGACTACGACTTTGGCTTGAATTACCATCCTGGTAAAGGTAATGTGGTAGCCGATGCGTTGAGTCGGAAATCATTGCATATGTCCGCTTTAATGGTTAAGGAGTGGGAACTTTTGGAATCGTTTAGAGATTTGAGTTTGGTGTGTGAAGTGTCGTCGGATAGTGTGAGGCTGGGTATGTTGAAGGTTACTAATGATTTTCTGATGACGGTAAGTGAGAAGCAGAAGTTGGATGTGAAATTAGTAGATTTGATGTTGGTTGGCGGAAAGGATGCGAGTGGTGATTTTCAAGTGGATATTAATGGTGTTTTGAGGTTCCGAGGTAGAATTTGTATTCCGGACGATTCGGATTTGAAACGGATGATTTTGGAAGAAGGATATCGGAGTAATTTGAGTATACATCCGGGAGCGAACAAGATGTACCAAGATTTGAAAAATATTTTCTGGTGGTCTGGATTTAAAAGAGACGTGGCTCAGTTTGTGTATGCTTGTTTGACGTGCCAGAAGGCAAAAGTGGAACATCAGAGGCCTAGTGGTTTGTTGCAACCGTTGGATATTCTGAAATGGAAATGGGATAGCATTTCTATGGATTTTGTAACGGGGTTGCCGAATACACAGCAAGGGCATAATGCTATTTGGGTGATTGTTGATAGGCTGACTAAATTGGCCCATTTTATTCTGATTGACATAAGTTTTTCTTTGGAGCGGTTAGCGGAGATTTATATCAGTTTTAATGTGAAGTTGCATGGGGTTCCGTTGAGTATTGTTTCGGATCGAGATCCAAGGTTTACCTCGAGATTTTGGGAAAGTTTACAGAAGGCTTTAGGATCTAAATTGAGATTGAGTTCGGCTAATCATCCGCAGACGGATGGGCAGACGGAGAGAACGATTCAGTCTTTGGAAGATTTGTTGCAAGCATGTGTTTTGGAACAAGGTGGTGCGTGGGATAGTTATCTTGCGTTGATTGAATTCACGTATAATAATAGTTTTCATTCTAGTATTGGAATGGCACCGTTTGAAGCATTATATGGACGAAGATGTCGAACACCGTTGTGTTGGCATGAATCTGGTGAGAGGATGGTGGTTGGACCAGAGTTGGTGCAACAGACTACGGAAAAAGTGAAGTTTATTCGTGAGAAAATGAAGGCTTCTCAGAGTAGGAAAAAGAGTTATCATGATCGGAGACGGAAGGATCTTGAGTTTCAAGAGGGCGATCATGTATTTTTGAGGGTTACGCCGGTAACATGTGTTGGTAGAGCATTGAAGTCGAAGAAGCTTACTTCTCGGTTTATTGGTCCTTACCAGATATCTGCGAGAGTGGGTGTTGTGGCTTATAGGGTGGCGTTGCCGCCGAGTTTGTCGAATTTGCATGATGTGTTCCATGTTTCACAGCTTCGGAAGTATGTTCCAGATCCGTCGCATGTGATTCCGATGAATGAGGTTGAGGTAAGGGAGAACCTTACGGTTGAGGCTTTACCGGTGAGTATTTTAGATCGCGAGTTGAAGCGGTTGTGGGGAAAGGATATTGAACTGGTGAAAGTAGCGTGGGGAGGCGCTGCTGAGGGCAATTTGACTTGGGAGTTGAAGAGTCGGATGCGGGAGTCGTATCCAGAGTTGTTCGTCTCAGGTATATTTTCGAGGACGAAAATTTCTAAGTGGGAGAGAGTTGTAACGCCCTAGTTTTGTCGTTTTATTTATTTGAGTCGTTTTGAGTATTTTATTATTATATTATTTTATTTCTGAATTTTATGTGAAAATATGTTATTTTTCATTGTGATTATATTTTATCGCGTTTTGGGAGCGTTTGCGAGATATTTGAGTGTAGGGGTATTTTGGTCATTTCAGTTTATTTTGATTAAGTTAGAATATAAAATAGAAAGCGAGAGAGAGAGAGAGAGAGAGAGAGAGAGAGAGAGAGAGAGAGAGAGAGAGAGAAATAGAGAAGAAGAAAAAGGAGAAGAGAAAGAGAAGAGGAAAAAAGAAGAAAAAGAGGAAAAACTTGTGGACTTAGGAACCGACTTTTCTACACGCGATTAATCGGGTAAGGGTACGAAACTCGATTATACTATGTTTATGTATGATTATGTATGTGTGTGTTTGGATGATTCTCTTGTTTTTCCATGGTTTTTACTTCTAGGTCGAAAATGATAAAATGATTAGGAATCGATGTTTTCGCGGTCGGAAATCGATATAATTTGCGTTGTATGATCACAATGTGTTTATGAGTCATTGATGATAATTGTTTTGCTGTTGGAAGTGATTTGAATTGAAAAATGAGGTTTTTGGGGGGTTTTGGATCGTGTAACCCGTAACAGAATTTTTCTGGTTCTGGTGTGATTCTCCAGGCGAAGTTGGGATTCGCCAGGCGAATTAAGTCTCGCCACTAGTTCGCCAGGCGAAGTGCTGGCGAAGGGAGATTCGCCAGGAGAATTCGTAAGACGCCAGGCGAAATTGGAAATACAGAAATGGGGTAGCTTCTGTAACTTTTGGGGTTTTCAAATTTCGTGGTTTGCCACTAGTTCGCCAGGCGAAGTGCTGGCGAATGGGGATCCGCCAGGCGAATTCCTAAGTCGCCAGGCGAATCTGGCTGTTTCTCAATAAATTATTTTCTTTGAAAAATTCATAACTTTTGATCTGTGGTTCGGTTTGAGGCATGGTTTAATGCGTTAGAAAGCTTATAAAATGTTCTTTTTTATGAGGATGGTTTTGAGATTATTGGCCGATTAAATTATGTCGGGAATTAGAAAATGTGTGTTATTGTTGTCGACTTTTGCCGGTTAATTGGGTGTAATTGATGGGTTATCATATGATTTGCTTGTGATATACGTTGGATGCATGTGTTTAAATGTCGTGATGATGGTTTGTGGCCGTATGGCAATTAAATGCATTGTTTTGGGCTTGAGTGTAAAGCATGATATTGTTGATTGAGATGAGTGCATATATGTGTGCATTTTAAATGTCATGAGTCATTGTATGCCAAGCATCATGATATGCATTCTTGTAATGTCGTGTGCCCATGTGGGGTGTGAGCGACGGTTTGGTTCCAGAGGGAATCCGCTATAACGTCGTGTGCCCGTGTGGGGTGTGAGCGATGATTATATACGATCGTGTGCCCGTGTGGGGTGTGAACGATCGGATCATGTGCCCGTGTGGGGTGTGAGCAATCCATAAACGTCGTGTGCCCGTGTAGGGTGTGAGCGACGGGGAACATCGTATGCCCGAAGGGGAGTTACACTAAGTAACGAGCGATGGTTCCAGCAGAGTTCCTGAGTCAACTAGTGATGAGAAATATTGGAAGTCGGTACCGCATGGCATATGCATAGAGTCGTTGTGTCGGTCTCTGTGCATTTGAATAAATCATGGATTAATTGTGTATAGAATTGTGAAGGTGATTGATGAAATGGAATATGTATAATTGTAGTGATGATGAGTGCATTGTGTATGATTGATGTGCATTGGTATTTGCTACCTGATAATTGTACTGGGTTGTGTTGTATTTGTTTGTGGTGCATTTATGGTGAGAATATTTTACTTGTGCATTTCTGTGTTAATATATAATTATATGCAACTGTATTATGATTGTTTTTCTCACCCTTCTGCTGTTTTATAATGCTCTACGAGGCATTGCAGATTAGAGTTGCTGGAGGTCCTTTTTGTGAAGCTTAGGTCTTCATTCTTTTGTCAGTCGGCTCTGATATGTGACACCGGGTAGTTAGGGAGGCCGTTTGTGATTATTTATATTATGTCTATGTATCTTTTGGATTGTACATATATGATGTTGTATATGACACATACGCTTCTATGATATATATATATATATATATATATATATATATATATATATATATATATATATATATATATATATATATATGAGATTCAGTTACGGATTTTCCGCTTTATTCTATAATTGGATTGTGGGTGTTAGGAACTCAGTTCCTTTGTTATACTACCTGAATTGTTGCATATCTTTATGAGCAGGTGTTGTATGTTTGTTCCAAATTGATGTGATCCCCCGGTCTATGCCGTGCATGTTTAATTATATCTGATGAGATTTTGAATTTTATTTACCGCTTTGATTTATTGGGGGTATAGATTGGGGGTGTTACATTGCCACCTGGTTATTTTAATTTTTTTCCTTTGTAAAAGAGACAACACATTATTATAATGTATTATGTCATTTAATTAAAGGAATAATGTATTTATACTAAAATATATCTTTTCCTTATGAATATGAAAGGTAACAATGAGTTCAGGACACACAAAAATAAATCAAAGCCCCATCACAAAGACTCATGGATGTTGTCACAAACACCACATACGTATGACTAAATTAATAAAAACCCCACAATGCAAATTCACACACACACACACACACACACACACACGTACACACACACACACGCACACACACACACACACACACACACACACACACACACACACACACAAAACAAGTTAGCCACAAAATGGCAAAAATCAACTCACCCTGTTCTTAGTAGCTAACCACTCCAGAAGCAATGGTGAGTCTGCCATACGTCAAACCTTAACCATATTTTCACTTGGGGGAAGAAAAGAGTTATCAACCCTTGGCTAGTCATGGTCCTAGATGTGTCCAATACACTTCGAGCACAATCTCGAAGCAAAAGTTGTGTCATAGAGAAACGAACCAGGGACCAAAATTAACACCGCAAAATAGGTAACATACGAGTAAGTAACAAACTATAATATACTTGCAAAACACGAACAACAATGATTTACATGATCAAGGTACAAGAACGACGGTAAAAATAAATAAATAAAAAATGCATGTATATTAATCCATTATGGAGGCCACTATTGGATAGGTTAGTTCAAGCACAAGGGGCTTGAATTGTGGTATTCAAATTTTTTGATTAAGTTTAGGATTTCGTTACTTACAAATTGAATTGCATTATTATTCTTAAAGATCAGAGTAAAAGTAACAATGGAAAGTAAAAACGGTAAAGTAAATTGTTGAAATTAAAATATAAGGGTATAGATTGATAATACCAGTGATTTATCCAGGTTCGACCGAATGTTAGCCTACTTCTGACCCCACGAGATTTTCTTGAGATTTTGACTATAAACTTGAGTTTGTACAGTTTATGTCCACATACCTTCAATAAAATCTAGATAGTTTACAATGGATTATCCTTAATTAAAAAGAAGATTTTACCCATACTAAGCTAACAAAATGATTAGATATTTTCCAAGCTAATCTCAATTACCGAACAAAACATTTTCCCAGCTAAGTTCTAGAACTAAACAGAGATTTTAAGACTGTTTTTTTTCAAAAACCAAACTCAATTTCCCAAGATTATCATACTCTTGAGAGTAATAACAACAACACAACACCAATGCAATTTCTTCCTCACAAGTAGTTTTTCACTAGAAGAAACTAAGGAAACTTAGGTGAAAAATATAAACATTTTAGAGAGATAAAGAATAGGTATAAATTCCAAAGAAATAGAGAGATTTGGAATTCAGGTGTAAAATGAGAAGGAGATGACCCTCCTTTATATAGGATAATGGAAAGCAAAAAACCAACAATCTATGGGAAATTTTAATGGCCCAATCAATTGGGTCCTTATCCAAATTGATTGGATAACCTAAATAATCGATTATTTTTGCCTATTTTTGAAAGTTTGGATAGAGATTTGTTACCAATCATTAAGACACTATCATAATTGATTATATACTTAATTTGGCTTCTTCCAATCAATTGGCTTTAGGCCCCAATAAATTGGATTTTTCATTTTCTTCTTCCAATAGATTGACTTTATGCCCAAATCTATTGGATGGTTCAACAAATGTTTTAAATGAAACTAACAATTCCCTAATCAATTGGCTTAGGTTTGAAAACATTATAAATATTTTTATAGTTAAAAAAGATGTTCAAAATAGCTTTTATGTGTGTGTGTGTGTGTTTTTATGTGTATGTCAGTTTCCTTAGTATCTTATGAGTTACTCTTCTACATTTACAAAACTCTGGTCACTCAGACATACATGACTAGACGAACTTTGACATTTCCTCTCTTTCACAACTCTAAGGCTTTCAAGATTCTTTTCTAGATACATCAATTATATAATCACTTTAATGGAATATTGAGTCTCCTACTTGATGAGGCCTGAGATGTCTTCAAGTTTGGTCACGATCATCAAAGAGTTGGAAAGCTATTGTCATTGACTTCAACAATCAATGGTGTTGTTATAATCAAAACATTAGGAAGGTTCACAGTAGGATCACCAGCTTTATACCTACAAGCAAACATATCCACATTCTCCCCTTTTTTGATGATGAAAATACATCTTTCAAGAATGTGGTAGTAGCTTTCCATGGAAAGTAGCATCCATCTTTGAGATCAAATGGTAGGTAAGCTTTAGGGAACTTCTCCTCTTTGATTCTTTTTTGAACATAACTCATAAGTCTTTGAACCTTTCTAAGCCGGGAGGAAATTCTGGGGTCTACTTCTTTCTTGCTCAGATTCCTTCCAAGAGATAATAATTTCCCCTTAGGAAATATTTGATAGCCTCTTTTCAGCCTCCACGAACCTTAGACTAATATTGGGATCTAGGTGTATTGCATTTGGAAACCCTTTGCTCCACAAACTCTTAAAAACTCAGCCCAAGGTTAGTAGAAAATAAATTTACAAAACAATTAATAAATCACTTATTAGAGAGTCAATAAGAGTTTTTCGATTTTTTATCTCTATTAAGTGTACTACCTCAAAACCTCAATATAACTGGAGAAAATTCCCCCTTTCAAGGGAATGACAACCCAACGTCAATTTTCCTTCTCTATGAATCGTTTGATATGAGAGTTGGTCTAACTATATGATTGATAAATCCATTGCAAGTTTATCATATTAACCTTCTTATAGGCTTCATGGTCATCGTCGTTGAATGATACTATTAACATCAACACCTTGATCATATACATCAAAAAACACCATCAACATCTTGATCAAAGACACCGGGATTGACAAACGCCATTAGGTAACAACTTATTCTTGTACACCTAATTCAATACCAAAGGCTCTCCTATTTTTCAACTTTAATCTGCATAATATCCAAAACAACCTTTCCACAAGGATTCATTAGTAGCACTAAATAAAAAAATGCACAAAAAATATCCTTGCTTTGAAAAAGAATTGTATTACCCTTCCTTTTTGGAAACTTATTTTTCAAGCAGAAAATTGCTCAAACCATTAAAAAATCTATAGGAACTTGTCTTAGATCGTATAGAGCCTTTTTCAATTTTGAAAACATGTTTAAGAGTTTTATAAAATCGGGAAATTGGTCAACATACACTTCCTTGTGGATATAACAGTTCAAGAATGCGTTCTTTACATCCATTTGGAAGATTTTAAGAAAACATAATGCATAACAAAGTAAGAAGCATCCTTATGGCTTCTAGTCGAGCTATAGAGGTATAAGTTTATTAAAATATATTGTTTTCTATTGATTGTAACCTTTCACAACAGTTCTTATTTTATTTTACAAAACATTTCCAAAAGCATTAAGCTTGTTGCGAAAGATCCACTAAGGTTCCAATCACTCAATTTTCTTTGGGAACGAGTTCCCAAACATTATTTCTCTTAAATTGATTTAACCTTTCTTGCATATCAAGATACCAATGCTCTTTGACGACATATTTAACAATTTCCTCTGATCAATTTGTGAAACAAAATCTACAAGGTTACATACCTTGCTAAGGGAGTGTTGAGATGTATTTTTGTAGAAATATCTCCATTAACATTTTGAATGGGTTCGTCCTTAATAGTCCTTCATTATTAAAATATATATTAATTATCTAGTTTTACTTATTCAACTTGAGTATCTCCATTTGGACTTCGAACTTCCTCTTGTCTTTGATATTTTTATTTCCCTTGGCCATCATCTTAAGGATGTTCTTTCAGGGATACCTGCATAATTAACAACCTCTACTTCTACATACTAGGGGTTAGTTCAAAAAATGTAATATATATATATATATATATATATATATATATATATATATATATATATATATATGAGTTCTTCTATAGTAATGGTCTTTTTGAAAGGAAGCTTTTTTCTTTTTTCTTTTGTTTTTAAGATTTTACATTTATGTATTTAAATATCATGCATATAGAAAAATTGAACATACTATCTTACCGTTGTTACACAACTTACTTAATATTAAGTAAAATGTGCAATAAAGCTTTCATCAAATAGAACAACTAAGGGGTAATATTAGGGATCTTACCAAAAATTCAAAGATTCAATGATTTTGCATTGTTTTTATTATGCAAAGATATTTTATTCCCTAGTAGGAGTGGAACAATAGGACATATGTATTTTTTGCATTGTATGACTTAAAGAGCAATTTTTTCAGTATCATTATCTATATCACAATTTGATTTTTCTACCTTTGGTACCCAAATATTTATGTTCACAGTTCTTTTTATAAAAGTATGAAGGAGGATGTCCTTCTTTGCTCCCATGGCTTTTCTTAATAAAATAGAACATGACCAAATTGCCTTCTTTATTTCATTATTTTCATTTTAGGATTTTGCATTTAGACGTTGGTTGGGCATTGCAAATATTGCTAATTCTTTTACTATTGTTTCCTATGTTCATAACCAAGACCAGCCTTATTGTAAGATGCCCTTTGGTCACCTAACAAAAGATTAAAGTTGTCTTTATCTCTTTTGAATTTATCAAGTGTGTTTTGAATATCATCAATTTTATTTTCTGAAGTATCACATTGATCACACTTGATAGATTCATCTGATACTTTGTGAAATGAGAAAGAGTTTCGAATTAGATCATCTTGTCAATCTTTAAGACTTTCTATTTCTTCTAATGAGTTTTTATTTTTCAATTAGAGGGAAGAAATAGTGTCTTTGGAAGTAGAAACAATTTGTTGTCTTCATGATCTATCATGAGACACAAGTTTGATTCTTCCTTATCATCATTGTCATCCCAAGATATGTAGGCTCTCTTAACTTCTTTTGCGGTTTCTTGGATATTCTCTGATTTTAGTTTCTTCTCTGGTTTCTAGGGTAGTTTGATATTATGCGCCCTTCCTTTTTGCATTGGTGGCATGTAGGAATGAAAGATGATATTTCTTCACTTTTCTCCTGAAAACATTGGTTTGCTTGCCTTAGGAACTCTTGAATTTTTGAAACATTAGTTTCATGTATTTATTAATCTTGCTTTGAGAGTATTCATCTTCTGATTCCATATCTTTGATGTTAGTATCTTTTAGTGCAATACTTTTCCTCTTCATCTCACCTTCTTCTTTATCATCATGTCTTTTCAGCTCCATCTCATGTTCCCGCAATTTAGCAAAAATTATGTGTATGTGTGTGTGTGTGTGCGCGTGTGTGTGTTTATGTGTGTGTGTGTTGTGTTGTGTTGTGTTGTGTGTGTGCGTGCGTCCATATTCTCTAAATCTTTTGATTCAAAAATTGTAATGACTTTGGGTTTCAAGCTATGGTTTAGGCATTAGATTTACAACTAGTTCCTCATTTGAAAATGTTTTTCCCAAAGTTCTTGTATGACTCAGGATATGAGTAAATTGTGTTTGCATTTGATTAATGCCCTCTTCAAGTTTCATTCGGAAGAGTTCATAGTCATGTGTTAATGTTCCTAACCTTGTCCTCTTTACCTCATTAGCTCTTTTATGAGTAATTTGGATGATGTCCCACATTTCTTTTGCAGTCTTATAGTGAAAAACTCGCAAAAAATCATCAAGACCGAGAGTGGTAGTGATGACAGTTTTTGCTTTTAAACCATACTGCACATTTTCTTTATCATCTTTGGTCCAATCATTTTCAGGTTTGTTTACTACAATGCCATTTACTTTGTGTCTAGTAACAAATTGACCTTCCTTCAAAACCTTCCAAATACCACGATCCATCCCTTTTATGAAAAATTTAATTTTCTCTTTCCACGAACTATACTCTTGTCCATTAAAGGATATGGTTTTATTTATTGTATATCTAAAAGAAATTTTTCTAGCTGGGACAATTAGTCTTTAACACGAGTTAGGCTCTGATGCCATGTATTGGACAAGTGACTTCAAGCACAAGAGGGGATGAATTAAGGTATTCAAAATTCGTGATTAAGTTTAAGGTTTCGTTAATTAAAAAGTGAATTGTGTTAGTATTAAAGATCAAAGTAACATGATCAACATAAATTAAAAATGGTAAAGTAAATTACAAATATTAAAAGATAAGGGTTTAGAGATATGACACCAATGATATATCCAAGTTCAGCCAACATTGCCCTACACTTGTCCCCGAGAGATCTTCTTGAGATTTTGGCTATAAACTTCAGCTTTTACAGATTATGTTCACGGACCTTCTATCAAATCTAGAGATTTTACAATGGATTATCCCCAACCAAAAAGAAAGTTTTTACCCATGTTGAGCTAACAAACCAATTAGATATTTTCCAGGATAATCTCAATAACTAAAAAAACTCTTTTCCCGGTAAGTTCTAGAACCAAAAAGAGATTTTAAGATTGGTTTATCTCAAGAACCAAACTTACTCTCTCAAGAATATCACACTCTTGAGAATAATAACAATAGAATGACATCAATACATTTTCTTCCTCAGAAGTATTTTTTCACTCAAAGGTACCAAGGCAACTTAGGTGAAAAGAAAAAATATGGTAGATAGAGAAAGAAGAGTGATAAATTCCAAAAAAAAAATAGAGAGATTCAGAAATCAACTGTAAAATGAGGAGGATATGACCCTCCTTTATAAAGGAGAATGGAAAATCTAGAAAAGGAAACGATATGTTGTATCCCAAATTTTGTCCACTCTTCATATGTTTTCTAGTGCCACTTTATTTCAAATAAGTGAAATTACATAGTTGGTAAGAGAACATGTGTAAGGAGTTGTAAGTGTGAAAGATCATGAGTTTGAATCTCACCTTTCATAATTTTAGTGCATTTTTTCTCTTTTATTTGTTTTTCCTTTATTTCTAACTTTTTGACTTATTTTCAAATTACAAAAATTGCTTTTTTTTTATTATTTAAATGTAATTTTCATATTTCTATTTTTGAAAGTTTTTAAAATATCATTTTTGTATTAAAATCATGATTTTATCCAGTTTTAGTCCCAAAAATAAAATATATATATCTTAAATTTGGTTTGTTATTTTTAGCACTTTTTAAATCTTGGTGGTCAAGCAATGAACCCGAATTTTTTTCTTGTGATATTCATCATACAAAAAAATTTGATTTTATTTTTAATTTGACACAATTTAATATTTTCATATTTTTGTTAACCTAGTTATTAGTATAAATAGGGTCATTTCCACACTAATTTGCAGACACCGTTTAGAGAAAATTTCACACAGAATCTCACACACAATGTTTTTTTATGTGCAGAGTTTTATAGGGTCCCAAAGCTTTTTCAAAGTCTTAATTTTTCTTTTAAATAAAATTTTTCTCTCGTTTTTTCTTTTATTTTACCCTAACCAATGATGATAATTATCTGATGGTTCCCATATTTTTAACACTTTAACATCAATGATGTTTCTTGTGTTCTTTCTTCTCTTCTTACTCATGTATTTTTGTTTATTAATATTTTAGAACAATTTTAAATCACCAATGCTCACCAAGAACTTTCAAATGCTATTGTTGTAAGTCATGAATATAAAATATATTTTGCAATTTTACTTTTAAGACATTATTGTGAATTGATTTATAAATTTTCTTAATTCAAATAAAGACCCGAATTAGACACTGATTAGAGAGAATTTTACCCAAAACTTTGTATAGAGTCCCACCGTGTCCCAAGTTTTTTAGAGTCCCAATTCATTTTTTTTTAAATAAGTTCTTCCGTTTGTTTTTACTTTAATTTATTTTTCCAAACCACGTGATGATCATAAACTGATTTTTTTTCTGTCAAAATTCACAAGTTATTATTATTATTATTATTATTATTATTATTATTATTATTATTATTATTATTATTATTTATTCATATAATATGCAATTAATTTCTTCAAGCTTACTAGTTATTATTATTATTATAACCAATTTATAAAGTATAACAACTAAACCCTAAAATTTTTATTGGCATCTATTCTATCAAGGGCAAAAGGAAAATATCGGTTTAAAGATAAAAGAAAAAGATAGGAATTGAAGGATAGGAATCAATCGTGTAAAAAAGGGGAGAGCTCAAAAGCTTAACATTTTTGACCTCGATCTCGTAGGTTGGTTCCTTTTTTTCATGCCTTAACAACAATATATATATATATATATATATATATATATATATATATATATATATATATATATAGGAGGAGATCATTGGACACCGGTGTCAAAATATTAACTTTGACACCAAATCCCACCATTTTATTATTATCCATTCAATGGCTAAGATATATTCACTTAAAACTAACACATGAGTGTTTTAAGGGAATTTATCTTAGCCATTGAATGGATAATAATAAAGGGGTAGGATTTGGTGTCAAAGTTAATATTTTGACACCGGTGTCAAATGATCTCTTCTCTCTCTCTCTCTCTCTCTCTCTCTCTCTCTCTCTCTCTATATATATATATATATATATATATATATATATATATATATATATATATATATATATATATATATATATATATATTTTGTTTATTTTTCTGATATTGCTTTGAAATTTATTTGACTTTTATTTTACTAATTAAGTGTGCATATTTGTATATAATTAACTAATTAGTTTTTTATAATTATTTCAATTAATATTTTTGTTTATAATTAAATTTATATTAGGTTATTATTATTAAAACACAAAGAAATTAAATAAAAAACCAATACAAAATCTCCTTCTTTCTCCTTCTGGACACGATTTTATTTTCCCAAACAAAAACATCGTCTTCTCCCCTATACATCCACTCATCCATCGCTAATCTAACATAACGTATAATGCTTCCATAAAAAATCTTTCAATTTATGAAATTAATAAGCTGTAAAACCAAATTAACAACCTTCGAATCCTTGTCCATACAATCATTAAAACCAACCATCTTGTGTTTTTACGGTAAATTTTCATACAACCATTTTTTCATTAAAAAACAAAAATATTTCTTTTTATATTTAGTTATGAAAATACAAAACATCACCCTTTATTTATTTAGCTTAAGTTAATTATTTTATTAAAGCGAAATATTTAAAAAATATAAAAAAAAAGTGTAATTAGTTAATATTATATTAGGATTAATAGGATTATTATAATTAAGGTTAGTTAGAAATAATTTATTAATAATTAGACTATTATAATTATTCTCTTATAATTAACATAAATAAAAAGACAAAAAATATAATTAATTAGCTAGTGTTAATTAATTAAGGTTGATTAAGACAATTGTAAGACAATTAATATTAGAGTTAATTTTAGGTTAGTATTAGGGTTTTGATTAGTCTAATTAAAATTAGTAATTAGAGTTAAAGGATTAAAAATATAACATCAATCTTTTTCATATTAACTAGTTTAATATTTTCTTATTTAACTAAAATAACTATGTATATATAACATTTTACCTAACTTCTAAATCAAAATAATCATAACATTTTTGCAATCAATTGAAATCAAATCAATTGTTCACACATTCAAATCTCAAGTTTTCTGCCCTTATGCATTGATGCATTTTCAAATCTAACACTTCTTCTCCCCAGATGCGTTGGGAACCTTTCAAAATTTAAAAACAACAAACCAACAAATATTTCTAGACGAATTACGGTACTCCGATCCTTCATAATATTTGAAGGTACGCAGGCATAGAGTTATAATACTCTAGCGAGTACAATAATAAAAATCTTTTTCTTTGTCCTTTTTTCTTAATTAATCAATTTTCTCATAATAGTAACTTAATTCCTTGCAAATAAATATTAAGCAATAATAAATAGTATAAGTAAACATATCTTAGATAACATAGTAACCCTAGAATTAGAGGAGGATCTCATTGAGTACAATGGAGGTGAGAGGTGCTTAACACCTTTCTCTCACTTAACTGACTCTCGAACCCTAGGTCTCACCTCTAACTTTAGGTTTAATCATTATTTCCATGTTCCTTAGGAACGAATAAAGGATGATGACGACTTTGTAATTTACGAGTCGTGACAACTGGCGACTGTGCTGGGGATTCCTTATACTTCCCTAAAGAGAGTGCATCCTAACCTCTAGATATTTAGGGTTTTGTGAGTTTGTTTTGTTGTATTTATTTATTTATTTATTTTTCTACTTATCATTTATTTATTTGCTTTTCCTTGTTGTATTTTATGCTTTTTATTATTTTATTTTATTACATTATTTATACTGTCATATCATTAGTTGGGATTGTTACTATGTGAGAAGCTGAAAACCCAAGCTTGAGCAAAATCCTAACAACTGAAGTGTTTTCGGTGAGATGTCACATCTTAAAGATACATGATAGCTACACCTAGAGTGGGCCTCCCAAAGGTATCTTCATAGTAGGGCTAACCCCTCATTATGCTGATGATTTAGATGTGGTTCATGACTCTGAGAACCATTATCTAGAACCAATTTCACTCATGGTGACCTTATTTTATCAACCTGTAAGGGTAGTTAATAAGGTCCCACCTAGATGAGACTTATCTCGAAGGGTTCTCGTAGGAAGACTTGCTCCTTTTCATGGTAAAACAAGGGTAAGTCCATGATTCTAGGGCTATCATCCTAAAATTCTAGATCCTACAAGTGAGGAGATTGGGTAGTCTAAACTTAGCACTAACTTGTCATAAGAAGACTGCCTTTGCTAGGTCATGCTTGCATATTTACCCTACCTATCCCTAAACCCGTTTAGGTTTCCCATGTCGATCATTATCCCTAGCTATAAGGAGCCTTCTTAAACAAGGTGTCCTTATTCGGCATCATCCTTAAACTCATATGTGGGTTCTATATCCATCACAACCCTTAAACTCGTAGGGTTCTCTTTGTGTCCATCACTATCCCTAAACCTGTAAGGGTTTCCATGTGCTTGTCACTATCCCTAAACCCGTTTGGGTTTTTCGAGGTTTATATTTATCCTAACCCCACATTGTATTGCATCTCCATGAAAACACTTTTAGCATACCAAAAAAATGAAGGACAAATATTTTTGCATACCCATGCATTTTCATACATACACACACATTTGCATATCATTTCCATTTTTGACCTTCCTCTAGCTATCTAGCTAGTAGACTACCTGATACTCACAAATGAACTTGCCACATGTCCCAAAAAACTATGGAGGGACTCAAGAGGGGCAAGTACCGTTGAAGAGAGAGGGAAACTCTTCGTCATGCCAGCCACATGCCTATCCAATACTTCAAATACAACAACCCTGGATGATGCCGCCACAATAAATTTGCAACACTATTCTCATACGCCTCATCGAATACGAGATCAGTATGTCCTGCCACGAAAAAGGAAGCTTGGAAAGAAGGTGGATCTTATACTAAAGTCTTATGGCCGACTACTTCAGCGTTTGCCCAGAGATAAACTATTGAAGCTACAATCACTTGATCCTCCTCCTCGTCCAAATCTTGTAAGTTATGACGAGAATGCCCAATATGAATACAAATCTCAAGACCTGTAGTTGAATTTCAAAAGAGGAGTCACATTGGTGAACGATCACCCTTTATATTTACAAGTGCAAGAACTTCAAGAAGCATCTCCTAAATGATGGATCGATAAGAAGGCTCACCCGTTGGATCAATAGGTTTTATCATTTCCGGTTGTAATTTCTTTTTTTCTAAGTGTTGTTTATATTTAAAAGTTGTACTCTTTGAGAAATAATTTTTAATAAAATGAGCATGCATATTTTTGGAATCAATCCATTCGTTTACACTCTCTTCTATTCCATCACTTGCCAAGAAAACAAAGTTTTCCATTTCGCTTTTTACCTCTTAAAAAAATTAGAAGGAGAATGATGTAAATAAAATAATTGAATTTGCTGACTATGCTTTTAATAGTAAAACCAGGATGACAATGTAAGACATTGTTTCGCCTCCCTAAACACTAGAGAAATAAGGAGATAATTCGTAGTCAACCCCTCCAAGCCAAAAATCAGTGTTTCTTTTTCTATTCATAAAAAACCCTTAATCTTAACTAGGGGCATGGTGGTTGTTCAATTAAGTCAATGATGCATTTTGATCTCAAGAGAATTATTCCATTTAATCACACAAATAAAAGGATCAGGCAAAATATTAAAAAAAAAGTTAATATTATATTAGGGTTAATAGGATTATTATAATCAGGTTTAGTTAGAAATAATTTATAAATAATTAGACTATTATAACTATTCCCTTATAATTAACATAAATAAAAAGACAAAAAATATAAGTAATTAGTTAATGTTAATTAATTAGGGTTGATTAAGACAATTGTAGAACAAATAATAATATGGTCAATTTTAGAGTAGTATTAGGGTTTTGATTAGTCTAATTAAAATTAGTAATTAGGGTTAAGCGATTAAAAATATACCATCAATCTTTTTCATCTTAACTTGTTTAATATTTTCTTATGTAACTAAAATAATTATGTATATATAACATTTAACCTAACTTCTAAATCAAAATAATCATAACAGTTTTGCAATCAACTGAAATCAAATCAACTTCTCGCACATTTAAATCTTACGTCCTCTGCCCTTATGCATTGAGGCATTTTCAAATTAAACACTTCTCTACCCCCAATGTGTTGAGAATCTTTCAAAATCTAAAAACAACAAACTAACAAACATTTTCTAGATGAACTACGGTCATCTGATCCTTCATATCATTTAAAGGTACGTAGGCGTAGAGTTGTAATACTCTAGTGAGTACAATAACAAAAACCTTTTTCTTTGTTATTCTTTCTTAATTAATCACTTTTCTCATAATATTAACTTAATTCCTTGCAAATAAATATTAAGCAATAATAAATAGTATAAGAAAATATATTTTAGATAACATAGTAATCCTAGAATTAGAGGAGGATCCCATTAGGTACAATGGAGGTGAGGGGTGCCTAACACCTTCCTCTCACTTATCTGACTCCCGAACCCTAGGTCTCACCTCTAACTTTAGGTATCATTATTTCTATATTCCTTAGGAATGAATAAAGGATGATAGAAACTCTGTAATTTTCCAGCCGTTCCACGATCCATGGGAACTTTTAATGGCCAAATCGATTGGGTCATTTTCCCAATCGATTAGCTTACCTAAATAATATATTATTTTTGCCCATTTTTGAAAATTTGAATAGAGAGTCGTTATCAATCAATCGATAAGATACTATTAAAATCAATTATATAATCAATTTGTCTTCTTCTAATCAATTAGATTTAGGCCCCAACAAATTGGATAGTTCACTTTGCTTCTTCCAATAGATTGGCTTTAGGACCGAATCAATTGGATAGGTCAAAAATGTTTTAAATGAAGCTGACAGTTTCCTAATCAATCGGCAAAAGTTTATTTTTTTTAAAGAGTTTTGATATTTAAAAAAATGGTCCAAAAAAGCTTTTAAGTGTGTGTGTGTGTGTGTGTGTGTGAGTGTATGTGTGCGTGCGCGCGCATGCGTGTGTATGTGTGTATGTGGCCTTAGTATAATAAGAGTTACTCTCCTGCTTTCACAAAACTCTGGTAACTCAGACAGACACAACCTAGTGAGCTTTCACACTTCCTATCTTTCACAACTCTTACGCTTTCAACATTCACAAGCTTGGAAATATATTACCATTATATATTTCATTGGTGTTTTCATCATCAAAACATTATGAAGGCTCTCAATAGGATCATTAGCTTTATACCTGCAAGCACATAGATCCACAACCACCTTCCCATTCTCGATAGCTTGATCTAGATGAACTTGCTCTTAGGCGATTGACATGATAGGATAAAATACTACCTCACCAGCATTAAAGCACTCTCAAAGGCATCCTCTACAACAAGGTAACTTTATTCTGTTGATTTGGAAATTTCCTTATAAAGATCAAGATTCTCTTGGTGCATCGAACAAAGGCACCCTAAGCCTTTTATTTTTTATTTCTACTTTCTTGAGACTCTTTTATAGATTTCTCTAATTCTTCTATCCTTTTTTGGTTTGGATCCAAAGACTGGTTTATTTCTTCTAGATTGGAAACTAGCTTGAACTAAGATATCTGAGTAGAAGCCAGATACTCGTTCTTCTTAGTTACTTTTTGGGCTAGCAGCTTCACCTTCTTGATGATAGTTTCAGGTACTTTAAAGACTCCACGACGGCCTGCAAAGCCAAAAATAAGTTGGAAACACCTCATATTTCCTCAAGATATCAATTCCGCTCAATGTTAAAGATGTCAAACGACTCCTTGAGCTTTTCCCTCTCTTGTTGAAGACAATAAGGTAAGAATACCCCCTTCCACTAGTTCAAATATCTAGAAGGGGCGATGCCCGAAAGGTATGGTAAGCCAACTCCCCCAATTCCCCCCATTGAGCTTCCTTAGAGAGACCTGAGAAGTAAGTGTAATCTTCATCGGAAATTAAAGACTTAAACTTGATATCCATCCTTAGGCTAAGATGAACTAACAACACATGATTTGAATCCACTCTGACAGAAGTCTTCCCTCCTGTAGACTAGGGATGAGGAAGTTTTCTAGGAGGCCTCACAACCTGATATTCCTCATGTTTAGTAATAAGGACCAATCCCTCCACACCCTTCTCACACCGAAGGAGAAAATCTTCATCTGCCTTAGTCCGGCCAGGAAAAGTCCTAACTTCCACTTGAATATGAGGAGGACTGGCCTGAGCAGTTAGACTAGATACTAGACCAGAAGGGTTACCAGTAGGTGTACTCAAAGTAGAAGCCTCCCTGGTGGACGGGGTACTCAGAATAACATTCAAAATAGAAGTAGCATGAATCTCTTTCCTTATTTACCGCATTGCCTCCCTGCTCTTCATCACATCTACTTAATCAACAAAGCAGACATCAAATAAGGGGTGATTCAAGCAGATAAATTAAGGAAACATAGGCTCTTGTATAACCTACCAAAAATTTTATTCCTTTCCTTCTCTTATTTGGCATCTACCAACCGGCGATCTAAAAGAACCTTTTCATCTATTTTATTGATGCCACATCAGCTATAACAATGCCATCGACGTAGCCAAGCTCTTTATAGAAGGCCAACAACAGGTTTTTTATATATAAATCTTCATGACACAAGTCTTCCTCTTTATACACATAAGATCCCGCCCCCGTCAAGAAGTGGCTCTGGCTCCCGTACTTACATAATAAACTTGTTCTTACAGGTAGAGGACTAGGCTCTAATTTACAAATCTTTACATAATCTTCTTCATTAAGAGGAGTTACCATGAAAGATTGATCCTTAAAAACTTTCACATTATTTGAGTAAGTCTCGAAGTATTTAATGTTTTGCCACAAGGAAATCAAAACTAGCCCGTTCACATAATTTGGACTATTTTGAGTTTTAAAGAGATGGATAAACAACATCACTATCAGATTTCTTCCCATGTACTCGTACCAATGTTGGAAAACCATGACGAAGGCCCAGCCGTCCAGGTGAAATTCAGTGGGAGAAATCCGCAAGTGGTTTATTACGATGACCTCGAACTCATTGAAAGTTAGGAAAAAAATGTATGTGTGTAAACAAGCACTCATGGAAGAGGATGACACACCTATCCTATTGACTACATACCCTCTTATCTTCATCATAAGGGAATGCATCCCAGTCATACATAGGACCCACATCAATTGAAGTATCATCTAAAGACCCTCTTAGGTGAAATATGATGAAGTTTCTAGTATGTCTTGGTCCACTTATTCACTTGAGATATCCTTACTAGACCTACTGGTTGAGGTTGACAAAATCTCCATGAATAAAAGTGTTATGGAAGAAAATAAAGTAGATAAAATATGGTGAGAAAATAAGCTCAAACACCTTCACCCTTGGAAGAAAACACCAGCAACATAAGAATTCCTCTTGGGAAGAAGATGAGAGACCAAATGTTTACTATTCAGGGAAACCCAAGAAAAAAGAGAGTAAAAGCAGGAGAAACGATAGACTCTCTCTTAAATAATATGAAGCGATCAAACTTACATGGCTTGTATAAATGAACAAGATGGCACATCCATGATCAAACACTGAAGCTAGCAAACTCATGAAGAAAACGACCAAGGAAGAAGAAAGGACTATCTTGCAGATCGCTAATGATAGAAAAAGACCAAAATGGCGCTTCAGAAGCCATTTAAGAAATATTCATCCACTGAGGATCATACGATCAACACACATCACCAACGGTTGAGATCTCCTCGAAAAAAAGGTTCAAAACTACTTCATTACTATAAGGGATAGGAAACATCATTACTAACTAGTATAGGGAAATGTGTTAGTCGCTCCTACTAAAATGTTACCTCTTATAAGGAAAGTATTTAATGCGCCTATTCCCAAGGAAAAAAAAAATCCCATCAAAGATTTTCACGTCCACATATTATTTTACTGGGTAAGATTGTGTGTCATAAACCCTCATCCTGCAGAGCAGAGACAAAGGCTTGGGAGAAACTATTCTTGGATGGCCACAAGGCCCAAAGAGAAAATGCCCAATAATATAAAAGCGAAACATTAAATGCATAACAAGTGGACTCTGTTTCCCCACCAGATCGAAAATGTGTATGATTTGATAGGTATGATCAAGACACTGATTATTTATTTGAGTGAAAACTAATTGACCATAAACATACCTTGTGAGGGTATGATTTTTTTACAACTACTTTAAGCCTAAAAATGAAAATGTTTTTTGTAAAGGTACAATGCTTAGCCAATTTTAAAACAAAAATAATGCTCATACCTTGTTTTAAAGACATGAGAGCATTAAAATTCAAGGGTATTACAAATAAAGTTGTGAATAAGAAATTGTTTTAAAAAAGAAAAACCAAGTAGTAATTAATGATTATGGTAAAAAAAAAGAATGTACTTTGACAATTAAAATAAAAAGTAAATAAAATAGAACCAACATTGTCAAATCTCACACAAAAAGAAAAGTTGTAAGTGGAAAAGAAAAGAGACTTTGAAAAACAAAGTGATATACATGTTTTTGCTCTCTTATCGCTAGGCACTTTTGAATCCCAGAAAAACCAATATTCTTGTAGTTTAGCCACGTCACAACCAAAATAAAGATATTAGTGATCAATGTCAGATTATGTATCTTATAATATTGCTTAGATGAAGTGCAAAATGTTTCTATAGTTAAGGCATTGTCTGGTAATGAGAGAAACAATAACCATTTTAGTGATGCGTAGTAAGATCATGATTCTGATGAATACTTGAATGTTAATCTAAACAAATTTTTTAAAATCATACTTTGGTTAAAGTATGTTTTTCATATTCATGTTATAGTTTAATATTGCTTATAATGTTGATTATGAATTTGTATTCTAATAAAATCATACCATACTTCAAAGCTTTTTCAAAAATTTAGTGATCAAAGTTTTGAAACTTCACATGAACTATTCATATTCAATTTTTCTGAACCATTTGTATTGATTTTTTTTATAACAAACAAAAAGATAAGTTGGTAGAGTTGATAAGTTCTGAAAATACGTAAAAATTCATAAGTACTTATTAACTCGATTCACAAGTAATAAATGGGAAAACCCCCAAATTTATCATTAAAATGGGTTAAAACATCTGTATGAACTTCTTAAATGTAAATTCACTAAGTAAAGGTAAAAAAAAAACAAATAAAAATACAAAAACAACAATCAAAGGTCTCTTCAAAGCACCTTCCAAAAAGATATTCTCGCTAAACAAAGAACAGGGTTGCGCTAAGCGCGTAATGGCAACACAAGATGTCTTCAAATCCAAGTAACTATAAAGTTAAGTACAAAAAATCTCTAAGTCAGTTATGGAATTTAATTTCTTCTTGGAGTAAGTTGCTTTAGAATAAATGAATGGTTTGCTTTCTAAGTGGGAATGGGCGGCATACTAAGCAAGGTATGGCGACATAGATCACTTGCAGATTAAATGGTTTGATTTAGGGGAGAAGAAATTCAAGTGTGCCAAGCAAGCTACAAGCCTCACTTAGCGATAAGTCCACATCATAAATCTATAAGTAGGAGTTCCAGTCAATTCAATTGGATAACTTTTGGTGGATTCTTGGTTGTTCTGATAGATTTGAGGTAGACACACACTTAATACCAAAATCACAATAGGATATGAAAGGAGACGAAGATTAGGGTTGAAGCGTTGTTTGAGGAATCATCACAAATGCTCATCAATGTATCTCTTCTATATCATCATTGTAAAGCTATGATGAGTAAGTGTAGATAAATTATCTTTTGTTGGGGTTAGATATAGTCTTCCAAATTTGCATAGATCGATTGTGATCACGATGCTCTATGTAATTCGTCTTATGCTTTAATATTGATGAATTCTTCATGTTTAATGCTTATTTTAGATTAGCTACGTAAAACATATTTTCATGGTTTTTATTTGATATCGAGAGATACTTTTCAATTATAGATCCAAGCTTTTCATCTACTAGATACTAAATTCTAGAGACAGGTTTACGTTTAGTATCCGCATGAACTATAGAAACCTAATGCTATCATATTGTCTAATAGGGTGAGAAATTTTCTATTAGGTAATACGATTGATTTCACATTCTTGACTCACACATGAATTATGACGTAGAGTGATAGATGGTAATATTAACAGGTGATTAGAATTGCATATTACTGGTCACGCTCATCATCCTTAAAATCATAGAAACTACTTAACGATCATTGAAACATAATCAGTCCCCGTGGAGACAATAAACAAAACATACTTACTTTTGTGTTACAATAGATATCAGTCCTCACCTTTCTGTGTATCAACTAATATCTAATGTTGTCTCTACTATCATAAAGACATATGTTAAAATCTTAAGAGTCAGAGTATCACTAAATTTCTCATAGCAAAATACAAAAATAAGATTTATAGTGGGTACGTCGTTTAGTCAATCCTCGTAATCCTAGAGGAAAAGGGATATACTCTCTAATGGTGATGACAAAAACAAAAAGAAAACTTTTATATATAGTATACATATGGTAATAAATCAACTAAAGAAATATAGAGTAAGTAAAGCTAATGAAAACATAACCTATATTAAAATATATAGAGCTTACAATGTCGCAAAGATTAAAACAAAACAAAAAACAAAAAAAAGCATAAACTAAAAATAGTCTATGTGAATTCTAGAAAATTGGAGAGAGTACAAATGCGGTTCAGAGCTCATATTTATAGCATACAATCCTTAATGATGAGTAATTATGCAAAATAAGCAATGGTTATTCAGTACACAACAACTGCAAGCGAGAACAAAATGGTCTAAAAGGTAAAAGACCAAAACTCTGACTTTTACGTTCGTATTGCAAAAATACAGGTCACTAGTAAAAGCAAAATAGGTTGTAAAAGTCAAATACGGGCGGATGTATTTTCTGGCTCGTTTTTTCTTCTGATAATTTTTTACTTTTAGGAAAATACGAGTATAAAGCAGAAATATGGGTCACCAGTATTTCTCTCTGTTTCTTACTCAATTTCTTTGTGTTATACTCTTTTCTTAAGGAATCTCCAGATTGGCATTCATCACTTGGATATACGCCATAATCCTTCAATTTTCATTATTTTATAAAATTATGATAGCAAAACTATCATAGTATAAAATGGGAATAAAATCAAATAAACACACGAAAGTAATAATGATAACAAGCTTAAAAACACAATAAAAAAATCAGACTTATCATGCAACTCCTTTAGATGCTCGTGAAATAGTATTAGACTAGTAGTAAAAAAAGTGAGGCTGGTAAAAGCTACCAACGAGACATAATGAAGATATGTTTGAAGAAACAATGAATTATGAAAAGGGTAAGGATAAGAGGAAGTTTTTCTTTTTAAGAAAAATATATAAGAGAAGGTGGAATAACATAAAGTGGTTAGTGAAAAAGAACTTAATAGGTATATATATATTAAAGTGTAGTGATTATAAATCTTTGGAAGTTATGAAGCTACCATAACATGATATGTTGCAACAAAAAAATGTTCAGGAAGTTGTTCATGGATCTTTTCATTTGAATTATGGTTACATTACTTGTAGTAGTTCATAAAAACATTAATCATTATAATTTCTAAGGTGTTGTACTTGCGAAGAGTAATTACCTAAACTCAATTTTCCTTCTTGAAACTCTTTGCCTAATAATATTGTTGTGAAAAACGATACCGGAATAACAAAGTATAATTGGTTTTTTGATCAACAAAAAATACACAAGGATAGAAAAAGATGAAAACAAGAAGAACACAATGAAATTGGTTATAAACTGCTATTCTTTAATTTCTCTTGGAAACAAGATTACAAGTGTTACAGAATGGCAAATAACCTCTCTCACCCTAATTAGGATTTGCACCACACACCAAAGATGAGAGACTAGCATGCTATTTATAAGAAAAATAACATACTAACCTAATGGACTTTTACACACAGGCCCATTACATAAGCTAACTTAGGGAACAAGCTAACTTAAACAATTGGGCTTACAACCAAGGCCCAATTCGACATGCTAACGCTCCTAGCATACTTCGACTACAACATGTGAACAGACTTCAATGACATGCTAAGATTGTTCTGAATTGTCGAGCCAAGAAGCTACCCTTCGACCATACTAGAGTTCGATCAAATATCTCACAAATCTCCACCATGGAACAAACTCTATAGCATCAAGGGAATAAACTAGCTTTCTTCATGCAACTTTATCAACTGCATACAGTGAAAGAACTTGCATTTTGGTAATGTCTTGGTGATCATATTAGTAGCATTGTGATCTATCAAAACCTTCAGTACTTGGATTTCTCTACACTTGATTATCCCTCTGACGAAATGCAGCCTCGCATCGATGTGCTTGGTTTGCTCATGATAGGCTGAATTCTTCGACAGGTGTATATCAATTTGACTATCAGATTTACCAGTGATAACTCGACCTTGAAGTTTTAGCTCCTTAGAAAAACCTTCAAGCCATAATACTTCTTTGACAGCTTCAGTGTGGGCGATATATTCAGCTTCAGTGGTAGATAAAGCAACAACCTTCTAAAGTGTTGCTTTCCAACTGATAGCAGTGTCAAACATAGTGAACACATATCTAGAAATAAATTTTTTGGAATCCATACAGCCTGCATAATCAAAGTCGACATACCCTTCAATTTCTGCTTTACTATTTTCACCGCATGCTCCACCATAAATCAGGACTCTGTTCGGAGACCCATTTATGTACCTTAGAATCCACTTCAATGCTTGCTAATGAGCTTTTCCAGTTCCAGGTCGAATTGTGCCACCATGGCAAGCAACATTCGAATGGACATGTGCTTCACAACAGGAGAGAACACATCATTGAAGTTAACACCTTCTTTCTGAGTGAAACCCTTTGCGACCAATTTTGCCTTGTCATAATTGTGGTATCAGTACAACTCCAAACTTAATATATTGTTTGTTCTCAAGGAACGAATGTACCTGATAGGGGTGTCATTTACCTGAATATCATTATTGATTTCACACACATACTCACTTACTTGCACATGAAGTAACACTTAAAATCCCTGATATATGCACACAGTGAACATTCTCCTATGGTTATGTACTAATTCTAATTTAGCATTATTTGGATATGTTAAGAATAATCAATAAAAAGCAAAGGAAAAGGATCAAAACACCATGAAAGATAAAGAAATGGAACTACATCTTGAAAAGCATTCGAGGACAAGACTCAGGCTATGTTCTTTGGGAAAACACCCATTGATCATTGAATTTGAGATAGAAAGTTCACTTAGAAAAGCAAGGAAAATTAGTTGAGAAAATCATACCTCTCCTAGAGAATGTAACGCAATTCAAGGGATTTTTGAAGGCTACTTTGGCGTGAATAAATCTCAAGTTCAATTCACTGAGTATTGTTCTATATAATCATGAACTTTTTTATCATTCAATAAAGATTATGTTTAACTCATTTATTCATTGACAAAGTAGATTGATTCCAAATCGTGCATGAGTATTAACCATATTGACAAAGTAGATTGATTCCAAATCGTGCACGAGTATTAACCATATCTTGTGCAATTGTATCATACTTTATTGTTCAACCTTTAACGTTGCTAGACCTAAATTGTTAGTTGCATGTGATATAATAATTTATGAATGATCAAACATTCGTCAATTGTAAACTCACTTGATGCATTACAGGTTTGCAATCAAAGAAGATGATTAAACACTGATAAATTAGCCACTAGTTGGCCAGGTTTCTAGTAGGGGTGGCAATTGGATCCATTAAGACAAAATACATCCAATTCATCCACCAAAAAATCCATCAAATCCATCCACCATATAAAAAATAAATTGATTGGATTAAATCCATCTATTTATATGCATGGATTGATTCAATCCATCCAACATATTTTAAGGATTCAATGGATTATTTTTATCTCGGTTATATTTATTTTTTTAAAAATAATAAAAAATGGATTTTAAAAAAAAATTGATTTTTTCCAAAAAAAAAAACCGATTTTTTTTCGAAAAAAAACTGATTCTTTTTCCAAAAAAAATAACCGATTTTTTTCCCAAAAAAAACAATTTTTTCTTAAAAAAAACGATTTTTAAAAAAAAAAACTTATTTTTTTTCCGAAAATAAATCGATTTTTTATAAAATAAAAAAATACGTTTCTTTTTTCAAAATAAAAAAAAAAATTGGATGGATGTATATCCATCCATTAAAAATATGTTAATAGATGGATTGAATGAATTTTATTCTTAACGGATGAATTGGATTGGATAATTTTAAGAAACTTTTAGTGAATTGTTAATGGACTAATAGATTGGTTTGATCCATCCATTAACAATCCAATCTATATCCATCCCATCCATCCATTTTGCCACCCCTAGTTTCTAGTAGTTGCAATGCACCGAACAAGCATAGTGCATTGTAGACTCCCATGGTTCTTATGCTTGATTTCTTTTCCTACCATCAATTTATTCCTTATCATCATCGTTCCCTCCTTGTTTTGTTTCTTAATAAATTCATGTGGTTCTACTTTACTCCAAACACCAACCTAAGTTGCACACTTGCACGAATATTAATAGCAAAAACTACAAGTATATTTCTATTTAGTGATAAAAATACAATTTATAGGGTTCATCAATGAGCTAAAATACTAAATCATATGATTGTCCTCTATACTTATTATATTGGCTAAAACCATTAAAATAAATGAAAAAATATGGCAAAAAAAATACTTATAAGTGAGGTGTGATCATAAGATTCTTGAGATTAAGATTATAAATGCTTCATAGTGGTAACGGGACTGATTGCACCCCATAAAAGCATCCATAAGTTTTCTTTAGCCAATGTACAAGAAGCATTGATCACACACTTTTCTGTTCTTCCACTCGTCAATTTTTTGTTCAAGGGTCATGATCTCTAATGGTGAGGAAAATACACAAGAAGGGGGATTGAACTGTGTTCACTAAAAACGTTTCTGCTTTTGAAAAGAGTTCAGATTCTAAATATTAGTTCAGAACCTGATAACAAGTGCAGCAGAAAATATATCAGAAGTAAACCAAACAGAGCAATGACCATAACAGATTTATACTAGTTCCTCCCAAACTGAGAGTAGTCTAGTCCCCTTGTAGCGCAAGAGATTTTCACTATAATCAACTCATGATTACAACTTCTTATGCACTTAAGCACATGACTTTTACTGCTCAGACCTACAACCTAAGACTTCTTGCTCAATCAGCACTTGATCAAAACTTCTCTGCTTAGATCCTCAGATCCTAAGACTTCCCTTGCCTAAACCCTCCTGGTTCAAGACTTCCTTGCTTAGACCCAGTGTCTAAGACTTCTTTGCTCAGATCCTCGATCCAAGACTTCACTGCTCAAACACACTGTCTAATACTTTACTTGCTTAGTCAAAATAGATCAAAACTTTCAATGCTCAAGCACATATTAAGAGACTTACTTGGCTCAATTTTTTCAACGAGAGAATTTTATGCTCAAACACTTAGCAGGAGACTTTGATCTAAACTGCTAAACAACATGTCCAGCAGAATAAAGAACAAGGTGTACTTGATACCAAAATCAGAGGTACAGGGTAATCAATCACCTTAACAAAGACCTTAAGCACTTAAGATTTCCTAGACATTCAATGTTTAGGAAATCTTAAGGCATGTTACAATTTACAACAAGTAACAAAAGATTCTGCATATTCAATAGTGTTGCTCATTGTTATTCTTAGTATGTCTTCATTCAAATAGAAATGTTGAACACTTCTAATCTTCTTGGCATTTGTTCTTCTTCTTAATCCTTGTTAAAGATTCAGATTGAACCTTCAACTACTTATATAGTAGTTGCAGAAGACTAGCCATTGGAAGAGATAACTTGATCAAGTGTCTTTGTTTTCTCCATAATACAAGAGACGTTGAAGATAGATACACTAAAAGATCTTGATTCGTTGTGTAACATGTTTAACCGTTACGTTTTCAATGAGATCATGTACTATAGAGCCGTTGAGAGTTGTTATCCGTAAAGTATGTCAACTCTTCTTGAGCCTTGTGAACTTAGATGCTAGCTGACAAACTGATTTGACAATGCAACTTGTTTTCTACAGTACGGACACCTTTAGCTTTGCTACTAATTTTGAACGATCACCAGAAGCTAATACAATCAGCAAGTGTAGAGACAATGTGTTGCTTCTTCTGATACTGAGGCCTTTAACTTCAGAGTCTATGTCAGGCATCACTTAGAGAGTGTTTTTTATATTCTGTACTATCAGAAGCAAGTAACTCAGCTTCTCTCTAGAGCGCCTTCATATCAAATTCTGAATATATTTCTTTAAGTATAAGAACCTACATACTTGAACACACATTAGATAACACCATTTTTCTTTTAATACTTTTGTTATCATCAAAACTAAGTATATATGTCATTAACAAATCTTGTTCTAACAATCTCCCCCTTTTTTATGATGACAAGCATAAGTATTTAAAGGACAATGTTTGTGCTATTTTAATTTTTCTTAGACAACATCAAAGCATGAGGTTTGTAAGCTCTCTCTGAGTCTGATAGATCAAAGGTTGAGTTTTATAAGCTCCCCCTAAGTTCTACTTCTGAGAAATCTTAAAATATATTTTAATTTTCTCAGCAACGTCAGGGTACGAGGTTTGTAAGCTCCCCCTGAGTATAATAGTCCAAAGTTGAGCTATGTAAACCCACCCTAAGTACTAATTTCAAGAAAATTATAATTTTAACTTTATTAGCAACATCAAAATGCAAAGTTTGTAAGCTCCTTCTGAGTTTAATAGGCTAAGGTTGAGATTTGAATTCTCCCCCTTAGTTCTATATTCAAGAAAAGTTAAAATTAATTACACGGGCAAGATAACCATAATAACAATAGATATAGAAAATTAAATAAACAACATTAACATTGTTTGAGTGAGTAGCATCATTGAATCTGAAAGATATAAATCCTTATTTAAATACTTCTACATTTTCTTCCCCTTTTGTCACATCAAAAATATTTATAAACAAAAGAAAGGACAATTAAAGCAAACAAAAATCAGAAGTGCACAATCCTGAGATGGTCAAAGATACTTTATAGGGATTATAATAGTCAGAGTCAAGTAAATGCAGTGTCCCAAGATGGTCAAAGATTATTAAATATTGGTTCACAGATGTACTTGAATGAATACTTAAAGCACTCTATAAAAGCAGATCGACATAGTGTCCTAAAAAATGAATCCAGTTCTTCAGAAATTTTTCAAGCAAAAGATAGTTATGAAGAGAAAGTCTCATAACTGCATGCTTCACAAGAGTGAGAGACGCGATATTGCAAGAGAGTTTAAATTACTAAAGAAGGCTGAAGCAACAAGAGAGAGACGTTTGGAAATCAAAGAACGTTCTGCACAACTTCTTGCAAATGCGGCAAGTGAGAGAAAGAAACTAAAGGAAGAAAAAGGCTTTCAAACTAGATTGGCTACCTACAGAGCACAAATTTCAGGATCAAAAGAAAACAAAAATGCTTCTGAAGATGAGGAAGCAGAACAATACTGGAGGGAATATGTTTGTAAAACTGAGAAATATGATTGAAGCAATAAAGAAGACTAGGAATAGACTTAATTTATTATACTGTCTTATCTTTTCTCGTGTAATTTTTAAATTCTAATGAAGTTTCCCTTATTTAGTTTATATGATCAGTTTAGCCAGCAAATTCAAGTTTCATTTAACTTTTAAATTGTCACAAAAACATATAACAAGTAAGAGCATTTAAACGCACAAAAACATGATAAGTTCACAAGTATAATATAAAACATACAAAGATCCATATATAAGTCAACAAAACACATAAGCGGGTTCTAGATCCTAGACCTAAGGTTTCTTCAATAATTTCATGACTGTCTTAAGATCAGAACCAATTTCTTCTTGCCTCTCAACCATAGACTTGAATTGAGCATCCACTGAAAGTTGGTTGCTAGCCATCTGAATTTTCATAAACTCTTGACATTCAACAACTGCATCAACTTTAGCTTCAAAATTTAGCAGTTGCTTATGGCTAGTTGAAGCGACTTCTTTTGTTTAAAAATTCTTCAGATCTTCAATGACCGAGTTAAGAGATCTTCTAAAGCTTTCCCATTTTGCATCATAAGCCGCATAATCAGTGGATGTGAATACTTCTTCCACAAGTGCTTTCGCCTCAATAAATAACCCAGTATTAAAAACTTCTAATTGAGAAAGTACATGGTTGGGAAGAGGTTAATGGCTAGTTATGTGCTAAGATGGTTTGGATGTTGTCGTACCTTGAAAAATGAGAACGACCTCGCAGAGCGCAAACGCACGCTCGCAGAATGGATTTAACAGAGTCGCCACCGATCTTTATTTATTCCCATAGAAGGAAAGGGAAAATATTGAATAAAACCACTAAAAGAAGGAAAATGATATGGTCATCGCAACTAATATCAAGGAACGGGAGTCAGTTATGCAAGGGGAAGGTATTAACACCCCTCGCGTCCGTTGTTCTCAACAGAAACCGTTAGGTTAGTTGTGTGTGTTAGTGTTTGTTTAAAAGTTAGCCTTCTCAAGTTATTAAAAGGGAAAAGAAAAGGGAAAGAGGGACCTAAAAAGGTTTTATTACTAAGGGGCCTGACAAGATTTCGCAATCCTGATCCTACGTATCTCAAAAGAGAAATAAAGGCACTCTTAGTTCTGGGTAAAACGTTTGTTTGTTGGTTGATTTTAGTGAAAGCCATCTTGTATTAATCGACAAAAACATTAGTTTACCGAAAATAGGTGATGAGCGGATGTTTACACCACATTGAATGAATTTACAAATCACATTCACGCCACTTATCTCAACTCAACGGTTGTGAATGAAGCATTTGTGAAATTTGACTAGCGACTCCCTGATATATTTGATATCATAAACTGCGTATTCTCTCGGGCAGCCTTGTACCATATTGATCGGTTGGTAAGGTCTCATTCTCTATTCCTGGATCCAACCTTGGTTCATTTGCTCTTGTAGGGTTACTTGTACAAAGTAGCACCCTTGATTATTTACTGAACAAACACTGCATGTTGCGTAATCATGTGGGTCTACAAGACCCCACCTGTTGTGTCCTGCGTGCATCTTCACCACGTTCCTCCTTAATAGACAGACATCATAGATCTTATAGCTGTCTGGGCATCCATAGACCATGTTGACAGAGGCTCCTCCATGTTTAGGTAGCAGATTCACTTGAACATTTAGATTACTGTCTTTGAAAGATAGAATGCCATTTTTGATAAGTCTTTGAACATCAGCTTTGAAGCTAAAAATATATCTCGACACCATGCCCGGGTGCTCCCTGATGATAGGGGCAAAATTGGTCAGCTTTAAACCAATAAGGATGGTCCTTTTGGAGAACAGGAGGAGACTTCGTTTGATTATGTCCTTTTGCCAATAATGTTGGGAACAATTATGTGTATGACATTGGTATAGGATCGAACCCAGGTGACCTTTGAACACGATTGTTGTTGTTATTGTATTATGGGCAAGCCTCTTGTAGAGGTTGTTGCTGCCTTTGCTAATACTGTGGTTGTTGTTGTTGATGTTGATTCTGATGCTACTTTTAATTCTGAGACCGGAGCTGGTGCCAAATTGATAACAGGACACATATTTGCTACCTTTCGTGGTTGATATCTTCATCTTGACTGGCTTTGCATCACAATGTTGATATCCTGTTCCCATTTCTTTGGGAAGCCACTTCTGTGTCTCTTAAATGATTCTGCCTCTTTGGATAATTGTCCTTCTCAGAATGCTTCTTCCAATCGTACTCCCATGTTTATATTTTTAGTAAAGTCATTAGGTGCACTGGTGATCATACGGTCGTAGTAAAAGGAATTTAGAGTTTTTAAATATATCTTCATCATTTCTTTTTCTTCAATAGAATGACAGATTTGGGCGGTGACTTCTCACCATTTCTGAGCATATTCTTTGAAAGTTTCTTTTTCTTTTTGAGACATAGCCCTGAGTTGATCTCGGTCAGGAGCCATATCCAGGTTGTATTTGTATTGTTTCACAAAGGCTTCGCCAAGATCACCAAAAGTTTGGATTCTTGCACTGTCTAATCCCATGTACCACTTGAGTGCGGCTTCGGTTAGACTATCCTGAAAGTAGTGAATTAATAGCAGCTGATTGTCTATTTGTGTGGACACCTTTCGTGCATACATAACCAAATGGCTCCGTGGGCAAGAATTCCCCTTGTACTTTTCAAAGCCATGTACTTTGAATTTAAGTGGTATCTCGACATTTGGAACCAGACATAGGTTAGCTGCATTTTTCCCAAATAAGTCTTGTCCTTTGAGAGCCTTAATATCTTTTTGCATGTTTTAGAACCTATCTTGGAATTCACCCCACCTGTCATCTACTCCCATAGTTTCACTTGGAGGAGCATGGAAGATTTGTCCTTCAATATATGGAGTAGTATGTATCACAGGATGTGGTACTGTCATGATTGCTAAGCCCTTTGAAGCTTCAGGGACCAGAGGTTTGTAACCCTCTGGTACAAAGTTGAAAGGCATGCCCCAAGGAAAGCCGGGAGGCATGGAATACTGTGGCACGACAACAGATGTGATGGGTGCAAAGACGATTTCTGAGATGACAATCCTTTGAATTGGAGTTGACGGTTGATTTTGAGCAGTCGTAAATGATTCTACCATGTTACAGAGCCTCTCTATATTGTCCTTTAGAGTAGTGAATTCATCTCTAAGTTCTCTGTTTTCTTGCTCAAGTTCGTCCATCTTTTTCTGGCGAGTGGCCCGAGTATTATATGGATGAGATAGTTTGTCTTCAAAATGAAATCATGTGTAAGCTTCTGGTAAATGCAAAATTCTTAAATGATGTATGATGTGCAAAATGCAAATGACTTTGTTTTACAAGGAACTTTAACAATTATGTCGTAAATATCATAAATTGATAACACTTTAATAACTGAAAATATCTTATTTTATTTTAATGTATTCAAAGGAATACATTAATGGAAGTACAACTTCAAAAGGATCTAGAATAAAAATAACCGAGCTTAAGCATGCAGGTCCTAAGGAAATTTTGTTAGTGAAGATCCATCCCCATATTGTTGCTTCTTCTTCTGCCTCTTCAGTTGTGTATTTTCTATTGTAAGTTGATCGACGATCCTTTTCCAAGCACCTGAGGTATGAGGAATATGACCAGAGGAAAATAAATTATCCTGTTCTTTTTTTCTCTCCACAGCATGTTGCTCCAAGATTTCTATCAAGTCATCTTTTTCTTTCAGTTGCCTCTTCAACTCTCTTCTCTCAGTCCTTGCAGTATGGAATTTGTCTTCCCAAGTATCTCTTTCCAGCTTCATCCGGGTTAAGAGCTCTTGATATTCTTCCCTTTTCTCAATAGGGATGGTAGAGGATAAATCAATGAAAGGTTGTGAAGGTTTCTCAAGAGGATAAGGCATTTTGAGCTCACAAGCCCTAACATTGACCTACTGAGTGTAGGGTTTGAAAGAAACACAGTCTTTATTTCCAGATGATCTTTGCTCTTTTTATGAATAGTGCACCAAGCCTTTATAACTTCCCTTTTAAAATATGGATTTCCACCCTCATTAAGGTAGAAGAAACCTGACACGTAGAGACTGATAGACCTGTCTTTCATGGGGTACCCAAACTGACATCTTGTAAGAGCGGGGTTGTAGTTAATCCCTCTATGTATACCAAGAAGGGGTACATTGGGGAATTCTCCACAACTTTCGATGATAACTCCTTTGTCATAAGCTGGGGCATACCAATTCATATTAGTATGAGTGAGAGACATAAGTCTCTGAGACCATATGAGTTTGTCATGATTTTCAACAAAGAGTCTGGTTCATGGCAGGTGTGACTTGAACCATCTGTACAACAAAGGTGCACAACACATGATTGTTCCACTACCCTTCATAGTCCTGTGATGAATTGAATGGTAAGTGGCCCCAAGTAAATAGTACAAGACCATAAATGAGTAGTGCGAAGATAGCTTCAAAGGAACTCATGTTATTAGCTTTAGCCAACTTTATAGCTTTCTCTATCAGGAATTTGGAAGTTAAACCTTTGATTCCCCCCTTGGAAGTGAAGTTATCTTTCACATCTGAAGTTTCCAAATGAAGGGCATTTGCAATAACTGAGTACTTAGGAATTTCCTCTTAGCCATTGAAAGGAATTTTGTTTAGTACTGGCAAACCAATCCAATATGAATACTCCTCCAAAGTGGGTGTAAGTTGATAATCTGGAAAGGTGAAATAGTGGTAGAGAGGATCATAGAATTGTACAAGGGTGTCAAGAATTCCTTCTTCACCATTTGTCTTTAAGAGACCTAAGAGTCCTCCATAACTTCTTCTGAAATTATCTGGACAAGAAATCATACAACCTAACTTTCTCAATTCTGTTGTATCAAGATCCTTGAAGTTGTACTTCTTGGTATTTATTTTCCCAAAATCCATGTTTAAAACCTATGATATTTGTCATAAAGATTTTAAGTTCCTTGAAAAATTTTGTTTAGAAAATAATGTTTGAATGAATGTATGAATGTATAGATGCACACATATACAAAATAAAAAACATGGGTTTAAGGGTTCGACATCACGAGCATGGAGTCACGGGTCTAACCAAACCAAAAGAATATGTACTAGAGGTTTATTGTACCTGTAGAACATGTTCTAATATGGTTTCCAGAGTCATAGGTCCATCTTTCAGATATTATCGACACACTGACTACTCGGAAATCAATAATATTCTCAAGAGAAACTCGTCTGAGTGTAGTATTGCGTATCAACTATCTCACGTCTACACCTGGATAGTCACCGCACTACATCCTAAAAAGGCCAAGTGGGGGTAAAAGGATACTAAAGGTCCTCAGCTTCGCAGGCTCCCAAGTCGGAAAATGTAATGACATTACGACTACTCGCGTGACATTAGTAATTCCAAAGGGGCCTCTGTAACACCCCAATTCCCTTCACGATAAGTAATACAAATATAAATCAGAGTAATTAAAAATTTATTTTCTTGACAGAAACAAGGATGCCACATTTAAATAAACAAAACATCATCCCTGCTCATAAATTTGATACATAGCATAAAATAGAATACCCTCAAAGGGGAAACTTTTTCCATATAAAGGAAATGTCAATTATGGAATAAAGCGGAAAGATCCATAACCGACTTGTTTTACAAATAAATGGTTTTATAACATCAAAATATAAATACAAAAGTAATACAAAATATATTCAACAATTATATACATATATAACATAATCGTTCCCCGACTCCCGTGCTACGTATCAGAGCAGATAGACGACAAAGGACGGAGGACTAATCTCCACAAAAGCCTCCAAGACACTAATCTGCAATTACCTCGTAGAGCAATAAACCACAACAGAAGGGTGAGAAATAACAACTAAAATCAAGATTGCATAATAATATGCAAATACATAACAATTCACATGCATAGCTATTCTCACCACAAACACCACATACTAATACATATAACATACCACATATACGTAACATGTATCTATTAATCCAACATTATAGCATATATCAAGTATCCAATATACTCACATATTTGCACATAAGGTATACCAAATCATGACATTTAGAAACACATCACACATCACATAGCATATGTCTACGCATAATACATATTATCCACAACCAATGCATTTATCACATATGCACATCAATTTACCAATGCTATCACAATCTCAACACATAACAAATCAATGCACAATTTCCACACATAATCAATCAAATCATGATTTTCCACACATAATGCATCCATTCACAATTCTCACACATAATCAATCAAATCATGATTTTCCACACATAACGCATCCATGATTTATGCAAATGCACAGAGACCGACACAACGACTCTATGCAAATGCCATGCGGTACCGACTTCTAATATTTCTCATCACTAGTTCACTCAGGAACTCTGCTAGAATCATCGCTTGTTACGGAGGATCACTCACGTAACACCCCGTCGGGCAAACGATGTTCCCCGTCGCTTTAGGTCCTCTTATGTATTTAAGGCGCACAACGTTTATGGATTGCTTTAGGTCCTCTTATTTTTAAGGTGCACGATCCAATCAGATCGCTTTAGGCACTCTTATTTTTAAGGCGCACAATCCGATCGCCCACACCCCACATGGGCACACGATCGTCTATAACCATCACTTTAGGTCCTCTTATTTTTAAGGCGATTCATACCTCTTATTTTTAAGGCGCACGATGTTATAGCAGATTCCCTCTGGAATCAATCTGTCACTCAGGACGTCACAAGAATGCATATCATGAGGCTTGGCATACAATGACTCACGACATTCAAATGCATCTTCACACATATATGTAACCATAATCATGCATATATTTCAACTCATCAATTCCATACATTCAAAATTCAACCATATGAATTAATCAACCTCATCACATTCATGCATTGCAAATCAATTCAAACAATGCATTTCAAACCATAAGGGCCACCAAACAACATACATTGAAATTTCACATAAACAATGCATATCATCACAAACCACAAACCACAACAATCATACAATCATAATTACTTCCACAAGGGATTCACACCACAAAGGATACCCACAACACATCATAACAACATACATTGATATTCAATCAAACAATGTATTTTACCACACAACAACATCATTAATCACGCATCAAAGTCTAATCCAAAACAATGCACATATTTTCCATAAGGCCACAACCCATCATCACAACATTCCATCATGTATATTCACATCATATAACAGCACACAAGCTACACGTTACATATAAAGGCATATAGCATGATAACACATCAATCGCACACAATTAACACGAGAAAAACCCGACAACCCGACTATTTTTAAAAATCCCGAATTAATTAAATCATCTTTTACTATCCAAACCATTTTTAATAGAAAGAATATTTTATAAGCTTTCCAAAGCTTCAAACGGGGGTCAAAACGGACTTACGGTTCAAAAGTTACGATCGAAACAATTTTGAAAGAAAACCTACAGCAGGGCTGACACGGCCGCCCGTGTTGTGTGACACGGCCGTGTCACCCAAAAATTCCAAAGGGCCACAGATTGACACGTCTGACACGGCCGCCCTTGTTGTGTGACACGACCCGTGTCAGAACCCAGAAAAATGCATTTTTTTACCGTCGGAAGCCTTCCGGACCTCCGATTTCGATTCCGTAAAAAGCCCCGGTCTCAAAATTCAACGTACTACAATATTCTCACCATTAAAAGACCATCCAACACATTTTCCATTTTTGAAATATTTTGAAACATAATTTTATCAATTTAACCCGATTCCAAACTCGATCAAAACCACTCGAAAACACACCAACAACCATTCACCGATTAAATATCAACCTATACCAATATTACCAGACATATCCAAACACTTTTACTCGATCACAACATAAATTTGCACAAAAACATCGATATATATCAAAAACTCAAAAGTTACAAATTCAACTCGATTCAATCAAACGATCACGCTAAATCACGACCCAACATCACACGACTCTACTACGCGATTTATTCCGACTTTTGTCCGTGAAAACATCGATTTCTATTCATTTTTCTCATTTCAACCTAGAATGAAAACTAGAAGGAAATCACCAAAACAATCCAAGAAAACATACACATATACATATACAAGCAAGATATAATCGAAACTTCTCACCCTTACCCGATTATTCGTGTTTTAAACGGATGAATTCTTGATTTTCCTTCTTTTTTCCTCTTCTCTCTTTCTTTCTTCTTCTTCTTTCTCTTTTTCTCTTCTCTTTCTCTTTTTCTTTTTCCTTACTATTTTTCTCTCTTTTCTTTCTATTTATGCAAATATCTACCCCCAAAAAGACCAAAATACCCCTCAGCTCAAATATCTCTCAAACGCTCTCAAAATGCGATAAAACATAAACAACGATGAAAAATAATATATTGCCAAATAAAAGTCAAGAATAAAATAATATAATAATAAAATAATCAAATAGACTCGATTAAATAAAACTGACAAAAACTGGGGTGTTACAATTCTCCCCCACTTAGACATTTTCGTCCTCGAAAATCTAACCGATACGAACAACTCCGGATACGACTCTCGCATCCGACCAACAAACTAACATGCCAACAAAAGCACACCACGAATAACACAAACTAACAAACCACCTTGCTAACAGCAACCACAACAACAACACGACAACGACGACAACTACAACGACAAGATGCAAAGCCCATACAATGCACTTGACGACCAACTCACGACTCAAGAAAACTAAGTTACCAACACCCAGGTAACACTCGTCTAATCTCCCACATGAGGATTAAGCACTCGCACTCAAACCATCACCATGGAAACAAGGCAACCACGCAAACAAGAACACAAGTTCCACGACACAACAACAACAACAACATAACCACAATACCAACATCCTTGTCACACCACATTATTACAACCATAGTACGATTCCCAAATCGACCATATAACCAAAACATCCATCTACACAATAGCCCATGAATAATAGTTAAACCTTTCACATATCACTTCCATCCTGAAACGTCCAATGGTCTCAACACTCCTACATGTTTCCAATGTTTAACCTATGAACTCTTACCAGTCCCACACGCATATACGAAATGTGACACATCACGCTTCCACTGCGCACTCTGATTACTCATAACCATCAAAACTACTAATTCCACGTCCAAAGTCTAACTCTCTCATATTCGCCAAAACTCACTGTTCACTTTTAATATACCCAACCCCGCACTCTATTGTGTCAGCTTACACACCAGACACAAGTCTCTGAACTGCTCGAATGATTTTAATTCTCGGACCATCAAAACAGACATACATAGAAACTTTCGACTTAACTCATCCGGCACAACCTTGGCTTTTCCCAAAGGATAATCCAAGCCTAATTCATAACTCATCACAAATTCTAACCATCCTCATCGTCTCATACTCTATTCCTTCAAACCAACCAAGTACTTTAAACTCTTGCGATTACCAAACACTTCAAGCCGAGAACCATAAAAATAATACCTCCAAATTTTCCAACACAATACAACCGCGACTAATTCCAAATCCAGAATAGTATAGATCATTTTATGAATCCTCAATTGTCGTAAAGCATAAACCACGACTTTACCCTCTTGCATTAACACACTGACTAAACTCATCAAGGACGCATCCCAATACCTCACAAACCGTTCATCAGGATCTCACAGAATCAAAACTGAAGCCGTAGACAACTTCTACTTCAGCTTTCTGAAACTTTCCATACAACGAACATCCCAAACAAACGACTTAACTTTTGCAAGTCAACTGAGATAACCGAAGTACGAACTTAGCACAGTCTCCCTTAGCCTGCAGTAACAACCAACTGAGCCCAAAAGTTTCTAATCTCCTTAACCGACTTCGGAACCTCTCATTGTAGAACTGCATCTACTTCCGATGAATCCACAACAAATACCATCATCAGAAATAACATATCCAAGAAAACTAACCTTGTTCAACCAAAATTCTCACTTAAATAACTTAGCATACCACTTTGTCTCTTTTCCACACTTGTAATGCAATTCTCAAACACTTTACATGTTCTTCCTCTGAGTTTATAACAGATCCAAATATTCTCAATTAAAACCACTACGAACTTATCCAAATAAATATGAAAGATACGATTCATCTCCTCCACAAACATTACAGATTCATTACTAACACCAAATAACATCACTGCACGTTGTAATGCCCAAACAAATTCCAAAAGATATAAATTCTTAAAGTTCTTGCAAAATTCTTTTCCCTGGGTAACTGGTTACTCACACACAAGCTTAACCGAGTACATAACAGCCTATCCTAACGATAACAACCATAACCAGTCACATTAAATCGATCAAAGCCTTAGCTCACACAATTCACCACTCTTATCAAACATTCCAAACAATTGCAATTTCACTCAAACTCAACCAAACCATTCCAGTCATCCGTTCATGAAAGTTGACACTTGTTCTCAATCGTTACCTTATTCCACTGACAGTAACCCATACACAATTTCATTCTCTGGACAATCCAAATTCCACAAATCCCAACATGTAGCAACAACCAACCAAAAAGAACTCTTAAATATTACATCCATACCTAAGGGTTCTCTCAAAATTTCCATTAATGCCTTAAAACTCCCAAGACTTCAAACCTCACCAGAACTCTAAGTTTTGCTTTCCATAGTCTCAATACCGTCATACACATCATGCTTGTTATTCCATTCCATCATCATTCCCTTGTATTACTATCAATACTGGAGCTCTCTAAGACGACACACTTGGTCTCACAAATCCCTTTTCCCGTAAATCTTCCAACCGCTCTTGCCATTTGAGTTTCACTTCCTAAAAGTTCTTCTACTTACTTAGCAGATCCAAACCTCAAATCATCACCTTTGTCCAATTTGAGTTCACACTCTTCTCTCTGAGAACAACCAATAACGATACCCAATCGTTTTCTCTCAATGACTTCCCAACTGGACCAACATACAAAAACCTCGAATCCGCCTCACCTTCAGATATTAGAATCTTCATCGACTCAACAAAATAATCCGTAACCATTTCCTTAATTCCAAACAATCCATTGCACATACTATCAAAACCGTAAAGACACGTATATTCCATCCAACTTAATTTCGTCTACTATCAACAAGAGATTAAGGGTGATCAGTTCCTCAATTTGCCAATAGACAGTCGACAATCATGATGGGGCATAAACCATCTTTACCAAACTATAATAGCATTACTTACATCTCATGCACAAAACTACCTAAGGCACAAATCCTTAGTTGACAAAAACCTTACCTCTGCATTCCTTCCAGAACCGGGAACAACGATGTCCAAACCACACTTACAATCTTGCAATCAATGGCACACTGAGCCCACGCTACACAACCGAAGCAACTTGGAGAAGTTCCAGCTTCTCCCCCACTTATCTCAATCTCACACCTGAAGACAAAGGATTACCAAAAACCAGAAAGCACTGACAGTGTTCCACATACATATCACGTACTAAGAGACAAACAACAACGACAGTATTCAACTGTCACACCAACTGACTCAACAACTTGGCCGGACGGACTGACCTGCTCTGATACCACTTATGTAACACCCCAATTCCCTTCGCGAATAAGTAATACAAATATAAATCAGAGTAATTAAAAATTTATTTTTCTGACAGAAATAAGGATGCCACATTTAAATAAACAGAACATCATCCCTGCTCATAAATTTGATACCTAGCATAAAATAGAATACCCTCAAAGGGGAAACTTTTTCCATATAAAGGAAATGTCAATTATGGAATAAAGCGGAAAGATCCATAACCGACTTGTTTTACAAATAAATGGTTTTATAACATCAAAATATAAATAAAAAAGTAATACAAAATATATTCACAATTATATACATATATAACATAATCGTTCCCCGACTCCCGTGCTACGTATCAGAGCAAACAGACGACAAAGGACGGAGGACTAATCTCCACAAAAGCCTCCAAGACACTAATCTGCAATTGCCTCGTAGAGCAATAAACCACAGCAGAAGGGTGAGAAATAACAACTAAAATCAAGATTGCATAATAATATGCAAATACATAACAATTCACATGCATAGCTATTCTCACCACAAACACCACATACTAATACATATAACATACCACATATACGTAACATGTATCTATTAATCCAACATTATAGCATATATCAAGTATCCAATATACTCACATATTTGCACATAAGGCATACCAAGTCATGACATTTAGAAACACATCACACATCACACATCACATAGCATATGTCTACGCATAATACATATTATCCACAACCAATGCATTTATCACATATGCACATCAATTTACCAATGCTATCACAATCTCAACACATAACAAATCAATGCACAATTTCCACACATAATCAATCAAATCATGATTTTCCACACATAATGCATCCATTCACAATTCTCACACATAATCAATCAAATCATGATTTTCCACACATAATGCATCCATGATTTATGCAAATGCACAGAGACTGACACAACGACTCTATGCAAATGCCATGCGGTACCGACTTCCAATATTTCTCATCACTAGTTCACTCAGGAACTCTGCTGGAATCATCGCTTGTTACGGAGGATCACTCACGAAACACCCCGTCGGGCAAACGATGTTCCCCGTCGCTTTAGGTCCTCTTATGTATTTAAGGTGCACGACGTTTATGGATTGATTTAGGTCCTCTTATTTTTAAGGTGCACGATCCAATCAGATCGCTTTAAGTCCTCTTATTTTCAAGGCGCACAATCCGATCACTCACACCCCACATGGGCACACGATCGTCTATAACCATCGCTTTAGGTCCTCTTATTTTTAAGGCGATTCATACCGCTTATTTCTAAGGCACGCGATGTTATAGCAGATTCCCTCTGGAATCAATCCGTCACTCAGGACGTCACAAGAATGCATATCATGATGCTTGGCATGCAATGAATCACGACATTCAAATGCATCTTCACAGATATATGCAACTATAATCATGCGTATATTTCAACTCATCAATTCCATACATTCACAATTCAACCATATGAATTAATCAACCTCATCACATTCATGCATTGCAAATCAATTTAAACAATGCATTTCAAACCATAAGGGCCACCAAACAACATACATTGAAATTTAACATAAACAATGCATATCATCACAAACCCCAAACCACAACAATCATACAATCACAATTACTTCCACAAGGTATTCACACCACAAAGGCTACCCACAACACATCATAACAACATACATTGATATTCAATCAAACAATGTATTTTACCACACAACAACATCATTAATCACGCATCAAAGTCTAATCCAAAACAATGCACATATTTTCCATAAGGCCACAACCCATCATCACAACATTCCACCATGTATATTCACATCATATAACAGCACACAAGCTACACGTTACATATCAATGGCATATAGCATGATAACACATCAATCGCACACAATTAACGCGATAAAAACCTGACAAACCGACTATTTTTCAAAAACCTGAATTAATTAAATCATATTTTACCATCCAAAACATTTTTAATAGAAATAATATTTTATAAGCTTTCCAACGCTTCAAACGGGGGTGAAAACGGACTTACGGTTCAAAAGTTACGATCGAAACAATTTTGAAGGAAAACCTACAGCAGGACTGACATGGCCGCCCGTGTTGTGTGACACGGTCGTGTCACCCAAAAATTCCAAATGGCCGCAGATTGAGACGTCTGACACGGCCGCCCGTGTTATGTGACACGACCCGTGTCAGAACCTAGAAAAATGCATTTTTTTACCGTCGGAAGCCTTCCGGACCTCCGATTTCGATTCCGTAAAAAGCCCCGGTCTCAGAATTCAACGTACTACAATATTCTCACCATTAAAAGACCATCCAACACATTTTCCATTTTTGAAATATTTTGAAACATAATTTTATCAATTTAACCCGATTCCAAACTCGATCAAAACCACTCGAAAACACACCAACAACCATTCACCGATTAAATATCAACCTATACCAATATTACCAGACATATCCAAACACTTTTACTCGATCACAACATCAATTTGCACAAAAACATCGATATATATCAAAAACTCAAAAGTTACAAATTCAACTCGATTCAATCAAACGATCACGCTAAATCACGACCCAACATCACACGACTCTACTACGCGATTTATTCCGACTTTCGTCCGTGAAAACATCGATTTCTATTCATTTTTCTCATTTCAACCTAGAATGAAAACTAGAAGGAAATCACCAAAACAATCCCAGAAAACATACACATATACATATACAAGCAAGATATAATCGAAACTTCTCACCCTTACCCGATTATTCGCGCTTTAAACGGATGAATTCCTGATTTTCCTTCTTTTTTCCTCTTCTCTCTTTCTTTCTTCTTCTTCTTTCTCTTTTTCTCTTCTCTTTCTCTTTTTCTTTTTCCTTACTATTTTTCTCTCTTTTCTTTCTATTTATGAAAATATCTACCCCCAAAAAGACCAAAATACCCCTCAGCTCAAATATCTCCCAAACGCTCTCAAAATGCGATAAAACACAAACAACGATGAAAAATAATATATTGCCAAATAAAAGACAAGTATAAAATAATATAATAATAAAATAATCAAATAGACTCGATTAAATAAAACTGACAAAAACTGGGGCATTACAGCCTCCACTGAGTGTGATTATATCATATGTCACTCATGCGTAGGATTAATCCAGACATGTAACTTTTGATTATATCAACATCCTATCTTATTTATGTGCACTCAAATTCGGGTTAGGATTTGTCTCACTCATAGAGATCAACCAGAGAGCCCAAACAAATAGGATGAATAAAATAGTAAGTAAGTGATGTTAACAGTAAAAATCACAAATATATATGCAAGATAGTCTTAATCCTTTTAGGGGGTGAAATTCCTAGTTCCCCAATGAAGTCGCCATTTTTCTGTAGCCGGCGATTTTTTTCGAAGGTTCGCCCTTTACATGTGAACTTTTAATTTATCCCGAAGGGAAGGGGAAAAATCTGAATAAACCCGTGAGTGTGTGCAATGCAAAACAATGCACTTGAGAGATCGAAAATCGGGATTGGTTATACAAAGGGAAGGTATTAGAACCATAAGTATCTATAGTATCCTATAGGAACCTCTTGCATATATTTGTGTTACTGTTGTTTAGTTACTTACTGTATAATGGGAATTTGTTGATTTTTTTGAGTGAGTGATGAGAGTGGGAAATGTTTCTGTAGGGTATGTTGAGATAGATTATGATAAAATGTATAGGAACCTAATGGTTTTATTTAATATTGTGCTCGCTAAGATCTCGCAATCTTATGCCTACGTATTCTCAAAAAGAAATTGAGAAATCAAAGTGTTCGTAGTTCCACCTACTAATGGGTGGAATGAGTTTGTTGGTTTTTGAGAAGAGACAAATTTTCATCTTAAGGGAAATATCTCACCTATTCACCAGAAACATTTTTGAGAAAAAAGATAATAAGAGAAGAAGCTTTAAACTCTGATGTAGAAAATCCAGAGTAATGCCACATCTTCCTTTAAATGAGTTTTTGCATATTAAGAGAATGACCTTGACTTGGATATAGAATCAACAAGTGTGCCACTTACATAACTTAAATGAAAGAAGTGTTTTGTATACCATAATAAGAGAAGGACTTCAGCTTGGATTTTGAATCAACAAGTGTGTCACTTACATCACTTAAATGAAAAAAGTGTTTTGTATACCATAATAAGAGAAGGACTTCAGCTTGGAATTTGCATCAACAAGTGTGCCACTTATATCACTTAAATAGGAAAAAGTTTGAAATGTTTGATTTATGTTATGGGGAATAGAAGAAATATCTCTTCTATAGAGATGACTCAAGTCTCATCTTTGGGGAAGTGTTTTGAATTTGAAGCCACAAGGGGCAGTGTGTTGACTGCATGACTCCAAAAGGGAATTCTCATTTCTTTGTTGAAGAGTTTTGAGTTTGAAGTCTAACTTCCTTGTATAAATCCCAAGAGGAGGCTAGTGTTTGAGGTTGGAACCTTAACAAGAGAGACCTAATGTTTGAACTAGGTTGTAGTTGAAGGTAATCCTAATGTTTTTTTGTGTATAAACATAAAGGGAAAAGCTAAAAGGGTGCTCGCTAGGATCTCGCAATATTATGCCTACATATCCTTAAGAGGAAGTCAGAGCAATTGTAGTTCAAGCATGAGTTGCCATAAACATAAATGTCAAGAGAAACTTAACAAGACAAAATCAAACATGTATTTAACAAGTATAACAAAGATATGAAATGAATATACAAGTATGATTAAGCATGTGTAACAATATGTAAATGATGAAGACATGGTTATATTTATCATGGTAAAGACACACATATGCACATGGTGAATACCTAGATATGGTGGAAATATATACAAGATATGGATGAACATGGATTGACATGTTTGACTTTATGAAAGTTTATGAAGGAAATATTTGAATAAACATGATTTTGTTACATATTAATCAAAGTAATCACACGACTAATTTATTCAAACATGTTTGGATCAAAGGTAAACATAACCAAACTCAAGTGGAAGCCCTAACTATGTACAAAGGTATTCTCACAAAGTTGAAAACAAAACCCTAATTTCAAAACAATTAATCCAAGCTTTGTTCAAAGTTCAAAGTTCAATTAATCATGGTAGGAAAGGCAAAATAACTCAAGATGACATGTTATGAACATTGGACAAGAGTTAACCAAAGCATGCTATGGTCCCATGAAGATTTATGATCAATTAGGTCAAGAAATAATTAAGGAAAATCTTTTTAGAAAGTATAAAACACCTAAAAAGGACCATACTTCAACCTAATAAAAAATTATCAAATAAATAATATTTTTGGGATATTTTTGTGGATTCATAAAATAGACAAGTTAATTGACATGTGTGAAAAAAATGGCTCAAAATGTTTAAGGAGCTCATAGAAATGGTCATTTGAAGTTGTGAAAAAAATGTGAAGAAAGGTGGTAAAAAAGAAGGTTTTGCTCCCACCAAGGCTTGAACTCGTGACCAAAGGGTGATGGGCTCAAAACTTTACCATCTGAGCCAACGCACACATGATGACAAAGAATTCTTAGTGAAAATAATATATTAAACCTTCAAAGTGAAAATGTTAAAAAAATAAAACCAAAAGGTCTGGGGCGAGGGGGATTCGAACCCCAGACCTTATGGTCACACAAAGCCTTAAACATGCACCTTCAACCACTGGGATGGTGATACATCCGTGTATCAAAACACACCCAATTAATTAAGTAGTAAATATGAATATTAAAATATAAAAATGGCGCCACCACCATTGTTGTCTTCCTCGTGCATCATCATCAAATTTCAAATTTCCAGATTCTTCATTTCTCAACCAAATGGGATTATGTAAAGATGAAACTTGTGTGGATTTTTACAAGGAATTGAATGGTTCTATTCAATTTCATTTATTCTTGTTAGAATTTAAATTAACTCGTAAGAACATATAAACCCTAAATTTTCAAAATTTAATGGGGAATCCTATATGTTAATGATACAAAGAAATTGACTGATGGAAAATGATCACAACATCATAACAAGAATGTATGGAATTAAAAATATCAAAAATGATGCATGGATCATAGAGTTTGAAAGTTTAAGGCTTACCTTGCAAGTGAGAATCGAATTCTCAATTGAAGGAGTTACAGAAACGATGTGATTATTCAGACAACTTCCTTGACCCTCAAGGATGGTGTTGCAATGTTTAGAATGAGTTGAAACCTCCTGGATCACTTGGCTCGATTCAAACTGCAACTTGATGCACGTGAAATATGATGGTGATGATGATGATTCTGGTGTTACAGAAGTGATTTGAGGATATGGATCACTTCTATGATGATTATGTGAAGTGTTTGGATGGTTGAATTGAGTGGAAATGGACTGATTTGAGAATTCCAAGTTTTCACTCTTTGAGAACTTTAAATTTTGCAAGGGGGATTTATGAGAAAACAAGCATTGTCAATGTTTTGGTGTACTTAGAATGAAGCATAAGGGCCTCTAATTATAGGAGAAATACATCAGATATTTTGAATTTGAGAGGATCACGATGCATGTTATTATCCGATAGGTGACGTCATGAATCTATTTCTTGAATGCCAAGGCAGGCATGGACTATTCTTCACATGGCTCACATTCTGATATTTTGAGCTTTGCTCCATCAGGTTGCATCCTATCCTTTGATGTTCTGATCATCCTTGGGCAGATTGGATGTTTTTTTGCAAAAATCACTATAGCATTTTAATGCTTGAGAACAAAACCTCACTTCATGGTTTTGAAATTATTTTTTCTCACATGCCAAGGCTAGAAATCTTGAAAATTCTGTTATGCTTTGCAGAGTATATGCTTCATGATCATTTTGGTGTTGATCTTGTGAAGATATTGAGTTTACAAAGTCATCCAAGTCGTGTGGCACAAGTAGGTTTGGCAAATCTGTCTTGAAAAACCAACTGTAGCAAGGCATGTTGTGAAATTCATATCTCCTTGCTCAAATTAGGTAAATGTGTGTTCTTGGTCATTTTAGAAAGCTGATATATCATACTTCAACTTTGATGTTCAAAGTTTATCTTGAATCATTGTGGATCATAGTGAAAAATAGCCCTAAAGTTGGCTTCTACATAAGATAGATTCTGTCTTAAAATTTCACTAAGTGTTTAGGTTCAAAAACATGGAACCTCCAACTTCATGGCCTTATATCTTAAAATCTATGCATAAGAAAATGTTTACTTGGTTTGGAAGTTATGGTCGTCGCAAGTAGGGAAACAATCATGAATTTTATAACGGAAAAAATTCAACTTCTCCAATGTTGCCCTTTTTACAAGTAACCTCACATTTCTTGATTTTTATTGATCAATCATGATCCAAATCACATATTAACATCATTCTTGACTTGAAGAGGCTATGTTTGACCAAAAATTCTAAAAGTCAAACTTGATTTTGACCACAGTTGACTTTTGTATCAGAAGAACTTTGAGCTTTGTGATCCTCTATGAAATCAAACCCTTGGGCTTTTGAACACCATGGATGAACTCCAAGGGTGTTTTTGAGTGTCTAGAATCATGTCCCATGGCTAGAGATCATGTCTTGGTCAAAAGTCAAAGGTACAGTTGACTTTTTATCAGAAACCGTAGTTTGTGGACTAGATGATTTTAACTTCTTGCATTGCTTATGAATCAAGTTCTTTGGGTTAATACAATCATATGAAGGGATCAATATGAGGCATATGAGGTCCTTGAAACATATTTGGAGGTTTGGAATCATGCCTTACTTCAAAAGTCAGTCCTGGGACTGAATTAGGTCAAAACCCTAATTTGGATGCACTGAGGATCTTGAGACTTGATGAGCTTATGATGCCATCTTGCACTTGATTATTGATGAATCAAAGCTCTTGATCTTCATGGATGACAAAGGGACTTGAGATGTTTGAATAGGATTACCATCCTTTGATAATTCATCTGCTTGAGCCCTTGGGGGATCACCTAACTTACAAAGCAAGCAAGCATACATATCTTGTTCTTGTAATGGGTTTATTGATGCATAAAAACATGTATATATGTAATGATGAATATTATGCCAATGATGCAAATAAGGTGGCATCTTGGGGGTAAAAAATCAAGGTATGACAAATAGTAGAGGTTGTGAGGAAGAAATAGTGAGGTTTATGAAAATCAAGTTCAAGGTGGTGGTTTTGTGTGTAGATGGATGATAAAGTTGAAAAATTGTTTGTATGGTGGTTATTGTTGAAAAGTTGCAGGTTTGTGAGAAACATATTACGGCTCTTGAAGCAACTCACCTTTCACGATTTTGGTGGTGGATCGATTTTAATGGTATGGAGGTTTGGTTCAAAACGTTGGTGGAAGTAAAACGTGGAAGTTGTTGAGTGATATTTCATGAAGATGGGAATAGCTTATATGTTTATGATAGAGTTGTAGATGGTTTAAATGGTGGAAGGATTTGATAAAATGGAGTTTGGGTGAGTGTTATTGTTTTGTAGGTGTTATTATGAAGAATGAAATAATGAGAAAAGATGAAGGTGAGATAGTAATATTGAAGTGTGAGTTCCATGGTGTAATGGTGTTTATGGTGTATTCTATTATTTTTTCCATAAAAAATTTCAGCTGAAATTTCTTTCCATAAGGCATGATTTGATGGAGATTTGTGTTGGGTAATTTCTTGATGGGTTGATGGTAAGGGTTAGGATTGGGTATTCCCAGATCCAGTACAGTATGCTGATGGCCTTTGTTGAGAGATGGCACCCTGAGACATCCTCATTCCACCTACTATGGCAAGCAGATGTACGCTATACGTGGTAACAATCTAATATTCTAAGTGATTTTTTCATTTCTTTTCTTTCTATATTCATTATAATATTTGACACCCATGTTATATTTTCCATTTCAGGCATGGATTTTACAACACTTTCCCAACATTACTGGTTGGGGGAGTGTCGCCGAGTACACTGAGGATATACCACGTGTTGCTGCATTTGTCCTGCTTAGAGGGAACCAAGTGTCGGACCCCTTCAGAGTGTATCTTGATCGGATGGCTGCTGAGGACGTTTTGTATAGCCCCTATGCCGATCACCGTGTGACGCGCCCGTTCGATGAGGTTTGTTTATTCTCAGGATGGTTGACATGCAGTTCGATCGTTAATGCCAGATACCTGCCGGAGCGCGTCTTGCGCCAGTTCGGTTACACGCAGACGATCCCCAGGATGCCTCATGAGTCTACTGCTCTAGGCTTGATTCGCAGGCTGATAGATGAGCTATATGCTGACTACCAGTCCCACTTGGTACCGGAAGAGGCTCGGGTGACCAGAGCGGAGAGAGACTGGAGCATTGTTGCCGGGTACATCGTGTGGTTCTGCACTGTCTCACACCAATGCATGGTGCCCACTGCTGAGGGATCGCCACCCAGACCTGCTCATCAGGAGATATTAGAGGAGCGACAGTCTCAGCTGGACCATACTCAGGATGTCCTACCACGCTGTCGTCAGATAGAGCAGATAGCGCAGCAGGCCATTGAGGTCGGTCACCTTTCTGAGGGCTCTGGTGCCAGACTTGCTGTGGACAGGATTATTGCGATTGCTCGGGGGCACTTCAGTACCGCAGACATCGATCCAGGATAGCGGGTAGGGGCAGAGGAGCAAGGGAGCCATGGGAGATCCTTCGTCATACGCAATAGTTTTTTGTTTGATGTATTCTATTTATATTAGATGTATGCACTGTATTTTGACAGAGGTTTATTATATATATATATATATCATTTTATTTTATATATTGATGTTGTCAAATGTATATCAAGTTACGACGATATATTAACATATGCGACCAAGCAACAAAACCGATTTTTTAAAAAAAAAATAAGTTCTGCTGTTTTCTGGATTTGTAGATCAGGAAAGTTTCCGGATGTGCACTTCCAGAACGCATCAGCGTTTTTTTTAAAATTGGTGCGTCCGAATGTGCACATTCGGAATCAGGGGGCAAAACCGGAAATTCAGGTGGTGCCTAAGAAACCTGGGTGGTGTGATATGAAATTCTCAAAAGAAAAAAAGGTGAAGGTTTGATGAAACTTGCCTCGCAAAACTCAAATTTACCTTAATTTTCAAAGAAAGATTAGTAAATTTGAGAACCTGGGTGGTGTGATATTTAGACTTATATTTTTTCTAGACTTCATGAACTACGGTGGTAGATCAAGTGATATTTTTTATTGGCAATTTCTTATCACACCACCCTTGTTTCTTAGGCACCATCTGAATTTCCGGTTTTGCCCCCTGATTCCGGATGCGCACATCCAGACGCACCAATTTTTTTAAAAACGCTGATTCTTTCCGGAAGTGCACATCCGGAAACATTCCTGATCTGCAGATCCGGAAAAAGGCAGAACATTATTTTTTTTTTAAAATCGGTTTTTTTGCTTGGTCGCATATGTTAATAAATCGTCGCAATTTAATATACATTTGACAACATCCATATATAAAATAAAATGATATATATATATATATATATATATATATATATATATATATATATATATATATATATATATAAATAAATCTCTGTTAAACTATAGTGCATACATCTAATAGAAATATAATACATCAAACAAAAAACTACTGCATATGGCGAAGGATCTCTCCTGGCTCCCCTGCTCCTCTGCCCCGACCCGCCATCCTGGATCGATGTCTACGGTACTGAAGTGCCCCCTGAGCAATCGCAATAATCCTATCCACGGCAAGTCTGGCACCAGAGCCCTCAGGGAGGCGACCGTCCGCAATGGCCTGCTGCGCTATCTGCTCTATCTGACGACAACGTGGTAGGACATCCTGAGTGTGGTCCAGCTGAGACTGCCGCTCCTCTAATATCTCCTGATGAGCAGGTCTGGGTGGCGATCCCTCAGCAGTGGGCACCATGCATAGGTGTGAGACGGTGTAGAACCACACGATGTACCCGGCAGCAACACTCCAGTCTGTCTCCGCTCTGGTCGCCCGAGCCTCCTCCGGTACCAAGTGGGACTGGTAGTCAGCATATAGCTCATCTATCTGCCTGCGGGTCAAGCCTAGAGGAGCAGACTCATGAGGCATCCTGGGGATCGTCTGCGTATAACCAAACTGATGCAAGACGCGCTCTGGCAGGTATCGGGCAGTAACGGTCGAACTGCATGCCAACCATCCTGAGAACAAACAAACCTCATCGAACGGGCATGTCACACGGTGAGCGACATAGGGGAAATACAAAACGTCCTCAGCAGCCATCCGATCTAGATACACTCTGAAGGGGTCTGACGCCTAGTTCCCTCTGAGCAGGACAAATGCAGCAGCACGTGGCATATCCTCAGTGTACCCCTGGGCACTCCCCCAACCAGTAATATAGGGAAAGTGCTGTAAAATCCACGCCTGAAATGGAAAACATAACATGGGTGTCAAACATTATAATGAATACAGAAAGAAAAGAAATGAAAAAATCACTTAGAATATTAGATTGTTACCACGTATAGCGTACAGCTGCCTGCCACAGTCTTGGCTGCCCAGCGGCAACCATCAGAGAGCCTGGAATAGGTGAATGCCAGTGCAGCCGCCCCCCAGTTATACCCATGGATATCTGTCTGATCCGAAAGGTACCTGAGGTAGACGATATTAACATAATAGGCGCTGGTGTCCACAAACACCTGCGTGCCTAGGAAAAACAAGTAGTAGCACCTTAGGGCACGCGTCCTGTGGATCGCCACCTCAGCTGGATCACCATTTGCCCGTCCTGCCTCTGCAAGTGCCTCAGTAAATCTATCCATAAAAAATGAGAACCGGACGTGTGCGCCCCTCAACTGGTGCACCTCCGCATGTGCCTTCTCTGGGCTAGCCCCAAGCTCTGTAACCAACAACTCTATGCCGTCCGCCTTCGTCATCCTACCGTGACTCAGAAAGGTACCCGTGATCGGTAGATGTAAGAGGCACGAGATGTCGTCTAGCGTGATCGTGATCTCACCGTACGGTAGATGGAATGAGGATGTCTCAGGGTGCCATCTCTCAACAAATGCCATCAGGATACCGTACTGGATCTGGGAATACCCAATCCTAGACAGACCTCCAAGACCAGACTCCGCAAGTGCAGACGTGACCCACTCAGCCTCTGGCAGCATCTCAATCGTGTCCATAACCTTGCCCCCATGGTTATAGAACTTCTGTGAATCCTTATCCTGAAAATTTCCAAATAAAACAATGTTACAAATGAACATATTTTCAACGAATACAATTCTATAAATAAACCGAGAAAGGTTACCTGTCCTAGCCAGACATATCTGGCAGTATGCTCAGAGTACCCCGCGAGTAGGGACATATTAGACGGTCCCCCGGGGTAACCGCCCAGCTCATCGAAATCGTCATCATCGTCAACACCCTCATGTGTTGGGTGATCACCCTCTGGAACAAGGACAACAACAGGGGAACGAGGAGGAGCAGCTGATGGAGCTGTAGTCTCCCGACAACGCCTGCGTGCGGGCTGGGACCCTGATGAACTAGCAGTAGAATCCCGGCGCCTCTGAGATGTAGAATCGGCGGCTGACGAGGAAGTGGCCTGAACCTGTGATGTGGATGGCTGTGGTGTAGGATGTGGTGTAGGATGTCCCTCAGCTGTAGGGGCTACCCCAACTCCCTCTGCGTCGGAAGCCTCGGCTGTAGACTGCATCCGCTCACGTCGGACAGATGCATGCTGAGTTGTCCGTCCATGTATGGTACGATCGTCTCTGCCAGCCATCTAATCTACAAAGCATAATAAATAAATTTAATTTTGTTTAAAAATAATTAAACAAAAACAAACAAACAAGCAAAATTAAAAAAGGAAAAAAAATAGTCTTCCGGATGTGCACATCCGGAAGGACTCATAATTTACAACGTTAGGTATTCCCGGATGCGCACATCCGGAAGGACGCAGAATTTTAAACATTGGATATTTCCGGATGTGCACATCCGAAAACACTAAACGTTTCAATATTTCCGGATCTGTACATCCGGTACGTATTTTGAAGTTTAAAAACGGCAGTCATGGCCACTGTAACAACCAAAAGGGCATTTTTATGCCCTGATCGTCCGTTTGAAGCAGTAAAAATGACCTACATTGTCTTTAACCTATGTTATTCATACAACCTAACAATTTCTACACCTAAATGTCTACTCTAAATCGATTACTCGAAAATTACTCCGAAACTCTAAAATTTGAAAACTTACCGATTAAAATGTGATACGGAGGATTTGGAGTGTGTTGATCGTTGTAGCAGTTGCTCTGCGCCGAACTCGAGTGGAAAAAATCGAGATTTGTGGTGATTGAAAATTTGAGAGTTTGAGAGAGTTTGAGAGATTTTGGAAATGGAAAGGTGAATAATGAGGGGGGAAGAACGTCTGGCGCGAACTAATAAGAAATACTTCCGGATGTGCACATCAGAATTCTTTCCGGATATGCATATCTAGAAAATCTCTACGATTTTTAAAAATTTGGTGCGTCCGGATGTGCACATCCGGAATAAATGGGCAAAAAAATAATTTCACGTGGTGCCTAAGAAACTTGGGTGGTGCATTAAGAAATTGCCTTTTTATTTAGGATGCTTCAAAGGTATGACCTCTAAATAGAAGATTTAATGAACATCAACATATAAGAGAGCGCATATGAATTATCCAAGGTTTTGGAATTTACCTTTTGGATTTGTATGAAATTTACTTATATATAAGTATATAAGCAAAGAAATAAAAATATTGTTTGAAGGTGGTCGTAGTATTAAGGGAATTATCATTGTCATTAAGATGAGCATGTTTTCTATAGATGACAAAATGTCATTCAACCACAATTATAGAAGCCAAACAAGACCTCATACGTTCGAAAGAGAATCTTAATTCTTTGTAAAAGAATCATACAAGTCATTTAAGGGATAAAAGGGATAAATACCGAAGATCTCCGTATTGCTCGTTTTGCTTCATCTTCACCAGGATAAGTTAAATATCACAAACCATCTTCCGTGACCAATTTAGGATTTTGAATTGTCATTGGTGATAATTCAGAAGAATTCCCCTTGTTGATAACATATAGAATATAAATATTGAAGATAAATTGCAAAGTGATGATAGATAGAAGGCATTCAAAAATTTATAAGATAATGGTCAAATTCAAAGAAGATGGGAGAGTGAGTTGAGGTTAGGAAGAAAAATCAACATCAACCGGTGATAGCTAGAAAATCAATTTAGAAAATCAATTTGGAAGGCTGTAGGAGGTAAGGGTGGTGGAAATAAGGAACAATTAACCAGCTTCTTCTTCACTGAGTTCCCTGAATCATTTGAAGCACTGGATATGTTCAAAGTCTTCAAAGAAGATGGATTGGTGGAGGATGTTTTAATCCCATCAATAAGAGATAGACGGGGAAAACGATTTGAATTTATACGATTCAGAAAAGTTGATAATGCAAGATTATTGTGAGTAAAGTTAGATAATATTATCATTCTTGGGAAGAAGATCTTTGCCAATCTTCGAAGGATTCAAAGAGATAACAAGATCTAGACGAATGGAAATGTCATGCGCATTGACAAAGAGAACTTGGTTCTGGGCAGTGTTAGTTTACAGCAAGGTAACAGGAGGTGGAAATCTGGGAACATTAGGGCTTCTTATGCTCAGGTGGTGGGAGGATGCAAGGCAAATGGCGAACTGAGAGGGGCGTATGGTGGAGGTACCTATAGATCCAAGAGAGTAGATCATCATCATCGGGGAAAACTGGAGAAAAGCCATCGTTTGCACATCTGCAAATTAATATTGAAGAGAAAGACATGGTTAGATTCGAGAAAGCTTTCGTTGGGGTAGTCGAAAACTCAGGTTCAACCTATAATGTCCAGGATGTTTTGCATTCTAAGGGATATTTTCATATCAAGGCCACACCTATGGGAGCTAACTTATGTTTACTAGAGGAGTTGGATAAAGGTGAAATAGCTGCTATGATAAAGTAAGGTAGGGCTTGGGTAACCAATTGGTTCTCTGACATTAATTCATGGTCTTCGCCTGATGTGGAAAATGAGAGACTCACCTGGTTACGTTGCTATGGACTTCCTTGTCATGCATGGCGTCCGGAGTTGTTTAAATTTATATCAAGCACGATCGGGGAATTCATTCGCAGTGATAAAGAAATAGAAGATCTTGAGAAACTTGACGTGGCTAGGTTTTTAGTTAAAACAAAATACACTCTTTATCACTACAAGAAATTAGAAATTTAGCAACGACTTTCAATATGTTGCCAACAACATACATATAGCAACAACTAATTTAACTCGTTGTAATAAGTTTTCTTTTCTCAACAGTATCATTTTCGTTGGGAAAAGTGACTTATTGCAACAACAAATATTATCGCTAAAAATAATAGAACTTTGTAAGTTACATATTGTAATAACTAATATATATATTTCACTACTACGGAAGACCCATTTAACAATGGTTGGGAAAGATATACAATGACGCGGACACATGCTTTGTTATGTAGAGTGTTGTTGTATATATGATACTTACAATCACGGTCTTGTGACCGTTGTAATAAATTGGAAAGCGTGCGCCGTATAACAACGGTTAAGAGTACTAACTGTTGTGATATTATTTATGAATAAAAAACAAACATATCATACCAGAATCAGCAATATACCATTTGTGAACAGATATCAAAACTATTAATTACGAAGGAATATCAAAGGATGAAAAATGAAATTTCAAAAGACAAAGAGATATATTCATTAATTCAACAGCTCGAGGTTGGCAGAAACCTATCCAACTTCCAAGAAAAGATGAAGAATCAGAAGAAACAATATAAAAGCGTAAGAGCCAAAACATAAAAACAACTTAATCCAAAAGAATCAAAATGTGTTCTACTGATCAAGCTACCAAAAATATTGAGAATGAAGTTGTTGCTGTAGAGGGGGGTGTAGTTCAAAACCTTTCTCAGAATCAACATGTTGCTGTAGATGGGGTTGTCGTTCAAAACCTTCCTCAGAATTAACAAGTTGTTGTTGTAGATGGGGCTGTTGCGGAAAAAAGGAGAGCTCTGAGTGTGAGGAGAAGAAGGAGAAGAATGTTGAGAGGGCAGATGGTTGTTGTCGATTCTGATGATGATGATGAGGAAGACTATGGTTGGTCAAACTTCCTCTCATCCAAAGCATTTAGATTTGATGATTAAGTTTATGTAATGAAACTTAATTTATCTAATGAAATTTTAATCTTTTTACTTAACAGCTTAAACTATAAGCTACAACATCTATCAAGTAATATACTAACAAACAAATAACTAATTGAAAATTCAAAAGTTTGCGTTGCACTTACTCGTAAGAGACCGTCTTTTATTAGTTGCATTCTTGTCTTCATAATGTAATTCAAACATCAAAAATGTAATTCACAATGCATCTGCACTTTAAACATCAACAATGTAATTTAAACCCTAATTCAACTATTACATTTAATAACAAAGTAAACATTAAACATAAAGGAGACAAGAAAATATAACATCTTGAGATTTCCATAAAATCTCTCTGATTTTAGTTTGTTCTTCAAATTCTTGTTCTTTTTCTTTATATCCTCATACATAACCTTCAAATAGCTCACAACTTCAAACTCTAACATCATAATGTTTTCATCTTCATTTCCAACTCTTTTTCCCATGTCTTCATCCCATATGAACAAATTACATGTTTCATCGCTCCTCCATAATGGACATCTCCAAAAAAGCCTTCCTTTATTTTGTCCCTTCTTGTATTGGTACGAAACCATACGACTATCACAACCACATAAATTTCCAGATCGAGATTTTACAGCGGAAGAAGACATAGAAACACCTTTGGATGAGTTTGTCTTCAAATGCGACATTGAAACACCTTAAAGTAGAACACTTTCTTGTTGTTGTTGTCTTCTTCCCGACGATGGTGACGGAGTTGGTGTTAGGTTTGTTTCGTCTTGTTTCTTTTTTCAGTGGATAAATGGATATATACTTAGTGTTTAAAATACATAAAAAGAAGCTTCAGTTTGTAACAACGGTTTTAAGAAATAACCGTAGTGATATCCTTATTATTTTTTAGTTAAATATAAATAAAACTAAAATTGGGGCGCATTTACGTCAAAGGAATAAACTATTTGAGGGAGATGAGGTTCGAAACCATGAAAGCTTGATTGTATCACCACGGTGTTCACAATAACCGTTATTATACCCTTGAAATTTCTAATTAAAATAATGCGAGCGCATCCAGTACGCATTATTACCATGGTTGGAATTTTAACCATCATTAAAAGCATTTTAATAAGACTTAAAACAATGCACGCGCATCCAGTACACACTATTACAACGGTGTATAAGATGTCGTTGTAAACCTGGCGTTGTTGTTTGGGCGTTTTGTAGTAGTGTTTAAGTCAAATATAAAATTAAATATTAAAAAAACTATTATTGAAACAAATGTGGAAAGGACGCGTGACCTAAATGTAGTGCGGTTTTCGTGACCGCCCGCATCCGCCTGCGGATGGGATTGGGTGCTACTTTCTGATTTCTTATTTATCCTATGAAGCTGGAAAGGAAAGGGAAGCTATCTCAAACTAACCTTGCGCGCAAATGTTTTCTTTAACAAGTGCTAAGAGATTGGGGAGTTCGGGGTCAGGTTATACAATGGGGAGTTGTCAATTACCCATCCTATACATAGTTATCCATGGGCTTTTAGCAATTTTCCTTACTGTTTTCTACTTACTGGTGTTTATTTGTTGTAAATGGGAAAGTTTCTCCTTTGGGAAGGTTGAGAGATGTTGAAAAGATATTTTTGTTGTTTTCAGGTTTTTTTGATGTTTTTGGTAAGGTACTGGACCTAAGGTTTTTTTTTTGTTTAGTGTGCTCGGTAAGATTTCACAATCTTATGCCTACATATTTCCGTTAAAGAAAACCGGGAAATCAGAGCAATCGTAGTTCCTCCTATTCTATGGGAGGAAAAGAGATATTTGGGTATCTTGTTCAAAGCCCAAGATATGAAGCTAAAGGTGATTTGTATCTTGTTCAAAGCCAAAGATATGAAGCTAAAGGGTGTTTGTGGGAATTGATTGAAAAGAGTAAAGAGATTAAAGATTGAGATATGAATATCTGGGAAAACATCGGATGAAAATAGAAGGAATATCCGGAAAAGCGTCGGATGTTAAAAAAAGAATATCCGGGAAAGCGTCGGATGTTAAAAAGAGGAATATCTGGGAAAGCGTCGGATGTTAAAAAAGAGGAAAGGGTTGCTTTGGGTGTCTTGTTCAAAGCCCAAGACATGAAGCTAAAGGGTATGTTTGTATCTTGTTCAAAGCCCAAGATGTGAAGCTAAAGCGTTATTTGTATGTCTTTGAGACTCAAGGGTATTTAGACTGTCCAAGTCTAGAGTTTTATCTTTTGTACTATGCCTAAGAAAAAGTACGCTTTCGAGATCAAGATCTAGACTCAATTGAAAGACTGCTCTAGTAAGATGACTAATTTCTGTTCCTATACCTTTAGGAGGTCGTCGGGACAATTTGTACAAAGCCCAAGAGAAGGCGAGAATAACTTTTAAGAAGCCGAAGGGTCCTTGTACAACGCCCAAGAGGAGGCTATCTTCGCTGAGGAAGATTCATTATACGAAGCCTAAGAGGAGGCTGTGAAAACTTCTAAGAAGCCGAAGGGTCTTTGTACAACGCCCAAGAGGAGGCGAGGATGCTTTTAGGAAGCCTGTGGGTCCTTGTACAATGCCCAAGAGGAGGCCGATGCTTTAAGAAGCCCGTGGGTCCCCAAACCCCGAGAAATTCAGGGCAAGCTATTCACAAGGAATAGATCAAGTCAGGAAAGTTCGAGAATTTGGAAGAAACTCAAAGATGCCATTCACGGAGAATACATTCATCTCTGGGAGTAGAGTTTCTTGACAATTCCTAATGAGGACAGCCGAAGAGAAGACTGTATCTGGTGATCCTATTGGGGATCTAGCTGTCTATTTCTACGAAAAAACGAAACGGCTTTACCTAGTGCTAGACGTAGTTGCCGGGGAAACTCTAAATATCTATACTATTATTACACAGTCGATATGAGTTTATGAAAGGAGACTTACAGTGAGCAGCCCCACAATACAGTTATATGTATATGAAGCAGTAAATGAAAGCGTATAAACACTTACTCGGTTGTAGAGCTTCCATGTTGTTTGGTTAGTTGTTCAACAAAGAAAAATTGAAAACAACAGTATATCTCAAAATCAAAAGAGAAAGTATTTTGAAAGTAAACTGGGGCTTACAGCTCAAGGAGAGGCCCATAAAATCAGAGTCAATTATACGTGGAAGAACGTCATGTGAAATAAAACATACACGGAAGAACATCGTGTTGAAAAAGGCATATACACGGCAAAACATCGTGTGTGAAAATATACACGGAAGAACATCGTGAATAAACAGAGAGGAAATACACGACAAAACATCGTGATAAAATAACAGATATTCACGGTAAAGCATCGTGTAAAATAAAGAGACATTAACGGTAAAACATCGTGACAGATAAAATATACATTCATGGAAAAAAGCATCGTGAGAATAAAAGCAAGCACGGCAAAACATCGTGTCAGAGTTTTGAAAACTGTACAGGGACTTATACAATGACCGAGGCCCAAAAATAGTTTTCTGTACAAAGGGATGGGTCTTACACTCTCTCAAGAGGCCCAAAAGTATTTTTGAAAATGATTGGTGCATTGTGTATTTACAGGAAATACTTGTTTGCAAGTTTAATTGTTTTTAACAGATGTGAATAAATCATGCATGGCATACAAGCAAAGCATTTAAATTCGAGTTTACCGTACACCGGTGAACTTTTCCACGCAAGCAGAGGAGCGTCTGATGAGCTCCAAGGCGTCAATTAAGAATTTCTGCATCAGATGGAAAAACCAAACAAGCAGAGAAAACCAAAGATCGCATAAAAATGCCCTTGATCTCATCAAGTGGTTAGAATTGAATCCAAATTACAAAGTAAATCGAAAAAAACAAATATTTAATTACAAACATAAATTATTGAAAGTAATTCTAAACCACTGAAAATCAAATAATCGAATAATAATCAATTAAACAATTAGATGATTAATTAAGTTAAAACATATTTAACAAAACTCACTAAACCAAATATTAATAATTAACATAATAATTAATTAATTTAACTTAATGAAAATGGCTTGTGTGTTAGTAACATGAAAAAGGGTGTGATTAGTAAAAGAATATGGGTTGAGCCCAACTTAATAAAAATATAGAGAAATTAAAAAGAAAGTTTTAAAAGAAAATGGAGTAAAAATTATAAAAACAAAAAGGGGTTGTATTTGTATCAGTTACTAACCTCACGATTCACGTTCTGGAAAAAGAATTTTCTTCTCCATCCATTGCTCCCTCCATGTGCGACTCTCTCAATTCAGTCTCCCTCCGTCGATCGCCCTCCGTTTGCGTTTCTGACTCAGTTACTCCCTCCGGTCGTGCTCCGTTTTTTCGTCCGCCACGATTCTCCCCCGTCGTCGTTGATTCCCAGCCGCGAACTCCATCCGTCCACTCGTTTGCGTCGCAGCGGTTCTGAGCGGTTGATGGTGATGGAGCGATTCTCCGGCAACAGCTCTGATGAAGGTGAGTTCATCTTCCTCTTTTGATTTTCTGCAATTTACTGTTAAAAACAAATGATTTTGTGTTAGGGTTTGCAACGAAAATATGAAAATTGGTGAAATTGATTTTATGAAATTGAATTGATAGATTGAGTGTAGAAATTATTGATTTGCTTCAGGAAATTTTGCAATTTTTTGCAGGTGGAATTTCAGTGTTACAGCGTTGATGTTGGTGATTTCGACGTGTCGGCGACGTCGGTTTCGCGGAGGATTTTGGAGCTTGGATTTGCCACGGCTATATTATCGACTTTGATTTTATCAGGTATGTACGACTTTTCTGTTGAGATTGTCACATATTTTCTTTTTCTTCTCCTAAGTTCAGACTTGTTCTGCACTTTTTTGTTGTTGTATCAGTTGTTAAAACAAATAATTGCTGTCAATTTTTATGCTGCTGTTATGAAAAAAAGAAATAGCAAGAGTTAAAACTTTGTAAATGTTATAACATTGAATCAGAATTTTGTTGAAATTGAAATTAATTTAAGATTTGCTGTTATATTTCTGCAGCAACTTTTAACAGGTGAATTGCTCTGTGAATTTCTGTTGCTGCAATTGTTGCAGGTGGGGCTGCTGTGAATTCCCTGAAAAAAGAAATTGCAGAAGTTAAAATTTGTAAGTTTTATGAAATTGAATCAGAATTTTGAAATAAGAATCGAGGAAATTGAATTGGTAATTAAGTTGAGTCTCCCTGTTTCTGAATTTTTGCAGGTGTGATTATGGTTTGAATTATAGGTTGCAGCAGCTATGTTGGATTTTAACAATTTGTGAGAAGTGCTGCAGTTCCAGTTTTGAGATTCACATCTTCCACAAGAACAATATTTTGAACATGATGTATTAACCTCTCTTTACATCAATATGAGATGAAGACTCATCTTTCTTTTCTTTGTATGTAAATTGTGTATGTAAATTGTGTATGAGAAGTGTGTTAGAAACATGTAAGTAATGTAAGTAGTGTGTATGTGGGATAAAAATGCAAAGAGATTGAAAGAGAGGAGTGAGGCGTGATGCCCTCCTTTATGCTGCCACTTGCTATTTTTCTTTTCTATGCTATATCAAACCAATAGAACAATTATGAGTTTAGAGAAAAAAGAGTGCTTGTTAACACAAGTCTTGTGTCATTTGCAAAGAGCTCCAAAGCTCTATTTATAGGCAAAGCTTGCTTAGAAATCAAGCAAGTATGAGATAAGAAGGGGACATTAGGTTCAAAGTCTCTAGTTTTGAGTCAAGTTTGTTATGAGGTTGTAAGAGAATGTTTTTAATTCTCTTTTACAATTGGCTAGTGAAAATGAGTCAAGGAGACAAGGTTGTATAGTTTGTCTCATAAGAAACAAATTTGGTAAAAAACAAATTTATATAAAAACATAATTGTATTAAAACAAAAGTTAAATAAAACAAAAAAATGTATAAAAAATAAAATTCATAATAAACAACAACATATGAAATTATATTGTTAAAATGAAAATTTGAATATATAAATATATATAGTTATAAAATGGCGCAAGAAAAAAACAAACATGTATATACAAAATCTTTTTATTATTATTTTTTCATGTAAAAAAATAACAAACGAAAAGAAATCACATATATTTTTTTCTTTTATGGTGAATAAAACAATTTTTTTTTATATAATAAGAAAAATGAAAGACATATATGCATATATATATATATATATATATATATATATATATATATATATATATATATATATATATATATATATATATATATATATATATATATATATATATATATATATATATTGGATTTTTTAATCTTATTTATGCAAAATAAAACAAAAAAAAGTGAAATCAAATTAAATGATTGAAAAATTGAAAATTCACACAATATATGATATATCGTGCATAAATGATGCAAAGTGAAAAGTTCAGTCAGATGATGTAGGATAGGTATATCCTTATTGTGATGATGATTTACCCAATGATGGGAAATCTGGGTGGTCAAAATTTGAGGTATGACACTAAATAAATTGTTTTAATTCATTGATACTTATTTATAAATACAATCCAAGAAAAAATGACTTATTGTGATGCCTTATTATTTGTCAATAAATATAATTGTTACCTCTCTATAGGTTATGTAATTTTTCGTTTAATTTTTTCTTTTATATAAAAAGTGGTAAATGAATAAAGTATTTTTATTTATGACTACAAAGTTAACTTGGAAGTTACTCTCTCTCTCTCTCTCTCTCTCTCTCTCTCTCTCTCTCTCTCTTAACTTCTAGGTCAAAAGTATAGGGAGGGGTGAATGGGGAAAGGGGTGGTGAATAAGGTGGAAATTGAAGACTTTAATGACTTTATTGGGGCGATGGAGCTTATGGATCTGCCATCAACTGGTAACAAATTTACATACTGTAATTCTAATGGTACTTGTATGAGCCGTCTCGATAGATTCATAATTTCGTTGGATTTGGCTAATACTTGGAATACTGTTGAATAATATGTTGGGTATCGGGACATCTCCGATCATATACCAGTATGACTTAAGGCTAGGAATACCAATTGGGGTCCGAAGCCTTTTAAGGTCTTTGATTATTGGTATGACCATCCGGATTTTATGCCTCTTATAGACCGAGAATGGAATGCTTTTACAGTCAATGGTAGTGCAGCTTATGTTCTTAATGGGAAACTTAAATTGCTTAGGGATATATTGCGTTGGTGGAACTCCAATGTGTTCGGTTGGATTGATTTACAGATTGAAGGTGACATTGATAATATTAATGAAGTGGAGAATGTTATGGCATGTGATGTTAATGGAGTGTCATTGGAGAATCTTACTAAAAGGGGTAGGGCACATAAGAAGATGTGGGAAAATTTGCACTTGAAAGAGAGTATTATCCATCAAAAGTCTAGAGTCAAGTGGATAAAAGAATGTGATCAAAATTCCAAGTACTTCCATTGTATGTTTAAACATAGATTGAGGAGGAATGATATCACCTCTGTGAGGATGGGATCAGAGGTGGTGGAGGAGGTTAATCTTCTCAAAAGGACTATCAAGAACCATTTTGCAGGTCCGCTTCAATGTTCTCCTGATATTCGACCTAAGTTTCATGTTCACGATATGGCAAGGTTATCATGCGACGATAGGCAAAAACTGGAAGTTTTGTTTGAAGAGGAGGAAATAAGGGAGGCGGTGTTTAGCTGTGCTGGCAGTAGAAACCCAGGATCAGATGGCTTTAACATGGGATTCTTATAAAAATGTTGGGAAGTGATTCGGGTCGATTTTTTGCGGTGCATTCAAGAGTTCCACTCAACTGCTAGGTTGCCTAAATCTATGACTTTATCATTCCCCGCTTTGATTCCTAACATAGATAATCCTCAATCCCTCGATTATTATAGGCCAATATGTCTTATTGGTTGCATGTATAAAGTTATATCAAAAATTTTGGCTTCAAGATTAATGGGTGTTATGGGGAAATTGATTTCAAAGACTCAAACGGAGCTTATACTGGGTAGATAACTACTTGACGGGGTGGCTGTCATGAATAAACTAATTGACTTGGCAAAAAAAGGAAGCAAAGTTGTGTAATGTTTAAGGTAGATTTCTTCAAGGCATATGATTGTGTGGATTGGTCTTTCTTGAGGCAAATGATGTCTTTCATGGGATTTGGATTGAGATGGTTGACATGGATGGATGGAGGGGTTTTCTCGAGTTATATGTCTATCTTAATAAACTGTAGTCCTACAGAAGATTTTCGGGTGTTTTATGGATTGAGGCAAAGAGACCCATTGTCTCCTTTTCTTTTTTCTATTGTGGCTGAAGGTTTTGCAGCTATGGTGAATAGGGCATCTAATGTGGGTCTGTTTAAGGGCTTCAAAGTAAACGACTATGTTATCTACAAACTTCTACAGTTCGCAGACGATACCATTATTTTGAGTAATGGACATTGGTCAAGTTTTTGGGATTTTAATTCAATTTTTAAGGGTTTTGAATTGGTATCTGGCTTGAAATTTAACACCGGTAAAAGTTGCTTGTTTGGCATTGGTGTTGATGACTATTCTATGAAGGCAGCAAAGCAGTTTCTCGCATGCAGGATTGGTTATATTCCGTTTAAATTCTTGGGCCTAAGGGTTGGTGATAAGCATATAAGGATCTCATATTGGAAGTCAGTAATTGATTATTTTAAAATCAGGTTGTCTCAATGGAAAGGAAGATTATTATCTATTGATGTTAGGGTGACATTGATTAATTCGGTTATGACAAACTTGCCAATTCATCACTTATCTTTTTTCAAGGTGCCACGGAAAGTGTTGGATGAGCTAATAGCATTACAGAGAAACTTCTTATGGCATGGGACAGACGAAAGCAAACGTATGACATGGGTGAGTTGGGAATCTATATGTAAGACTACAGAGGATGGTGGACTCTGTGTGAAAGATTTAAGGTTGTTCAATTTGGCTTTGATGGCAAAGTGGCTATGGCGTTTTCTTACCGAATCTGATGCAATCTGGTGTGGAAATTTGCGAGACAAATACGACAAATATGCAAAGTCTATTCTATCAAGGGAGGCTTACGTAGTGAAATCGTCTGATTCCCAGTGGTGGAATGATGTGATGAGAATTAATTCTTACACTGCAGTTGTGCCATTTAGGGAACATATTACCATTAGGTTGGATGATGGCTCATCAATACCGTTCTGGACTGCGAGATGGATGGGAAGCGATATATTGAAAGAATAATTTCTTGGATTGTACTCTATTGCTAATACGAGACGAGGTATGCTGATAGATATGGGGGCTTGGGATACAAATGGGTGGACTTGGAATTTGGAATTCCATAAATAGGTATTATCTTCTACACTTGCGGCTGAATATCCTGATTTATCTATGTTGTTGCTGGAAGTTAGACCAACCAGGGATAAGAAGGATATTATTCTATGGCCTTTGGGCCATTTGAATAGGTTCACAATAAAATCATTTTATTTTAGACTGTTATTGGCTGCAGACGGAGGTGTGTTGGAGGAGCCTACTAAGGTCTATATAAGGTCTATATGCGTTGCTTGTGAAAATCATTTATTCCTTCCGAGGCAAAGTTGTTTGGATGAAGTCTTTTGCTGGATAGGCTGCCTACGAGGGGTAATCTCTTTCGTCGTGGTATTCTCTCAAATCTTCTTGATATTGTTTGCGTCTTTTGCTTTAGTCATATGGAGGATGTAAGTCATCTTTGTATTTCTTGTCCTAAGACTAGGATTGTTTAGAGTAAAGTATGTGAATGGTTAGAAATTAGGGAGGCCAATGAAACAATGTTATCAAAACACTTGTTGTCATGGTTAGATAATCTTAGAGGAAGGAGTTCTAAAAAGCTTGTTTGTAGTTTGTGGATGGTGGTTTGTTGGAGTATTTGGTGGGCGAGAAATCAAGTACTCTTCAATGACAAGGTCGGTGACCCAGAGTTGATAGTGGTGAGAACTGAGAACCATGAATTTCTCTTGGTGGTGGATATCAACACTTTCTAAGGGTAAAATATCTTGTAAATTTTATGAATGACATAAGTATCCTTTAAACTTTATGTAAATATTGGAATAGATTATATTGATTGTTTGTTGTATTTGGGTTAGGATACCCCTAATAACTTAAAATTTGAATAAATATTTGGCTTATAAAAAAATTATAAGATAATGGAGGTGGGTTGTGAAAATATGAAAAGATAATCTAAATATTGACAAATAGCCTCCCTTAATGACACATTCCAATAGGAGAAGTAAGTTGAATAATCGTGTATACCTGAATGAATGTGATAGTTTCCAATATAAGTGTACTCATGATTAATTTTGAAATCTAGTCATAGCTAGCTATCAAAAAAATATGAAGGTCACACTAATTTTATCACATTTTAAAATCTCAATTTTAAAATACATTTGAGTATATTAACATTTTACGAAGCATATGTAAAATATAAAATTTCAAATTTAACATTAGACAGTGTTGAATATGTCAAGAATCATAAAAGAGTTGAAAGGGATTGTGGATTCAAATTACATGTCAAACTATGGGGACAGGATTGTCTCCAATTACAAATTTATATATATATATATATATATATATATATATATATATATATATATATATATAAACTAAACAGGAATAATAATAGTTTTGTAGAACATATAATAAAGTTTATGTTAACAGTTGCGCGTGAGATGGTAGGACTAGCACGGTGCAATTTGACTGTAGTCTGGAGTGAAAGGCATAGGATGGGTTACATCACTCTCGATACTTGAAGTTGAGACAATAATCAGACAAAATATCTATCCGTTAGCAGCCTCCTTAAATTGCGTGAAACTGATTTTTTATTTATTATTTATATAAGTTATTGCATAAAATAGTTAGTAGTAGTATTTGTTCTGAAAATTTTATTTCTTTAATTCATTCAATAATTAATAACTTTATATTAAAAGAAAGTTTATTTTTAAATTCATTTACTAATCGTAATAGGTGTTAACGGCGGTACAAATATATGTGGACAAAAAGAGTTAGCATTGTGGAATAATATAACAAATGTGAGTACTATGGATAATAATCTCACATTGAATAAGAATGTGGTGACTTGAGCATTTATAAATCAGATATGTTTATCATTTCATGAATTTAAAAATTGAATTTTCTATTATAATAAAAACTAGAAGGAGTAATAAATTAAATTTCTTAATTGAAATTTTTAATTTTTCGTAATTTATTCTAAGAGGTTTTATATTTAGGGATGCGAAAAGAAAAGAAAATACTAATCTGTATAAAAATTAAATGTGAAAATATTATTTTAGAAAACTATTTATTCAATCTTTTAAAAAATTTAATATTATTTTATCCAATACAAAATATCCATTAGAATTTGTACATGTATGATTTTTTGGTATGCTAAAGTAAAGTATTTTGCCCTTATACGACTCATGTTTGAGGGGTTGTGTATATGTTTGGTTTTCAGGTTTGATTATTGAATGGAACAAATTTAACCTGGACTCAGTATAGCTCATCCCGATTAATGATTTGTCTAGAAGAACATGGTCGGGTTGAAATAGTTGATGAGTCAGGTTGATTATGTTGGCCCTGCAAAGTAATATATGGTTGAAATATGATAGATTATGCATTTATGGATGATTGAGGATATCTTGGCTAAAGATTTGAGCAATCAAACCTGGTTCCCAATCATCACTAAGAGGTCATATGAACCGGGGGAAATCTATCGAGGGAAATCACATTAAATTTTCTCTAATTGGGCTTTGTGCAAGATGGGTTAGAACTGTCATATAAGGAGAAGAGCGCAAGGAGAACAAATATACCTAATTCATAAGAGAATTCAATTTTGACTTTAGTGATTCTCACTAATATAGTTATCATTTGTAACACTCACATATTCCAACGACGATTCAACCCCATTTCATAATGGTGAAGGTTGCCACCGGTAGTAACAATAACAACAGCGACCAAGCTATCATATAAGAGATGCTAACCTCTATGGAGAAATTACTTATCCAAAACAAAGTGTTACAATAGAGTGTTTATGAATTACTATAACAACAATAAAATAAACAGTCAAATATGGTAAAGGGGGGAGCTTATAAATTCCCAACCACTCGCAATGGAGATATGGGATGCTCGATCCTCGACAATTTCAAACCACCACATTTGGTGTTATTCAACGACACAAGCGATCTCCCAAGAACACATGATTGACATTAACATCCATATGGTTGTCATAGGGGTCAATGACTCATTGAAGTACAAAATAATGGACAAAACGTTCAAGGAGGTCGTTGTCATACCCCAAATTTGCCCCTGTATCAATAAATTCATTCATTTATCATGATATTTTCATCATTTGCATATCATGGCATGCATTCCTTTCAGCATAATGCTTAAAAAGTCAACCAGAATAATTTTTCGGTTTTACAGATAGATCGGTTGAATCAATTTTCAATTTGGGATAAATTTAGCGGGAGAAAATTTTTCCGTTGGACTTGCAGCTGCCTGTTTTGTTCATCTTCGATTTGCATAGTTTAACCTAGTGTGCTCGTTTTATTTTTTTGACTTTTCGAATGATCGCATTTTGATCAGTGTGAGCCTTTTCAACTGAGTACTTTTTACTGTGAGATTTGATCCACATCTATCGGTTTTATCGAACTTTATTTCGCGTAGATTATTTTAATGTGTTTATTTTATTATTTCGGGCATTTTTACGCCCGATTTTTATTTACTTTAATTCCTTTTATTTTTATTTTTTTTCAAAATGTTGAGAAAAAATAAATAGATGTAAATAATTAATCTATTTTATTTTATTTGCTTTATTAAAAAAGATATTAAATTTCATTTAATTTCATTTTGCACTCATTTTATCTCATAAAATATCCAAGGACTATTTGGGAATTTGCATTGAATTGTAACCCTAGAACCCTAATATAAATAGCAAGTTTATGCATTGAAAGAAAGGGAGAGCTAACCAATGACCAGGCGACGCCTTTCATTGTCCTCTCTCTCTCTCTCTCTCTCTCTCTCTCTCTCTCTCTCTCTCTCTCTCTCTCTCTCTCTCTCATTTGAAAATAAATAAATAAAGATGGAGAAAAATGTTGGAAAAGGTTCATTCTCTCAGTGACTACTTTCATACTCCCTTCAACAACTCCCTCCCTAAAAAAACAACATAACCCCATCTTCAATTCCGTTCACACACATGCAAAACCCACTCTTTTTTTCTAACACACCAAAAACGTAAATCATTCCATCGACAATAGTAAGGCAGCCTTCACTCCAAAACTACCACCAAGTGGCACCATCCACAACCGAAACAAACCCCATATCACTCCACCCTCCATGTGAACTTTTGGCCATTTTCTTCTTGACACACATAACCTTATCTTGCATCTCCTTCCCGCATACTGTTAGAACATAAACACTACCTCTAACTTTTCTTTCCCCCATCTTCAAAAAAATCTTACCAATATAACCACATGTCTACTGTTCTCATCCGCACCATCCTTCCACCAAGTCCAAACGTAAACCATGCAAACTTTAACAAACATTCACCTTACTCAACTCATCCTTCTTCACAACGTACATATAACCTCACGTCCAAACTCACCAAACTTCAAACCAACCTTCTAAACACCAAACCACATATTACCCTCATCATTCCCCTACTTTTAATCTCATGAAACCAGTAATGTAGAAGATTACTCCCAAAGGTTTGATGGACAAGATTCATATGAATGAAGGCATGCAATGGATTTCAGGGTTAGCCACTGAGAGATGTAGAGGCTCAAATTTTGACTTTGAGAATGGAAGATTCGTGAAGTCGTGGGAAGGGGACAGAATTCACGAGACCCACGCTTATCTCCGGCAACACCATCTCGACAACCATTTGCAACAAGCAACAACTCGGTTTCGCTCACCATGTCTCGACTTCGACAGCACTGAAAACATCACAACACAATATCAGTAACCATTTGAATCGAGTTTTCTTTTGTGTTGTGATATATGTTGTTTTAAATGTATAGTTAATTTTCAATTATCAGTTGTATTTGTTTTCGTTATGTCGTTGTTAGATTTTATTTTTGATGTTGTAAATAAACTTGTAATGATGTAAATAGTTTGTGTGTGTGCTACTATTTTCATTTTATCGCATTTAAATAGGATTGAATTCGCAGATTCAGCATGATTTATATATCGTTATTCTGCCGAATCTTCATTTGACATGATGATGCATACGTATTGTTGTTTGTTATTTATCATCGAATCGAAATTAGATCCTAACACATTGCGTATTTTCTGCTAGATTTATTTGTCAATATCGCGTTGCTTTAATTTTGTTTTCAATTGCGATGAGCGTATTTTGCTTAAGCAAGTTGCTGGCCGGTTTTCTTTTGTTTAGTGCGACATTGTAATTCAGTTGTCGTTACATTTTAATTCGATTTTGTATGCGATTTTGATGGTTTGGCATAGCGATAATTCGCATTTTGTTTTTCTCCGCTTTGCATTTCAACATGTGACTTTTGCTTTCGTGATGTTATATTTTGTTGTATTTTGATTTATTTACGATGATTGTGCTTATGCGTTAGCAACTTGTGATTCGATTGGTGTTGAGATAGAACGACTTAATGTTGTTACATTTAAATCAAATTCAATTTTTGTGTTTAGCATCTTTGCACCGCACGTCTTCGCATTACGTGAAATCAATTCGTGTCCTCGCGTTATGATACCTTGATACGTGCACACTTCAGTTTTGTTACTTTTTTTATTAAATTGTTATGAATGCATGTTGTAATTATTTTGTATGCGCTTATATCCTCTTATTTTGTTGTGTGTTATGTCATTTGGTGATTCAATTGGTTTGCGGCATTACGTTATGCCATCGCGCTAGAATTTGCGCCATCACACTAGAATCTGTGCCCCTCGTGATGCAATTCACACCCTTATGTTACGCTTTTCACCTTTCATTTCATCACCATTTCAAAATCATTCAAAAACATTCATAACGCAAATCAAACCTCAATCAACATCGAGCACATTTCCTATATTAAAAAACACAATACTTAATCATTATCAAACATCTTTCCACAAATAAATATGAAAAGGGAATGTGGTGTATATCACGCTTTTCCCAAGGGTTTGGATACGAGGTATTTATATCGACCTTCAGAGCGCTCACCATCCCTTTAAAAAAATCTTAACACGATTGATGCCAAAATCATTTCTATAATACATTAGATGAAAAAGGAACGCAGTGTATATCACGCTATCCTTGAGTGTTTGGATATGGGGTGTATATCTCTACCATCTGAATGTTCGTCTACCAACCAAAAATACCTAATTAAATTTAACCCTTTCACAAATAAGAAGAAAAAGGAAAATGGTTTATATCACAATTTCCCCGAGTGTTTGAATATGAGGTGTATATATTGACCATCCAAGTTGTCGTCATCGCCCAAAAACAATCCAACACATTCAAACTTTTTCCTTTTGACTTCAAAACCCCAAACTCTTTTTTTTTAACGAAAGATGTTTCGTCTAGAGACGATGCAAAACAACGCTTTGACCACTTATATGTGTGAGTGAGCTAAGCGATGTTTTCCCGTGAATGTTGATTTGTAAATCCATGTTGACGTGTTGAAAACGCCCCCTTCTCCACTGTTGTGGGTAAGCAATGTTTTCCGTTCGACAGGGACAAAATAATTTTTGCTAAAATTGACCCTCAAACAAACATTTTCTACCCATAACTACATAGCCTTAGTTCTCCATAACACCTGAAGATACGCAGGAACGAGATTCAAAGTATCATCAGCACCCTAATAAAAAACTTACTTTTTAGTCCTAAGGAATGCTAACATTTTTCTAAGTTAACACTTATCGCAAAGCTAACTAAATAGTTTTCGTTGAGTACAACGGATGTGAGGGGTGTTAATACCTTCCCCTCGCATAATCGACCCCCGAACCCGATTTGGTTGTTAAGACCATATCTTTGTCATATTTAGGGGTTTTATCGATATTTTCCTTTTCCTTTTTGGAATAAATAAAGTTTGGTGGCGAATCTATTTATCATCCGCGAGCGTGCAATTCACTCGTGGTCATTCTTTGGCGCCGCGACAGCCGCCCTCAAGAGGTACATGGTCTTTCTTAAGTTCTCAGTATCGAGCAACCAGGATCTGATAAAAAAGATGGTTCGCTATTTTTCTGCCAGCAAGCATGGAAAATTTTTCACTATAAGCTTATTCAATGTTTGACAAGGCTATTCTTAATTCATGCGTGAGTATTTGGCCGAATTTAATGAAGAGCCCATAAAGGTCGCCAACCCGAACCAAGATATATTTGTTGGAGCTTTCTAGAACAACCCACGACCGAGCACTTCATTGAATCCTTGGTAAAAAAAGTTGCAGCTTTGATGGAAGATATTATGGCAAGACCAGAATGTTATATCAAAGGAAAAGAAAGAAACGCTGAAAAAGAACCTGAGATGCAAAAGAGAAAGGTGAAGAAATTGAAGTATCAGGCTAGTGAAGGAATCAGAACACAATACCAATTCAAGAAAAGGTTGCATTCAAGCCTTCCAGAAGGCCCTTAGAGAATTTTACGACACAAAACACAATGAGGGAATAGATCTTCCAAGATTTCTACCACACCAAGGTTTTTCAAGAACCCTTTTCCCCAAAAGTAGATATGATGGGGGAATGGGTCAGAGATATGGTTCAAGCATCACAAGATATATGGTCACCACAAAGATGATTCTCACCACATGAAGCGAGAGATTAAGAAGCTAATTTAATATAATTTCTTATAGAAGTACGTACGAGGTAGCTTCTAGAGTTTGAGAAAAAGAGCACCATAGACGAGGATAAACCACTAAGGAGCACCCCTAATTATGAAAACTCAGAGCCAGGGAGAAAGACATGACTATAACCAAGTGACTCACAATTTGAATATGATTGTGGGACGCTTAGTTGGAGGAGAAATGATTGACTCGTAGATAAAGAGATATGTCCACCAAGTAATGCATATTGCCAATGTTCGACTCAGAGATAAAATAGTTTCCTCTCTTGAAATTAGTTTTCCAATAGAGACACAAAAGGAGTATTACCCCCCACAAAAAGACTTCCTGGTGATTAGCTAATAGATGTAGAGCTGGAATATCAAGAGAGTCCCGACGTACCCCGACAACTCAGTTGATGTCCTTTATAGGATGCATTTCAAGGTTTAAAGATAGACATTGAGCTTCTGCAGCCTTTCAAAGGCTTGTTGATAGGTTATTTTATTGAACAGATGCATGTCCTAGGATATGTCTCAATGTTGAAGACGCTCAAAGTGGGAAGGAATGCCAAGTCCATAGAATTAAGATACTTAGAGGTGAACTCCTTTTCCTCGTATAATATTATACTTGGCAGGCTTACACTCAACACTTTAGGAGCTTTTATATATACCCTATATATGACAATAAATAAAACCTAGATAACGGGCGGGTAGGCATGATTAGAGGCGATCAGGAAATGGCAAGAAAATGTTATCAATATAACTTAAGGCTTAAAATAAGGGGGAAATTACCTCATCATGCAAAGCCCCTATGTTCAATTATGTTGATTTAGACCCCGGGGATGACTACTTGGAAGACAAGTTGACACCCATGGAAGATTTGAAAATAATACAAATAGGTCCTCATAATCACCAAACCACTCAGATAGGGACATCAATAATGAAGAGGAAGAGAGTGAAATTATCTATTTGCTTCAGAAGAGTATATACATGTTCCCATGGGCACCTTCAGATATTCCTGAAATAGACCCTAACATATTATGACATCATGTCACTATGAAACATGGATTTAAATCCTCACCTAGAGAAAGCATAAAGAAGGTGAAGACACGACGAGAGTAACTATCTCCAAAGAGATGAATAAATTGAAATATGTTAGTTTTATACGAGATATTAAATGCCCGATTTGGTTGGATAACATTGTGAAGGTGAAGACGATGTTAGGGAAATGGTATTTGTGCCTATATTTCACCGACCTCAGTCAAGCATGTCTAAAGGAACCATACCAACTGTCAAGCATTGACACATTGATTGACGTTCCCCGAGTTTTTGTGTCTTGAGTTTTATGGATGCCTACTTGAGATACAACCAAATAAGGATAAACCCTTGACACGCTCTAAAAATGGAGTTCATGACTAATCATAATAACTATTATTACGAGATTGTTCCATTCAGCTTGAAGAATGTTGGAACGACCTGTCAGAGGTTAATGGATGTTGTTTTCTCTAATCAGATTTATTAGAACCTAGAAGTCTATATTGATGACATGGTCGTCAAGACCCCGATGAAGATAATCACATTGATTACCTAAGAGTGTATTTGACGTCTGTAAGAAGGTATAATATGTGTTTGAACCGTGACAAGAGTTATTTTGGAGTAGAAGTTGGAAAGTTCTAGGGGTTCGTGTTAACTAGGAGAGGAATTGAGGAAAATCATGACAAGGGCTAGGAAATCATCAACATGAGAAGTTTGATCTTCGTAAAAGAGGTTCAACAATCGACTAACAGGATCGTTGCGTTATCCCGGTTCCTATCATGCTCAGGTGAAAAATCTATTCATTTATTTAGAACCTTAAGAAAGGTAAAAAATGGACAAAGGAGTGCGAAAAGCCATTTTAATAGTTTAATAACTTCTTGGCGGTCCCTTTAGTGCTTACCTGCCTAAATAATGAAGCACCCTTATACTTGTTGTAGTACCCTAAATTTTGACCAGGGGTTTGTTACTATTTTTTGATTTTTCTGTACTGCCAGGGGTGTCAGTGGGACGTTAATGGGCCTGAAATTGCTAATACTCTTGGGTCCACTTTGGAATTGGGCTAGTATAGAGGGTTTTTTGTTTGTTTTATTTAGTGGGGGCTAGTTCATTTTTTTAATAATAATGTGTCAGTTTTTATTTATTGTAGAGATATCTATTTCAGAGTTAATTATATATAAAAAGATAAATTGTTTTGAATATTATTATTGGTTTTAGTCAAATAATTGTTTGCTTTGATTTATTTTAAGTTAAAGGTCATTAGGGTTAAATTATAGGTTTAGGTTTGGTCATTTAAGATTAATTATTATTTAGGGTCTTTATTTAAAATGTTAAGTCTTGATTATATTAATCTGATTATTACGGTTGGCTTAATAGGTTTTTGTACTATTACTAATATTAGCATTTGAAATTTTTAGCATTAATTATGTGTTAAGATGGATTATTAAGGTTATTATTAGGGAGAGGGACCGGTAATATTTTATTGGGGGTATTACATTATCCTTTTATTATTTATTTTATTTTTATTTTTATCTTTTTTTTTTTACGGTCAAAATTGTTGACCGAGGGAAGTCATCTTCTTCCCAATTCACTAACCCTAACTTGCGCAAGTGGAAGTAAATCAGATCAAACCAGATTTTGTTTTAATCAGAAAATCAATAGCATTCAATTTCTTTAATAATTACAATCGGATCAAATAAATGTAAGATTACAAATTACAATATGATTAAGTACAAAATCAAACCCTAATTCTAAAAACTGGATCAAATCAAAATACACAAAAAATTTCCCAAACAAGATCAACCTAATCAAAGTTCTAAAACCTAAACCTAATCTTGAGTCTATAAAAGAAAAAGAAAATAGAGGAAAAGGGTTAGACGGAGAGAGGGGGAAAAAGAAGGGAAACAGGGGCGACGAATCACTTGAAAGCTCCATAAATCGTCACCTGCAAACAAAGGAAGAAAGGGATTAGGACTTGGAAACGGAGAAAGAAAAAGGAAAGGAAGCCACATAATTTGGACACGGCAAGGAGGGTGAGTGATCCTTAGCTTCCATTTGTTGTTGTCGTAGAATCGTTATCGCGTCTCATGGTTGTTGGTGATTCTGGGGTCGATTGCTTGTTTGGGGGTTTGATTTAGGGTTTTCTGGGTTTTGGTAAGGGTTAGGGTTCTTGGGTAAGGGTTAGGGTTCATGCGATGAACCCTAGGGTTCATCGTTTAAGGCTTAGGGATCTTGAGTTTAGGTGAAATTCTGGGTTTAGGATGAAGGGTGGGGTTAGGGTTCATGTTTTGGGGGTTAGGGTTTTTGGCGTTTGAGGTTTCCGGTTGAATCCTCAACCGGATTCTGGAATAAAGGGGTGGTTAGTGATGTCGCGCGGTGGCCGGAGGCCATACCGACGACGGAAATTTAGAGAGAGGGGAGAGCTCGTTGAGAGAGAGAGAGAGGCTAAGAGAGAGAAAAAATGGTTCCAAATGAACCATTTCTGAAGGGTGTGAGGTTTTATACCATCCCCCCTCGCTGTTAGATCTAGGACGCGTGGCCCTCTACTGGCCGTACGATTCTTTGACCTTGACTCTTCCGGTGAAGGAGAAATCATGGTACTCCTGTCGTGGACTTTCAATCTCAATCGTCCGTTTGGCTTACCTTGGGAGTATGTTAATCCAGCGTGTAATATTTGATCTGGCATAACCTCAGTCAACGCAATCCAACGCACCAGATTGAGAGTCAGCTGCGTGACTCTCTGGGTGCGAACCACCCCCCACGCTGGGCTTTTGGCCATTGGGCTTTACGCCCAATGCTATCTACACCCCCAGTTTTAATGGGCCATTGGATTTTCAAAGGAAAATACACCCCCTGGGTGTCTATTTAATTAATTAAGTTAATCATTTGATAAAATTAGTTAATTAGGGTTAAAGTACTAATTAGGATTCTAAAATAGGAATTTAGGATAAAATTGAGGGTTTAGGGATTATTTTGGGATTTTTGTTTTTTTATTTTGTTAAACTTATTTTTACCTTTTTATTAAAAAATCACAATTAAATCAATTCCTTGATTTAAGTTGTGAAAAATATTTTTCTATTTAATTTGTTAATTTAGGTTTTTTGTTCTGTTATTATTTAATTTAAATTCTTAATTTTCATTTAGATGTGGTGGTAATTAAGTTTTTTATAACTTATGTAAATAAAATGTTATAAAGGATTTGTTTTTTAGGAAAATTGTTTTTTTTTTAAAAAGGGATAAATATGGGATTGTGATAAAAAATAAATTATTCTTGGGATATAAATATTTTTTTAGGGATTATTTGGAATTTAGATATTATTCTCTTATTTGGATTAATCTGGATATAAATTTTGTTTCTTATCATAACGACATGTTTAACTTTTTATTTCTTTTTTCTGTTAAAATTAGAAATTTGCTTTCTAAAGGATATTTAAGGAATTTTTATTTAAGGGATTTTAACTTGGGATAAAGCTCTTGGTCCGAGAGCCTAAATAAAGGATGGGATTTGGGATTGAGAAATTAAGCTCTTGATATCCGAGAGTATAAATAAAAGGATTAAGGGATAAAGCTCTTGGTTCGAGAGCCTAATTAAGGGATGGGATATGGATTTTTGGGATAAAACTCTTCCTCCGAGAGTATAAACAATGGACAAAGGGATTTAAGGGATAGAACTCCTCATCTAGGAGTATAAACACTAGATTTAAGGTATAGAACTCTTTATCCAAGAGTATAAATAGTGGATGGGATTTAGGGATATGATTTGGGATTTAGGAATAGGATTAGGGGGTAGGAATAGGGGAGGTGAACTACGGTTACTCTGATCCTTCATTTTGAGGGTACGTAGGCATAGGGTTGCAAACCAACCCTAGCGAGTATAATTAGGAAAAAACTTAGGTTTTCTATTCATTTAGACAAACAAACATACCCTAAACTCAAAGGTGGATCCCATTGAGTACAATGGAAGTGAAGGGTGCCTAACACCTTCCCTTCACTTAAATGACTCCCGAACCGTAGGAATCTCTACCTTAGGATAGGATATTTAGGTTTATCATTATTTTCCTTTAAAAAATATGGTGGCGACTCGAATATTTTTGCCGGTCGCGACAGCTGGCGACTCTGTTGGGGACTCCTTCCTAGCGAGAGTTAATCATAGCCTTAGGATTTAGGGATTTATTTGTCTTGGATGTTATTTTGGTTTTTTTTTAGTTTTTTATTGTTATTTATTTATTTTTATTTCATATATTTATTTATTTAACATTTTGTTTTTTTGTATTATCATGCAAGGGATTGGGACATAAAAAAAAAGGAGTGAAGCTAAAACCCAAAGCTTAGAGGATAACCCTAGAACCTAAAGTGGAACGGAAATGTTTTTGCGGGGGACGCAACGTCCCTTAAAATGAATTGATGCCACACTCAGAGTATATCCTTCCAAAGTCGTCCTCACGAAAGGGCTAGCCCCTCTCGTAGTGGAATGATTTGGATGTGGTCTGTGACTGAGAACCTTAACCTAACCCACACCAATCATGAACCTTATGTATTCAACCCTCAAGAGTTATTACTAGGGTCCTATCCCAAATGAGACTTATCCTGAAGGATTACCGTAGGAAGGCTTGCTCCTTCTCATGGTAAAACAAAGGTATAGTCTAAACATTTTGGGGTCGTTTTGCTGTCCAAATTTTTATAACCTACATGTGAGGGGAGGGGGTAGTCTTAACTTAGATCCAGCCTGTTATAGGGAGCCTACCTAGTTAGGTTCATGCTTGCATTTTCACCTTACCCTAACCAAGTAAAAAACAAAGAACAAAATGTCCATGTCATCATGCATTTAAAAACTTTTTTTGCATATATGCATTTTTGTGGGGAATTTCAAGATGCGTTGTAGGAATATGGGAAAGATTGATTCAAATAAAAGGGCTACCCTACGCATCAAAATGCTAAGTGCTGATTTACAAAGTCTCAAAGGCCTTTAAGACTTAATGCCAAATCTGCTCAAGGGATGGTTATACACAAGCATGGAAGGATCCTCGATCTCTTAGGGACTCACAGAAAGGTAGAGGCCATAACTACTCTTGCACAATCCTCCTCTACGTGACTTCCCCTTCAAGGATTTTCAACTAGCTCTTACGCTATACTTGGATTTACAAGGAGAAGAAAAAACTTACAAGGGGCATGAAAAAAAATAAGGAAAAGAAAAAGCAACAAAAAAAACATAAAAAGAAAAATGGTCAAGCTTAAAAAAAAACTCAGCTGTACCCCTTGAAGATACATCATCTCACTACAAGGAGGATAGGGAAGTGCAAGAGCTTAAGAAAGGATACTTGGAGGAGTTTAAAGCTCATTTGAAGAAGGCATTGGGGGCATCCACTTAGTTTACGCCTTCTTAAGTTCAGGGGCATCCGTCTTGGGATTATTGTTTTGGGTTGTTCTCGAGGAATTATTGTTATAAGGCATTTTGGATTTGGGATTGGCTAATGGATTTGGATTTGATATTCTAGGTGTATGGGTTTCATCCTTTGGATATATTCATCTATGACTACAATGGATTTTGAAATTCCCCCCAAATAAAGATTTTAAAAATTATTTAGCATACATCATGCATATTCACACATTCATCACCAGCATGCATTCAATATAAGGAAAAATAAAAAAAAATCATTTTTTTTAAAACTTCGTCTCAGGCATAACAATCTGACTTCCCGACCTCACACTCGAGTGTACCAAAGGAAAGCTATGGATCAGATGGAGAAGGATATGGTTACTCTAAGAGGAGAAATGGATACTGTCAAGGAGAATGTGGAAGAAATGAAAAGCCAGATTGATCAACTGACACTTGCCGTCCAGAATTTGATAGCCAGAAGAACCAAGTCAAGCCAGCGAAGGAAGGTTCCTACTCCTACCTACTATGTTGAAGACAATAACACCCTACTAGGTTTTGTCCATGATCTAGAACATGAGGAGACTGAAACTACTAAGCACAAAACTGTTAACCAACCTCTCGAGGGAACCGTCTCTCCACATATTTCCAATGGGGCACCTCATACTACTTACAGACCTACTCCACGGGAGAACTACGCGTACGAGGGTGAAAATCCAAGACAGGTGGCCTTCGAAAATAAAGGAACCACTGTTAGGGAAAGGAGATGGATTGATGATAAGTACAAAGCACTTGAGGAAAGGTTAAAGGTCGTGGAGGGACTCAATGTTCTTGGAGTGGATGCCTTGGAAATGTGTCTGGTGCCTGATGTGGTCATACCTCCTAAGTTTAAGGTACCTAACTTCGAGATGTATAAAGGAGTTAGTTGTCCCAAAAATCGCATCCGGATGTTTTCCCGGAAGATGGGGGCTCATGCTAAAAATGAAAAGCTGATGATGCATGTTTTCCAAGACAGCCTTAGTGGGGCATCTTTGGATTGGTACGTACAACTGGAGAGGACTCACATCAAGGATTGGGAGGATCTAGTAAGTGCCTTCATAAGGCAATACCAGTATAATGTAGACATGGCCCCTGATCGCATACAATTACAAAACATGTCTAAAAAAGGGAACGAATCTTTTAAGGAGTATGCCCAGAGATGGAGGGAGCTAGCCTCTCGTGTTCAACCTCCATTGCGGGAAAGCGAGCTAGTGGATACATTCATGGGAACTCTGCAAGGACTATACTATGAAAGGATGATTGGGGTAGTCTTAACAGGATTCATTGACTTGGTTATCATTGGAGAGAGGATTGAGAACGGTTTAAAGACAGGAAAGATTGGGTAGTCATCCTCCGACCAACATAACAATAAGGGGTACCTCGAAAACAACTCAAAGGACAATGATGTCAGTGTTATAGACCCTGAAGATCCAAATCTGGGAGATAATGCATTACTGGGGCACGTTGGGGCAACAGTCAGCACCATGGAAGGGATGGAAGATGAATTCCTTATTAATAAGGAAGACACAACATACTGGGGCAAACAGTGGGAGATACCTGAGGAGAAGGATTTGTTTGGGCTGGGTTACAAACCGGCTAATGAAGGATTAGAAGACGATTTCCATGGTGCGGGATTTGGAATTTGGGATCATATGGCCTTAATGGAAGAGGAATAAAGGAATGCCTAATTCTAACAATTGGAGAACTATCGGGATTTCTGAGATGATTTTTGTTCCGAAGTAATTTACTTTTTCTTAAAATAATAATAAGCCCCTTGCTATGCCCAAGGCAAGTGGACAAAGCTTTGTAGGGCCACCTTTTATTCCATTGGATTATTTCTATCAATCAATTTACATTTTGTTTTCAATCAAGATCTTTTTCTTTCATTTTCTGTTTATTCAAAATGGTAATATACCTTCTTTCAATATTTTCATTTCTAGCACTTCGTTCCAAAGGGGATATATAAAAAAATAATAATAATAATAAAAAATTCCCTCCCCGTGCAAATTTAAAAATGAACCTATTAAAATTGACACCGCTATAATCTCGAATGACTCCGAATTACCGATAACCAAGCGGAAGAGGGTGATGAGGACGAGTGTGAGCTTCCCGAAGAGTTAGCCAGACTGTTGAGGCAAGAGGACAAGGAAATACAACCTCATCAGGAACCAGTGGATGTGATCAATCTGGGAACTGAGGAAGATAGGAAAGAGGTCAAAGTCATGCTTCTCCGGATAAGGATATAAAGGAAAGACTGATCGAGCTATTGCGAGGATACTTCGACGTTTCTGCATGGTCATACCAAGATACGCCAGGACTTGATACAAGCATCGGCAAGCACAAACCACTACTTAAACTAGAATGCACGCCAATCAAGCAAAAGTAGAGGAGGACTAGATCAGATATGATCCTCCAGATCAGGGAAGAAGTAAAGAAGCAATTCGACTTTTTGTCACAAGGTAACACCTGTTGGGCTAAAGAACGTAGGAGTAACTTATCAAAGGACTATGGGGCATAAAGAGATAGAGGTTCATATGGATGATACGATTACCAAGTCACAAAAGGAAGAAGATCACATAACTAACTTGCAAAAGTTGTGAATCAGTTAAGGAAATTCAAGTTACGACTAAGGCCTACAAGGAGTACCTATGGAACCAGATCTGGAAAATATCAGGGTCCACGGTCAGTCAAAAGGGAAAAAGGACAAAATGAAAGCCACCTATATTAGTGCCACCAGGCCCAAGGAGACTACTCATAATGTACCTAACAAAATTTGAGAATCCAATGGATTGTGAAACTTTGGACTCCTATGAAGGACCTAGACCTGGATCTCGAGGGAAACTTATATTTGCATAAGGGCAGGGGCTATCAATCGAAATTTAGGATCATAAAGGAAGCTAATCTGGATAAGGAAGAATGGGTGCAAACTAGGCTCAATCAGCTAACCTCATATAAGGGAAACGTGTGGTTATGGGCAGTTATATCCACATGGGAATTAAGAGAGCGTTTGACAAAGAAATTCGTCCTCGCCTACGCGAAGAGGGAGACTTGGGTTAAGGAAAATATTACCGATCCATGAAAACCACCACGTCAAATGGACCCCACCCTATGAAGGGCCATATGTTGTGAAGGGTGCCTCCTCTGGCGGAGCACTAATATTAACAACCGTGGATGGAGCGGATTTATCGCGACTTGTGAACTCTGATTCGGTAAAAAAGCTATGCCTAGAAAAAGAGGATGAAAGCCCGCTAGGTCGAAAACCCTAAAAGGGCGACTTAGGCAAAAATTAGGGCGTCCCGGTGGATTGAAAACTCGAAAGAGCAATCCAGGAAAAAATTATGGATTTGGATAAAAATAATACCCGACAAGTCGAAAATCCTAGAGGGCGGCTTAGTCGAAAAAATGGTATATCATCCCAGTGGACTAAGACTCTAAAAAGAGCGGTTCAGGAAAAAGTTAGGGATATCCAAAGGGCATATGACTGAAAATACTCAAGTCACCCCGTAACAGGAATTCATAAGGGAGCGATCATTCCAGCCGTCATCTTGAGAAGCGAAGTGTAGTGGTCTTGGAGTCTTAGGGATATTAGCTGGTGTTAAATTTAATAGGATCATAAATAAATTTGTTTTCTTATTGCCATTTTACATCTTTCTTGATTTTCGGTAATATCTCCTTATGAGAATTACCCTCCTTGCTTATCATTGCCCATTTGCGGGCCAATTCTCAATAAATTTGCTTTTCAAATACATTTCTTTGCCTCCTAAATTATTCCGCTTGATGACAAGGTGTCGATTAATTGTGAGATAATGCATTGAAATATCAGGTATAAATAAAAGCTTTAAAAAGGAAAAATGGATTTTACTTCAGTTTTTGGAATCATCGAAGGGATCATATTTTTCCAAAGCAGGATATAGGGTCTATACACTGACAAGAATGTACGTTACAATCTAACCAACATGGGAGGTTCTTTAATGGCATGTTAAACAGGAATCAAGAGTATCATGGCTCACTACGATTATCAAGGTCTCAAGGGTCAGGGAGTCAGGACGTTATGAAAACTTTTATTTCAGACAAACGCATGCATTACATATCATAAAAGAGGCGTTAGCCCAAATCATGCATCAGTCATGTCGCTACGCTCTAGCATCTAACATGCACTCATAAACGCAAACATGCATACATGCATAGTGTTCATAACCATCATTAGGGATTTCACCAAGGGATTTTATTTAAATTTCAAGGGGGTTTATTGGATTTTTCATTAAGGGATTTATCAGGGATTCTACAAAATTCCTATCCAGGGATTTTTTATCTAAAAAGTTTTTCAAGGGGTTCAATTGGATATTTCCCCAAGGGTTCATTACCAGGGATTTTAGGGTATCAACTTAGCACCTATCGGGTTCTGCGGTCAAAATTAGGGTCCTTCTTATGTTTAATCGTCTCCTCCTCAAAAGGAGGAAGGCTCATCGACATCATCCTTCTGATTCGAAGACGATTAAATAGGGGAAATTGTAGTACCCTAATTTTTGACCAGGGGTTTGTTACTATTTTTAGATTTTTCTGTACTGCCAGGGGTGTCAGTGGGACGTTAATGGGCCTGAAATTGCTAATACTCTTGGGTCCACTTTGGAATTGGGCTAGTATAGAGGGTTTTTTGTTTGTTTTATTTAGTGGGGGCTAGTTCATTTTTTTAATAATAATGTGTCAGTTTTTATTTATTGTAGAGATATCTATTTTAGAGTTAATTATATATAAAAAGATAAATTGTTTTGAATATTATTATTGGTTTTAGTCAAATAATTGTTTGCTTTGATTTATTTTAAGTTAAAGGTCATTAGGGTTAAATTATAGGTTTAGGTTTGGTCATTTAAGATTAATTATTATTTAGGGTCTTTATTTAAAATGTTAAGTCTTGATTATATTAATCTGATTATTACGGTTGGCTTAATAGGTTTTTGTACTATTACTAATATTAGCATTTGAAATTTTTAGCATTAATTATGTGTTAAGATGGATTATTAAGGTTATTATTAGGGAGAGGGACCGGTTATATTTTATTGGGGGTATTACATTATCCTTTTATTATTTATTTTATTTTTATTTTTATCTTTTTTTTTTTACGGTCAAAATTGTTGATCGAGGGAAGTCATCTTCTTCCCAATTCACTAACCCTAACTTGCGCAAGTGGAAGCAAATCAGATCAAACTAGATTTTGTTTTAATCAGAAAATCAATAGCATTCAATTTCTTTAATAATTACAATCGGATCAAATAATGTAAGATTACAAATTACAATCTGATTAAGTACAGAATCAAACCCTAATTCTAAAAACTGGATCAAATCAAAATACACCAAAAATTTCCCAAACAAGATCAACCTAATCAACGTTCTAAAACCTAAACCTAATCTTGAGTCTATAAAAGAAAAAGAAAATAGAGGAAAAGGGTTAGACGGAGAGAGGGGGAAAAAGAAGGGAAACAGGGGCGACGAATCACTTGAAAGCTCCATAAATCGTCACCTGCAAACAAAGGAAGAAAGGTATTAGGACTTGGAAGCGGAGAAAGAAAAAGGAAAGGAAGCCATATAATTTGGACACGGCAAGGAGGGTGAGTGATCCTTAGCTTCCATTTGTTGTTGTCGTAGAATCGTTATCGCGTCTCATGGTTGTTGGTGATTCTGGGGTCGATTGCTTGTTTGGGGGTTTAATTTAGGGTTTTCTGGGTTTTGGTAAGGGTTAGGGTTCTTGGGTAAGGGTCAGGGTTCATGCGATGAACCCTAGGGTTCATCGTTTAAGGCTTAGGGTTCTTGGGTTTAGGTGAAATTCTGGGTTTAGGATGAAGGGTGGGGTTAGGGTTCATGTTTTGGGGGTTAGGGTTCATGTTTTAGGGGTTAGGGTTCTTGGCATTTGAGGTTTCCGGTTGAATCCTCAACCGGATTCTGGAATAAAGGGGTGGTTTGTGGTGTCGCACGGTGGCCGGAGGCCATACCGGCGACGAAAATTTAGAGAGAGGGGAGAGCTCATTGAGAGAGCGAGAGGCTAAGAGAGAGAAAGAATGGTTCCAAATGAACCATTTCTGAAGGGCGTGAGGTTTTATACCATCCCCCCTCGCTGTTAGATCTAGGACGCGTGGCCCTCTACTAGCCGCACGATTCATTGACCTTGACTCTTCGGTGAAGGAGAGATCATGCTACTCCTGTCGTGGACTTTCAATCTCAATCGTCTGTTTGGCTTACCTTGGGAGCATGTTAATCCAGCGTGTAATATTTGATATGGCATAACCTCAGTCAACGCAATCCAACGCACCAGATTGAGAGTCAGCTGCGTGACTCTCTGGGTGCGAACCACCACCCACGCTGGGCTTTTGGCCATTGGGCTTTACACCCAATGCTATCTACACCCCCAGTTTTAATGGCCCATTTGATTTTCAAAGGAAAATACACCCCCTGGGTGTCTATTTAATTAATTAAGTTAATCATTTGATAAAATTAGTTAATTAGGGTTAAAGTACTAATTAGGATTCTAAAATAGGAATTTAGGATAAAATTGAGGGTTTAGGGATTATTTTGAGAGAGGGGAGAGCTCATTGAGAGAGCGAGAGGCTAAGAGAGAGAAAGAATGGTTCCAAATGAACCATTTCTGAAGGGCGTGAGGTTTTATACCATCCCCCCTCGCTGTTAGATCTAGGACGCGTGGCCCTCTACTAGCCGCACGATTCATTGACCTTGACTCTTCGGTGAAGGAGAGATCATGCTACTCCTGTCGTGGACTTTCAATCTCAATCGTCTGTTTGGCTTACCTTGGGAGCATGTTAATCCAGCGTGTAATATTTGATATGGCATAACCTCAGTCAACGCAATCCAACGCACCAGATTGAGAGTCAGCTGCGTGACTCTCTGGGTGCGAACCACCACCCACGCTGGGCTTTTGGCCATTGGGCTTTACACCCAATGCTATCTACACCCCCAGTTTTAATGGCCCATTTGATTTTCAAAGGAAAATACACCCCCTGGGTGTCTATTTAATTAATTAAGTTAATCATTTGATAAAATTAGTTAATTAGGGTTAAAGTACTAATTAGGATTCTAAAATAGGAATTTAGGATAAAATTGAGGGTTTAGGGATTATTTTGGGATTTTTGTTTTTTTATTTTGTTAAACTTATTTTTACCTTTTTATTAAAAAATGACAATTGAATCAATTCCTTGATTTAAGTTGTGAAAAATATTTTTCTATTTAGTTTGTTAATTTAGGTTTTTTGTTCTATTATTATTTAATTTAAATTCTTAATTTTCATTTAGATGTGGTGGTAATTAAGTTTTTTATAACTTATGTAAATAAAATGTTATAAAGGATTTGTTTTTTAGGAAAATTGTTTTTTTTTTTTAAAAAGGGATAAATATGGGATTGTGATAAAAAATAAATTACTCTTGGGATATAAATATTTTTTTAGGGATTATTTGGAATTTAGATATTATTCTCTTATTTGGATTAATCTGGATATAAATTTTGTTTCTTATCATAACAACATGTTTAACTTTTTATTTCTTTTTTCTGTGAAAATTAGAAATTTGCTTTCTAAAGGATATTTAAGGAATTTTTATTTAAGGGATTTTAACTTGGGATAAAGCTCTTGGTCCGAGAGCCTAAATAAAGGATGGGATTTGGGATTGAGGAATTAAGCTCTTGATATCCGAGAGTATAAATAAAAGGATTAAGGGATAAAGCTCTTGGTCCGAGAGCCTAAATAAGGGATGGGATATGGAATTTTGGGATAAAACTCTTCCTCCGAGAGTATAAACAATGGACAAAGGGATTTAAGGGATAGAACTCCTCATCTAGGAGTATAAACACTAGATTTAAGGGATATAACTATTTATCCAAGAGTATAAATAGTGGATGGGATTTAGGGATAGAATTTGGGATTTAGGAATAGGATTAGGGGGTAGGAATAGGGGAGGTGAACTACGGTTACTCTGATCCTTCATTTTGAGGGTACGTAGGCACAGGGTTGCAAACCAACCCTAGCGAGTATAATTAGGAAAAAACTTAGGTATTCTTTTCATTTAGACAAACAAACATACCCTAAACTCAAAGGTGGATCCCATTGAGTACAATGGAAGTGAAGGGTGCCTAACACCTTCCCTTCACTTAAATGACTCCCGAACCGTAGGAATCTCTACCTTAGGATAGGATATTTAGGTTTATCATTATTTTCCTTTAAAAAATATGGTGGCGACTCGAATATTTTTGTCGGCCGTGACACTTGTAACTATCAGCCAACAATGTCCCAATAAGCCTGACCTTTGTCTAAGAAGAAGACAGAGAAAAGAAGTCGGTCTACTTCATTAGCACGGTCCTTAAGGGGCTAAATTGTGCTACCAAAAGATTGAATGGATCGCCTTAATGAGCATTATCATAGTCGGGAATTACAAAATTATTTCGAAGGGAATCCTATCATAGTGAAAACTATCTATCTCGTCTGTTAGGTGTTAAAGAAGTCAAACATGGCGGAAAGTATGGTGTCATAATTTTTTGAGATTGTAAGTGCAATATACTCTCAAATACATGTTTTGAATGATGTCAAAACTAGGTAGCTTAGTACTTTTGGTATGTTGGACCTTACGGTCTTTGTCTAATTGTGCATCATCATTATAGGACATGTAAAATTAAATTCAATAGGCCATTACATGCTAACAATATGATTTTTCATGAAAAAGTTGTCAATGGGTCGATACATCCTTGATATGTATCGATACATGCTGAGTTGGTTTTCAAAGAAAATGGTACTTCACATAATGTATTGATACATAAGGCAAATGGGTTGATACATTTGGTGAATGGGTCAACTCCTTCATTGTTTGAGTCGACTCCATCTGAAGGGATTTTTCACCTTGTAGTCTCTGCCCTCAATATATCAATACATTGAAGGGATGGGTCGATACATTCATCAAATGAGTCGACTCCCCGTGTTTGGAGTTGACTCCTTCTAAAGCATTTTTTTTCAAACAATTGCTCACTTCATTAAATGTATCGACTCCTTTGGGTATTGTATTGACTCCTTTAACTGACGTATTGACTTATTTCATTTTGGAGTCAATACATTCTGTTACAACTTTCAAAATTTGCATTTTGGCTAAAAATATGTTTTTCTCATTTCTTTTCTACACACACACATACATATAAATATGCATTCATGCATCATTTCATATGATTGAAACCTGAAATATACAAAGAATTCTCATCATCTCAACCTTTCATTGCATGCATTCAATAACTACACATATTACATTGAAGGAATGAGTCGATATCCTTTGCATTTATTCCATAAATGATCTCATATTTCATTGTTGCCAAGACTGATTTTCCTATTTGTGTCATATATTCTATGTAATTTTCTTCTCCAAAATTGAATCTGGTGAGTTCCAGGATGTTTGTTATTATATTTCTGTACGATAGACATTCTTATTCTTTCTTGCTCCCCGTCATGTATTTGATTACTTGATTTTCACAATTTACTTTAATTGTGTTCTCTATTACCCATATAGCTTCAACATTGACTTCGGTTATGAGACAAAAGTTACTCTTCCTTGGATAAATTATGTGGTTGATCATATAATGGACCATACAACTATCAGGGTGAATATATCCAGTAGTGAATGACTTTGTTATGGAGGGTGTTGGATTCTTGATTAGAGAGGATAAACAATCTAGTGATTATAGTTGTATCTTTTGTCTACGGATTCTAGGATGGTATCTTCATGGGGAAGATTTATAATGCTTCCAAACTCTTCCAATGATAGAGATATCCTATGTTTTTTACTTCAGACTGGACTATTAAATCAATGAAGTAAATATTTGAGAATAACATCTTTATTAATTATGGGTACACTCTTTTTGATGTGCTGTAGAGGAAAGTGGACAAGTTTATCTCTTCAAAAGTTTTAAAGAATTCACATTCTTTATAAGCTTATCAATACATGGTGTGAATTCTTAGAAGATTTAGGTTGACAAACTCTTAAACGAATCTCATCTCTTGTTGTTGAGTGTTGAATGAGTCATAGAAAGGAATGGAGGAAATGCTCAGCATTCTATGAGACATGATAATTTTAAGAGAAAAGTCTCACACTCACACAATTTGAGAAAAATATGTAATTCAAAATAGTGAGAGAGGCATACCTATTTATAGTGCACCTCTTGACGATTTGATCGTGTATTTCTGGAAAGCAGCTAATGGAAATTATGCTGATTGAAAATCACATCCAAATCATTCCAAAATAGGTGTGCCAATCGATTGAATATGGGCTCCATTTGATTAGATTATCATATGTTTTAGGATATTGAGCATTCATCATCAATGTTGGGATTTAATTGTCTTGGAGCACACACTTAGCTTAGATTTGATATGAAAATATGAGCGCCAAACTTCTTCATTAGTCTGTCTCAATGTTCCAATTGATTGGGCTTACACCTGACATCCTCCTTGGTGCATTTTGGGCCTTGTGATGGATTTTATTTCTTTTATGCACCCTTGTTTAATTTAACTTGCACGTATTTTCTATAAAGTACTTAGAAACTCATCTTTTTGGTTGGTAAACATAATTTATAGAGATAAGCAAAATTAAATCCACTATTTTAAAGGATTTATCACATTTTCCTACCAATTTGACTTTAGAATAGTGTACTACCTCTATTATCAAGAGGACTTGATGAAAAATTCCCTTAAAGGGAACACCAACACATTATGATGTTTCCTTCTCTAGGTATCGTTGGATGCGGGAGTTGGTTCAAATAGAGAAATGAGTAAGTCCATCATAGACATATCCACTCAACCTACTATGAGTTTAACTTAACACTAAGGATAATAAATTTTGAGATATCCTAAAAAAAAACCTTGCTTTGATCGCCATAGTTGATATCCACCATCATTGACTATTCTTGGATTAGAGACTTAAAATATTGTATACTTGAGAGTATACTCTCTGCACAACTCTATTTAATATCCACTAAAGTTTTGAGCTGCAAATTATTTTTGTAAAACATGTTATTTTTCACATTTGGTACCCATATTTTCTTTGGTCCAGGTATGTTAGATTTTCTATAGGGTCTAAGGTTGTTACCATTAGACCTTTTTAATTTATCGAAATAGAAACTCTCTAAATGCCTTAATTTCTTACAGTGTGTGCATTTATAAACTTGACGATTCTATTTATTATTATTTAAGCCTTTATTAGGTGTTATATCTGTTTTGAATCCTATTCCATTTTTATTTAAGGAAGACCTTTGATTTGATAAGATCAATTCAAGATTTTTTTCTGTGTAGTAAATTTACTTAGGGTTTCATGCAATTTATTCACTTCCTATTTATGCGAGACAAAAGTCTCACAAACTTCTGTTGAATTTCTAATATTGGTTATTTCTAAATTAAAAGATTTATTGCTTGCTTCGAGAAACCCTAAATATTCTTTAAGGTCTAAGTTGGGTTTTTTTAATCTTATCATTTTCTTAAACCAACTTAGCACTGATTTTAAATAATTTCTTGTAAGAAGGTTTAGTTACCTCATAATCACCTTCCTCGTATAATGCCTTTAAGCAAACTTCGTGTTCTTTGTTTGAAGAGGACTTTCCTATGATTCTCCTGTAGGTTGACTCTTCTTTGCTTGTGAATACACTGTCTTCTCTTCTTTCGAAGAATCCACTGGATGATACTTCTTTATCACAGCTTCTTACACACGAGGTTCCTTTATTTGATCCTTCATTTGAAGATCGTTCAACTATTGATTATGTTAATTTGAAGGAAGCCGTGGGAGTTATTTGATAGAAGTTTGATGAAGTTGATGATTCTTCCTAATATCCTGAACCTTCATCTTCAAGTAGTTGAACTAATTCGTTCATTTTTTAATTATTTCCTCCTTTGATTTTCCATGAAATTTACAAACCTTCCCTTCTTTCAACTTAAGAATTGGAGTGTGTTTCTAATTCTTAATTCTTAGATATTGATTAGTGACAAAAGTTCTAATATAGTTTCTAGCAATTATAAACTTTAAAAAGTATTAATTAATAATATCTTCATCTTCTTCGCCTCGTATGTTCATCTCGTCTTGTTCGATACTTGGAGAAACTCAATATATCATCTTTAGAGTAACCTATATATTCTTGGCGCTATTACAATTATATATATATATATATATATATATATATATATATATATATATATAATTTACTATCATCTAAAGTCATTACTAAAATTTTTTTCTTTGAAATTAATTTCATATTTTCTCTTTTCTTCTACAGTCCAAAGAGAATCAGTTTATCTATTTCTTCTCCATCAATTTGGTGAGTAGGGATAAATGAACCGTTGATTACAACTTCCCATAATTCAAAACTAATACTTTGAATAAAGATTCTAAATCTAGTTTTCCATATTTCAAACCTAGAACCATTAAACGTTTGAGGTGCATTTGCCACACCTGCGAAAATCAACCAGCGGAAAAGACAGAAGAGTCGCCATCGAACGTTATTCATCCCGACGAAGAGAAAGGAAACGATCGAAGAAAACCTCAAAAGGGAAAGACATCGTCATCGCAACCATAGTCTGAATTAGGGAGTCAGTTACGCGAGAGAAAGGTATTAGCACCCCCTTGCGTTCATCGTACTCGATGGTATCCACGCTTGTTGTCTAATCAAAGGGTGTGTTATCTAAAGCCTACTACTAAGCGGGAACGGAAAACAAAAGGTGACTCGGTAGGACATCGTCGTCCTAGGCCTACGTATTCCCTCGAGAATAGGAAAATCAGATTCAACGTAGTTCGGAGGACTACGGGATTGTGGAGGAAGGTTGCTCGCCAAGACATCGCCGTCTCGTGCCTACGTATCCTCAATCTAACGAGAAAGTGGAAATCAGAGTAGTCGAAGTTCGACCTACAAGGTCATTAAGTGTTTTTTTATGAGCGACGTTAAGTTCGCGTCCGGCAGTTAGGGTCGATGCCTATTTGCGACAAAACGTAAGTAACGTGATCTTTTCTGAAAATAATTTGAAACCCAGTTAATCCCGAAGGATAAAATGATTTGAGCTTTGTTTGTGTTTTTTAGACAGAAGTCGCTTAAGTAATTTGAAACTTGTATTGCACTAAAGTCTATGACATAGGAGCGAATGCATCGCATGGTCACCCCCAAACGGGACATATGCTAAACACGCTAGAAAAGTGAAGGGAGACCCCTCATTCTTCATTTCCTATGTACTTAAGGCTCATGGCATACAATACTCGTTGTATTTATTAGGTGTTTTGAACTTGTTTTGAGATGAGAAGAAAAAGGACTCAAAGGTTGCAAAGAAAACAACTAAGGGAGACTAAGTCCTAATGTTGTCATGCACAATGGCCCTAAGGTTGAGGTAGAAGGGACTATCCTACTTGTTATCATGCATGGATTACAAACCTAATGTCTCTCATACCTCAAACTTAATCGGAAATTAAGTGGAGCTAGGAATCCTAAGGGATCATGTGAACACACAAGTAAACATTAGACTAATCAATCACCAAAGAGAAAGAGAAGGGAGAAATAAGATGAAATAGAATTCATCTAAGTGTAAACAACTATGTAAAACACCATAAATACTTACCATCTCCAAGCCAAGCTCAACTAATGAATAGTTGAAAGTAAAGTGTAAAAACATGCAATTATGACTATGCTAGAGTCCTAAGACTACACTAGGATGAATACCAAACAACAACCAAGGTTAGAAGTGTCCTAAAGATATGAGAACCTACTAGGGTTAGTAGCTAAACCCACCAAATCCTATCCATGTCAATGTCCTAGCAAAGCATACAAGAATGCAAGTTATGCTACACCAATACCCAAACAAATGTCATCCACAAACTATGCCAAAATGATTTCTAAAAGTCCCACAAATGGGAGCCAAGCCAAGCATTCAAGCAACACATGTGATGTAAACATGTCAAATGCAAACTAGAATAGTGAGAAGTGATAATGAGAGTAGCTTACATCTTGTTCAAATGGTTTGCAAGTTACACACAAATATGTCATCTTAGGCATGTTTCAATTAACTCATGATTACATAATGAACAAACAAGCATGAAAAGAACTCATGAAAGGACCTTGGCCAGAAGTGAACCATGTTATCCAATGTGTAAACATCTCAAACCAACACCAATGTCATAATGGCAAATCAATCTCCAAAGATATTACAAGCATCTAACAAAACTAGCACCTAAACAATTCCCTAAAGTCATGTTAATTATGATGCAAGTAAAAGATAAGCCAAACCAAGTCAAAGGTGTACCTAAGTACATGAGGCAGTAGCATACAACATTTGATTGACGTTTAAAATGTCAAGAAGTTCTCATTAAAATCATACCAATTCATGTTCAAAGGAGTAGGTAATTCTATACAAAGATGTTACCTAAATCATGCACCAAACATTTGTGAACAAACAAGGATTAAGCACATACAAAGTTGACATGTGAAGGACCTAAGTCAGAATTGAAACCATGTATTTAATGCTTAAAATCACTCTCAAAATTTCACAAAAGTTTCCATCAAACACCTTCTCCAAAGTCAATGCAAGTCAAGAACAAAATCACACTTAAGCCTCTCCTAAAAACATGTAACTTGTGACTCAAGTAAGTTAAAAGAAAGAATATGGTAAGGCAATGTTCAAGCACACACACCATAGGAAAATTAACTATAAAACTTCCTATTTGAATCCCAAAAGTGATGTGCAAATATGGCATACAAGTGATGTCAAGGAAGTGGTCAAAGTGAAAGCACAATTCATGTTCACATTCATACAAAAGCAACATCATTTAAATCATACTAAATGACCTTTAACAAGAGATGACAGGGCTCTAACTCATGCTAATGTCAATGCATTCATGTTATCCACACCCAAAGTGAGCAATTAGGTTCCATAAAATCACCATAACAACATGTTCTCAAAAGATATTACAAGTCATAACCAAAATCAGGTTTAATCTTACCTTAGCAATCAAACAAGTCCAAGCATGAAAAAGAGAAGATAAAGTCAAGAAAAACATGGATTCAAGCATGTATTTCAGTGGCAAATGACATGTGAAATGGCACATTTGAACATCCAAAGTAGTGAACAAACAAGGCACGTTAAAGTTCAAATGTAAGGTGGCAAAGTGGAGTGATTATCCATGTTCAAACTTATGGCGTCATGACATCAATTAAGGTTCATGAAATGACCTATAAATCAATATGGGCAGGCTATAACTCATGCCAAAACATGTGTGAAAGGATGCACAAAAGATCCCTAAAGAAGGTTGCATAAATGCATCATTAACCTAAAGCATCTAGGCAATTATTAAACAACAATCGAGTGCTCAATTAGAGCTCATACAAGGCATGTGAGTTATGGTCAAGAAACAACATCCAAGTATCTCAAATACACATCAAAATACACTCATGAATATATTCAAACTCATCCTCAAAGTTGGCCCAAAGTGGAAACACACAAATGCTAAATACGACCTAGTTCTAGGTGTGCATCCATATGATAGGTACACATTGAAAAATCCATGGAAAATAGTTAAAAGCATGGGAAAATTATGAACAGTTGGACATATCATGCCAAGGTCAGTGGGTGGTCACATCCAAAAGGTTGGCTCAAAATTATGGACCAAAAGCATTCAATCAATACCAAACATTAGGCATATTTTTAAAGATGACCGTACAAGAAGGTTCAAAGATGAAGTTCAAAGATAATTCAAAAATCATGGCCAAGGTATCAATCAAGCATAAAGATGTTAAAAATTCAAAAGCCTAAATGTACACCAAAAATTAGGTCCAAATTGTCAAGGGAAGATCATTTTTTATGACTTGTATCACAAAGTACACCAATAAGAACACATTTCTTTCCAAAATCCAAGAAAAATATCAAACAACCCAAAAATGAAATTAAAATCCATCTAAAATTAATTAACATCCTCAATAATGAGCATGAATTTCTTCAGGATTTTATGATGTGTGGAACTATGTTTAAAAAATCAATTTTGCACGTATATGAAGAAAGAAATTAAAAACACATGAATAGGGATGAAGGGTGCTACACTAGTAACAATCTAGTTCAATTCCACGTTGGGCCCATAATGAGGGCCGCCAATAGCATTTTTGCTAAGCCCAATAACCAAAAACGCCCCTTTCCCTTGAATATTTAGAAAAGACAAAGAAAGGGTGAGAAAATGAGGTCACGTGTCAGGCAGCCTCCTCATTAATGCGCTGGTACGCCCTTGTTCGTTGGATCCAAAACAATCACACGACCATGATTAATCCATCACCCACATGCTTATTCATCACTCAACATTAAAAAGAAAAAGAAATAATGTGACATAGGTTCTTTTATCAGTCGGTCATGCTTCTTTTAAATAAGAATAGGACAAAAATAGACCATGCCCTCTAAGAAGACGACACGTGGTCGTCTTCTTCCTCCTTCCATGCACAAACGAGTATTACACTTTCATGGTCAGCAAGCTTGCGCAAAACAAATGTTGAAGATAGCATACTTTGCCAACAACTTACACCCTCAATTCTTGATCATTTTATGCAAAATAAATGTCCAAATTGAAGCACTTGAAACATAGAACATGAATCCAGCCTTAAAATCTTCATACAAACAACATACAAGAAGATTTGAAGAGGATAAATTAGAACCCTAAATCTTGAAGAATCACATTTTAAACCTATTTTCTATCCAAGCATATTGCCTCTATCTAGAGGACTTCAGATACGCATCAAACAACATAATTCCAAGCCCTATGTGAGTTCTACCATGATACCAAAGTTTAAGAATTACAAACTTGGATGAAGCTTTACTCACGTGCAAGAAACCCTAATACTTCACTCAAATCTTCTAATCAACACTCCTAGAGAAAAATAAATGCTCTAATCTCCTTGAATCTTGCTAAAACTTCCAAAATGATGAAAAAGATGATGAATCCGTGTATAACAATGGTGGTGATTCCAGAATCAAAATAGTGCATATAGAAGGGAGAGTGTGCTATGGTGATGATTCTTCTGAAGTCAAATCAAAGGAAGCTCTCAAGAGGAGAGAGTTTTGAAGCCAATGATTTTTTGGAATGGAAATGTGATTTGTGAAAATGTAGAGAGTAACCAATTCTGTTAGGGTTTAGATCCTTTATATGAATGGTTAAGGTGTGATTAAATGTTGATCATGGTTAGTTAACAATGAGAACTGAAGTTAAGTGAAATGGAAAAAATGGAGGTTATGTGCTGGGAACGGGTTAGGGAGTGTGCATGGTGTACCAAGATGATAATGATGATGATGAGTGGTAATGGATCAGTACATTAGCTGGTATGGATAAAACAACAACAACTTGTTTATTAAGTTTCACTTTTCTCTTTCTTTTGACATATGAGGCATGTGTAGTACATGTGCATGAGATGGTGTAATATATGGTTTAGTTAAAAGAGTAAATGAAGATGACATATGATACGCATGGCCTTGGTGAGAAGCAAGGTTCTTGCTATGTCTTTGTATTTGGAGTGGCATACCATGGCTTAAAAACTTGATGAATTAAATTCATGGTAGTGACTTTGAAATGTTGTAGCTTGATGATTATGGCATCAATTGACATGGTTTTGATGTCATTGGAAAAAGGACATTTAGTCCAACACCATTGATGATCATAGCAAGTGGAAATAATGTCTTTAACAAAGTGAAAAATGAGGTTGAAGCGAGATATATCAAGGCTTCCATGGCATGGGTTTTGGCATGAGTTTCACAAGGGTGATTTTTGATGATTTTGAAGGGATAGAACTCCATGAATTTTAAACCAAATGCCATAGTTCTTGTAACCAAATTGAAGGAGAGGTTTGACACTACACTTTTCATGTTGGATGAAAGTGGATTTGAAGCTTCAATCATCATGAAAAATGGACTTGAACATTGCTTCCCACGAGCTGCCAAATGTTAGGAAAAATTCTAAGTTATTTTCTCATGTTGAACAACTTGAAACCATGATCTGTGACACACAATAACTTTTGATCTACAAGTCCAAATGACACATTCTTTATATGGTTGGAAAGGTGAGAGATCATACAACAAGTTTTATTTGAAAAATATTCCAAATAGGGCTTGCTTCATGCTTAAATCTGGGCTTGAAGATGGCTTCAAACTAAAGAAAACTTTCCCAAAATGGAAAGTTCTTAAGAACCCTAATTTCCAAAAATGGCAAGTTTCCACAACTTTTTATTTTTTTATGATTCTTTGGATATTCCTTGGTCAAATCTCATCCATGGACCATGTTTGACATGATGAACAAGAATTTGACCTCAAAAAGTCAGGAGTTAACTTTTCCCTTGATCAGTTGACCTTATCCCCAATTCTCCTGATTTTCAATCTTCTGTCCAATTGGAACCCTTGTGAATGAAAATGATGGTCCATAATCCAATATTAGATACTTGAGAACACATAGAACACCTTGGAATCTAGTCTTGCCCAAAAAATCAGAAATAAACTGATTTTAAGCAAAACCCTAATTTGGTCCCCAAGAGTCAGGAGAAATTGACTGATTCTTCAAACCCTAATTCCTCTGAGCATGATGTAGAATCCCTTAAACCAAGATGGTTCATGTGATTGGATGATGCTAACGCTCCAAGATCCTTGCTTATGAAGGTGTCCCAAGCATAGACATCTAAAACCCTAATTAGAGGAGCCCAAGCTAGGAGGGTGTGATCCTCTTCAATTCCCTTACTAATCTCAATCTCTTTATGACATGGTGAACCATATGAGGTGTCTTGAGGCATGATGAGCCTTTGTGGCTCGAGTATTTGAGCCTATCTCATTCTCTTTGTTTTGCACAATCAATGATAGTGATACTCTTGATACCATGCCTTGAGAAAGCCAATGATGCATATGCAATGTTTATGACCTAAAAGTACATGAAATGAGAAGCATAAGCCACTAATGAGGGTATAAATAGGAGGGAAAATTTTGGGGTGTTATAGATGCCCCTATTCAATCGACTTGGACCTGAAGGGACGATAGCAACGACTTTCATACATTCGAGGTACATGGAGATTGAATACCAAAAGAACCCAGAAATTTTCACTCCGTGGGGAAATATTTTATAAAGTGTTTGCCAACCGAAGATGGACTCAAAGTAATGACGCCACTCGAAAGCGGACTTGAAAGGGATGTCGGCCGAAGGCGGACTTGCAATAAATTGGTTTAAGAAGGAAAGAATGCTGGCCGAAGGCAGACTCATAACCGAAGGGTAAACGAGGAAATGCCGGCCGAAGGCGGACTCATAACCGAAGGGTAAACGAAGAAATGTCGGCCGAAGGCGGACTCATAACCGAAGGTTACCATCACAAGATGAATTTTTAAAAGGAAGGCCGACATACGGGCGGACTCATATCCAAACGTAAAGGTAGGCCGACACACAGGCAGACTCATAACCAAAGGTTACCATCACAAGATGGATTTTCAAAAGGAAGGCCGACACACGGGCAGAGTCATATCCAAACACAAAGGTAGATCGATACACGGGCGGTCTCATAACCAAAGGTTACCATCACAAGATGGATTTTCAAAAGGAAGGCCGACACACGGGCGGACTCATATCCAAACACAAAGGTAGGCCGACACACGGGCGGTCTCATAACCAAAGGTTACCGTCACAAGATGGATTTTCAAAAGGAATGCCAACACACCGGCGGACTTATATCCAAACACAAAGGTAGGCCGACACACAGGCGGTCTCATAACCAAAGGTTACCATCATAAGATGGATTTTCAAAAGGAAGGCCGACACACGGGCAGACTCATATTCAAACACAAAGGTAGGCCGACACACGGGAGGTCTCATAACCAAAGGTTACCATCACAAGATGGATTTTCAAAAGGAAGGCCGACACACGGGCGGACTCATATCCAAACACAAAGGTAGGCCGACACATGGACGGTCTCATAACCAAAGGTTACCATCACAAGATGGATTTTCAAAAGGAAGGTCGACACACGGGCAGACTCATATCCAAACACAAAGGTAGGCCGACACACGGGCGGACTCATATCCAAACACAAAGGTAGGGCGACACACGGGCGGTCTCATAACCAAAGGTTACCATCACAAAATGGATTTTAAAAAGGAAGGCGGACACACGGGCGGACTCATATTCAAACACAAAGGTAGGCTGACACACAGGCGTTCTCATAACCCAAGGTTAGTAGAATCAATAGATCTACAAAGATGACTCTGCTGGGGGAAAGATAAGCCTAAACGGATAACTCTACAGGGAGTACAAACATGATGAATGAATTCATCATCAACTTCACCGGGGATAACGTAAGATTGAATCTCCTGAACTACACCATTTATGCTGGGGAAAAGTCCTGAAAAGAAGGTATCAAATTTGGCTTATGCTTCGAATGCATATGTTTGAATTTTTTTTGGCGTAATGCTCCATACGAAATGGGAGTGTTACGCATTTGGAGGATGCCATGAAAAGATGCTTATGCTATGAAAAGAGGCGCCTCAGCACAATAAATACTGAAGATACGAAAGCAACACCACTGGGGATGACAAACGAAATTGTCCTTAGGGTCACAACTCTTGCTGAGGAAGACAAACTGAACGACCTTCCTGATCAAAACCTCTGCTAAAGATGAAACCCGAAGAGAATTACCACTCCGTTGGGGATTACAAATAACCCTTGAAGATAGAACCCAAAGAGAACTCCCACTCTTTTGGGGATCATGAATAACACCTGCCAAAGATAAAACTCAGAACGACTTTCCCTACACTGGGAATCAAGAATGACAACCGCTGAAGATGGAACTCAAAGATCCGATACGGAAAAGGTGCCAATAACCATTGGACTTGGAAACTGCTAAGGATGTCAACCACTGCTGACCAAACCATTGAGATGACTATCACCAAACTCTGCTTGGGGAATGAAGTCAATAACACCTAACCTGCCAGAGAGTACCCTTGAACCTAACCTGCTGCTGAGGAAATGAATTTAACTTGTTGGGGATGATAGTATATCGTTGGTGGCGAGATTTCACTTCCTGACTTGATGAGGAAAGTAGACACCACGAAATTGTTAGGAATGTAGGATCTCTACCAAGGAGAGACATCCAACATTATCCTGTCTAAGATGGTCTGCTGTTGAATACTGGCTAGGGAGTAATAAACCACTCTGACCGAGGGAAAGCAACCCTCTGCACTCATGCTGGGGAGAGAAAAATTCTCAACGCTCCGCTGAGGATGTTGGATCTTCTATGCTGGAGAGATAAACTCTATTGGGGAGAATAAATCATGCCACCCTGCAAACACACATCAAACAGCAAGATGTTTTATATGCGAATTGGCCACCTCGGTCGCCATCCATAATATCCCTTGCTCAAGCAATTTTCATTGTTTTCGACATGCTCTGTAAAGCTTAATGTTTTCACCTGCAATGTTTATAAAAAAATACCGAACATTTTTGCAAACAAAACAGTAAAAGTAAAAACATGAATGAATAGTTTTTTGAGTGAAATGAAAATTTTATTGATTGAATCGGCTGTAAATAGGCATTTACAACGGAAGCAATTCCTGGAAAGAGGTAATTGCGCAAAAATGAAAATAAAAATACATATGTCGGCAATGCGGGAACAGATATCCACCATGTTTTGACTCAGCTATGCCCCATATGTCTTCTATATCCGCAAATTGCTTCGACCTCTGAAAAGAACTGACTGGACGGACCTTTCCTTCAAAATTACCAAGTAGCAAAAGTGTTCACATATCGAACGCAGACCGCAGCCTCTCACTTTCAAATCCCTAACTTTTGATTGGATCGCCCTTTCGGGTTTTCAATCCACCGGGATACCCATTTTTGCCAAAGTTACCTTTCCAGGTTTTCAACTTTGTGGGTTTATTCTTTTCTTTTCTTTTATCCCTAATTTTTGCTCGAACCTTTTCTTTTTATGGTTGGCCGGGATGCTCCTTTTTTGGCCTGGACTTCTCTTTTTATTGTCCAGCGGGTCTCTTTTATGCGAAGTATTTTTTGACTGCGTCTGCGTTCACAGGGTATGTAAAATCTTTGTCGTCCTTAGTTGAGAGTAACAAGGCTCCACCAGAGAAAACCTATCTCACGACATAAGGCCCTTTGTAGTTTGAAGTCCATTTGCCCATGTGATCTGTCTGAGGAGGAAGAATCCTTTTCAACACCAATTTGCCTGTCTGAAAACACCGAGGACGTACTTTCTGATCAACGACCCTCTTCATCCTGCTCTGATATAACTGGCCGTGTGTAATGGCTGCCAATCTCTTCTCCTCGATAAGGTTCAGTTGATCCAACCTGGACTGCACCCACTCAGCTTCATCGAGTTTCATGTCTGCCTGAATTCTCAAATAAGGAATCTCAACTTCTAATGGTAGGACTGCTTCCATACCATACACCAGCGAGAAAGGAGTTGCTCCAGTCGACGTATGCACCGAAGTACGATAACCGTGTAAAGCAAAGGACAACATCTCATGCCAATATTTATACGTTACCACCATCTTCTGAATAATCTTCTTGATGTTCTTATTTGCTGCCTCAACAGCGCCATTCATCTTCGGACGATATGGAGAAGAATTGTGATGCTCGAACTTGAAGCTCTGGCATAAATCCTTCATCATCTTGTTCTTTAAATTCGAGCCATTATCGGTGATGATTCTCTCTGGGATACCATAACGGAAGATGATGTCCTTCTTTATAAACCGGGATACCACTTATTTGGTAACGTTGGCAAACGAGGCTGCCTCTACCCACTTCGTAAAGTAATCAATGGCGACCAGAATAAAACGATGCCCATTGGAAGCAGTCGGCTCAATCTTCCCAATCATGTCAATGCCCCACATAACAAAGGGCCAAGGGGATGACAATACGTTCAGAGGAGTAGGCGGCACATGCACCTTATTAGCATAAATCTGGCATTTGTGGCATTTCCTAACGTATTTGAAACAATCGGACTCCATAGTCATCCAGTAATACCCTGCCCTTAACAGCTTTCTGGCCATAGCATGCCCATTGGCATGAGTGCCAAAAGAACCCTCATGAACTTCTTCCATCAACTGACTTGCCTCATGTTCATCAACACAATGCAGCAAGACCATGTCGAAATTCCTCTTGTACATCACATCGTAGTCGTTCAACAAGAAGTTTCCTGCTAACCTCCTCAGAGTTTTCTTATCTTTGATGGATGCCCCAGCCAGATACTCTTGACTTTTGAGAAAGGGCTTGATGTCATGATACCATGGCTTTCCATCTAACACTTCTTCGGCCGCCAACACGAAAGCCGGTCTGTCCAGACGCATAATTCTGATTGATGGAACTTCATTCCACCGATTCACCTTGTACATGGAAGCCAATGTTGCCAATGCATCGGCCATTTGATTCTCAGCCCGGGGTACGTGATGAAAGTTCACTCTATCAAAGAACGGTAACAACTTTTTGGCATAGTTCTTGTACGACACCAAGTTCGCCTGACGAGTTTCCCATTCTCCTTTGATCTGATTAATCACCAACACAGAATCACCATATACATCGAGGTTCTTGATTCTCAAATCAATAGCTTCTTCTAACCCCATGATGCACACTTCATACTCTACCTCATTGTTGGTGCATATGAATGCCAATCGGGCGGTGAAGGGTATATGAGAACCCTGTGGAGTAGTAATGATTGCCCCAATTCCGTTACCATATGAATTTATAGCCCTATCAAAAATTAAGCGCCACTGAGATCCAATCTCTGGTCCTTCGTCAGACAAAGGCTCATCATAGTCTTTCATCTTCAAAAACATGATGTGTTCATCTGGTAATTCAAACTTCATGGTTGATAATCCTCGATCGGTTGTTGAGCGAGATATTTTGACAGAACACTTCCCTTAATGGCTTTCTGGAAAACATATTGAATATCATACTCTGTCAAAACCATCTGCCAATGAGCTATTCTCCCAGAAAGTGCTTGCTTCTCAAACACATACTTAATCGGATCCATCTTCGAAATCAACAGGGTGGTGTAATTTAACATATATTGCCTTAAACGCTTAGATGCCCAAGCGAGTGCACAATATGTCTTCTCCATCGAGTATCTTGATTCACAATCAGTGAACTTTTTACTCAAGTAGTAGATGGCATGCTCTTTCCTACCTGTCTTGTCGTGTTGACCGAGTACACACCCTATCGAGTTCTCAAGAACCGTAAGATACATAATCAACAGTCGTCCAGGCACTGGCGGCATGAGGATCGGAGGTTCCTACAAATATTCTTTTATCTTATCAAACCCCTTTTGACAATTTTCATTCCACCTGACCTCTTGATCTTTTCTTAACAATTTGAATATGGGTTCACACGTGGCTGTGAGATGAGAGATGAATCGGGCTATGTAGTTCAGTCTCCCTAAGAAACCACGAATCTCTTTCTCCGTTCTCAGTTCAGGCATATCTTGTATGGCTTTTACTTTAGCAGGATCTACCTCGATACCTCTTTCACTAACAATGAAGCCCAACAATTTACCATATCTCACCCCAATGGTGCACTTGTTCGGATTCAACCTCAGCCTGAATTTCCTTAGCCTTTCAAATAGCTTTTAAAGATTCACCAAATGCTCTTCCTCCGTCTGTGACTTCGCGATCATGTCATCAACATAGAACTCAATCTCTTTGTGAATCATATCATTAAAGAGAGTCACCATAGCCCGCTGATAAGTTGCCCCAGCATTTTTCAATCTAAAGGGCATGACCCTGTAGCAAAAAGTTCCCCACGGTGTAATGAATGTCATCTTCTGCATGTCCTCAGGGTCCATTTTGATTTGGTTATACCCAGAGCAGCCATCCATGAAGGAAAATACAGAATATTGAGCAGTGTTGTCAACTAACACATCAATGTGGGGAAGCGGGAAATCATCTTTTGGGCTTGCTCTGTTCAAGTCTCGATAATCAATGCACATCCTGACCTTTCCACGGAGGATAGTTCGTCACGGTGAGAAAACTAGCATCCAACTGCTTCTGAACCTCTTCTTTGATTTTAACAGTCATGTCCGATCTTGTTCTCCTCAATTTTTGCTTAACTGGAGGACAATCTTCTTTGAGAAGTAACCGGTGCACAACAATATCCGTATCGAGCCCAGGCATATCTAGGTAAGACCAGGCGAAGATGTCTACATACTCTCGTAGCATTTCAACCAATCTTTCCTTTACACTGTCTTCCAAGGCGGCCTCGATTCTGACTTCTTTCTTCACATCCTCGGTGCCTAAGTTCATAACCTCAATGTCCTCTTGATGAGGTAAGATGATCCGTTCCTCCTGTTTTAGCAGTCTGGCCAATTCTTCAGGTAAGTCACAGTCTTCGTCAGCCTCTTCTTCAGCCTGATAAATAGGATTGTCGAAGTCATATCGAGCGATATCTGAATCATGGTTGGTGGAATCTGAACTGATAAACCCGCATGAGCGATGTTTTATATTTATTATGAATGCAATCATGAACAAACAAAAAACTAAATTGCCATTTTACTTTTAATAAATGCACAAAAGTAAAAATGAAAGACAGGGATCATAATATTTTAATGTGAAAGCGTTCTTTATTAATGATAAAAATTGAAAGTAAAACATCGTGGCCCTACATAAATAATTGCTAAGTCTTGGGCATAACGTAGGATTGAACATATACAACAACAGGAACAATTACTCTTTGCACGAGACTTGCACGGACAGATCCATTATTCCATGTCACCATCATTGTCACCCTCGTCGTTTCCGATGGCATTAATCTTGTTAAAGAAAACTCCCGCACTAGTGAACTGAACTGGACCATTATACTTTGGAGGCCCCTGAGATGACTTGGACGTCTTGTATCCCAGCCCATACTTATTCTTCTTCATCTGCACATCTATTACTTGACCCCATTTCTGAGAATTACCAAAATATACCACAGCACGTCCATTTTTGAACGAAGACATAGAAACTTCGGGTTCATCAACCTCCACAGGAGGCTCATTCGAGATCTGAACAACTTTGAAACCCTGGCACAAAGTTTCATGTATCTCTCCATCCACCTCCACGTACTTGAAAGTTGACAGATGACTAACTATTATATCTTCTTCCCCACACACCGTAACAACCTTTCCCTCGGCCATATACTTTAGCTTCTGATGTAGGGTAGACGTCACTGCCCAAGCGTGGTGAATCCAGGGGCGTCCTAGCAAACAACTATATGCCGGCTGTATGTCCATGATATAGAAGGTTACGTTAAAAACCTCCAGTCCCACCTTGATGGGTATCACAATTTCTCTGAACACCGACCTTATGGAGCCATCAAAGGCCCACACCACCAGATCACTGGGTGTACAAATCAGCCCTTGAGTATCAAGTTTCATCAGCACTTTCTTAGGAAGAAAATTTAAAGAAGAACCGGTATCCACCAACACATGGGATAACAAAGAGCCTCTGCATTCTACAGAGATATGTAAAGCATTATTATGGTTTCTCCCTATGGGAGTCAAGTCCAAGTCCGTAAAGCCCAAACCGTTTCCAACATTTACATGCGCCACTACGCCCTCGAGCTGATTCAACGATATTTCCTGTGGTACATACGTTGCATTCAACACCTTTAACAAACATTCATATGCGCCTGTGAGCATATCAACAACGACAAAATAGAAATTTTGGAAGGTGTTTGATGTAAATGGTCTACGATTTTGTAGTCACTTTTCCTTATTATTCTCATGAATTCATCAACCTCTTTCGAGAAAGCCTCATCAGCATTCTTTTATGCAGAATCCTCCACGACTGGTCTCTGTCCAAAATTGTCAACCACCTGTTTACTTTTGTCCTGACTTGTACTACCCGTGTTGTCATTAGTCGGCGAAAAGACTCTGCCACTTCTGGTAATGGCCCCAGCTTCCACAACATTTTCAGCAATAGATCCTACACCCGACGGACCTACCAATTCCTGCTTCTGCCCGTTGCAAAATACCTCGGCCCCGTAGTTCCACGGGATGGCCTTAGTGCTCTCATAGGGAATCGGCCCTAGGACGGTGATAATGACCGATGCTTGCCTCGCCAGCGCTGAAATATTGATTGTCTTCTACGAAATGGATATTGTGGCGACATCTTCACTGTGATTAATGACCTTTTTCTCACTACTGACCCAATCAAATTGTAACAGCCCATCATTCATCAACCTCTGAATAGTCATCTTCAAAGAAACACAACCCTCAGGTTGCACCAAAAACTCTTGACAGTTCTCTGAACATCCTGGAAAAATCCCACCCTTCAACAATCTCTCCTTGACCATTGACAGAGAAGTTTTCAACTCATTCACGTCCATTATCAGATCCAGTGGTTCCCCATCATCTATGGTATTCGCCCTTGCCCCACCATGATTGGGCATATAGTTTTGGATTACATTCAAACTGTCATTCGTAAAGTTAATGGCATTGGAATCAATCAAATATTGTACTTTGTGCTTGAAAGCCTTCCAAATATCAATACTATGACCCGGAGCTCCTGAATGAAACTCGTAGCGTGTGTTGGCGTCGTACCCAGGTGGTAGATCTCCCGTGGGTGGATCCAATGTTCTTGTTTGCACCAACTGGAGTTGTAGCAGATGTTGGAATAACTGTGCATACGACATCGAAGGTGCATCAAAATGCATATTAATCTTAGGTATCTCTTGATACCTGCGTGGAGCAGGGTTTTGTTGCTGCGGTGTGGCCGGGATAGCCACGTTAGTAACCTGTTGGGTGCAATTCTTACGGGCTTTGCCCCTACGCCGACTTGAGGAAACTGAATTCGCATCTCCTTCTCTCTTCCCCCCATATGATTTATTGTGTCCTCCATCTGAGGATCCATTATTGCTCGGTATCTTGCCAGACTTGATACCGCTTTCAACTCTTTCACCAGCCAAAACTAGCTCGGAAAATCCTGCCGATAAACATCCCACCAGTCTCTCATAATACGGCCCTTGCAGTGTGGCCTTGAACATATCCACAAGTTCTCTCTCCATCATTGGAGGTTGAACCCTAGAAGCCAGATCACGCCACCTTTGGGTATATTCCTTGAAGATTTCATTATTCTTCTATGATAGACTCTGCAACTGCATACGATTGAGAGCCATGTCCGTGTTATACTAATAGTGATTAACAAACGCCTCATCCAATTCACGCCAGCTGCAGATATGGCTCCTTTCCAAATGCATATACTACTCCAGGGGCGCCCCAGCCAGGCTATCTTGGAAGAAGTGCATCAGCAGCTTTTCATCTTCAGAGTAAGCAGACATTTTTTTGTAGTCCCTGATGTGGGTCTTAGGGCACATAGTTCTGGTATATTTGTCGAAAGAAAGAACTTTGAACTTATGCGGAATTTGTACTCCGGGAACCAATCCCAAATCATCCATATCGAGCCCCAAGGAATTCTGATTCTCATACGCCTTCATTCTCTCCTCAATCAACTTGAACTTCCTGTCGGCTTCAGTCAGAATGCCAGCATCAGCCCCTTGCATCAAGAACACATCGTCTTGATGATCTTCCCATTAATGGCCTCCCGCGCCATGCACTGCCCCTATACTGCCAGCCCCACCAACAACAAACGAAATACCTCCAGCTGGTCCTCCTCCCGGAGGAATGACATACGTAGGAATAAGAGCACCTCTGCCCAGAGGAACAACGTGAGCTCCAGCCTGACTACCTCCGCCCGAAGGGACGACGTGAACACCACCGTGAATAATGCCTTCTTCATCAACGCGTGCAACTAGAGGCTGCACCAAAGTCCTTAATTGCTCCTGTCCTTGAGCAACACTTTGCATCATCTCCATGAATTGGGTCATGCGGTTGCGAAAGTCCTGGAGTTTCGCTTGCACTTATTCCATTGCTTTTTGCTGGTTCTAACGAGTGGAGTAACGGTGGAGATGATGATCAGTAATCCTTTCTGACAAATTGAACAAGATAAGAAATCCGGTAGTGAACACCTGTCATGCAAATGAGTATGAAAATGCAAATGCAAATGCCATGTTTAATCATTTCCAGGGTATATCTATATTTTGATTCCAGTCCTAATCGGGCGAGGGATCAGATACAATACCGGGAAAATAAAGCCGGAACAGATAGATATTGCAGAGAAAATACAATTCGAACAAACACCATTGAGAAAATATTGCTGAAACATATATGGCTAAAACAAATATCTCATTATATAATGCTTCGAAAAGTCATACAAACGAGTCTGATACAACTAATGGTGAGTCCATCAACATACCTGATGGTAATCACGATAGACAGAGATACAAATACAAACTGGTCTTGACCTCTTCGAGAAGGGCTTCGGTGTCAGGGTGAGTTGGTTGTTCTATCAGCCCTCTAATCAACTTGTTCCTCCTCCCAATGCCTTGGTTCAGCTTGACAATGTGCTCTGCGCTATCGCCGTCTCTGAAGACGTCTCTGAGCTTTGACTTCTTGATCCCGGCTTAAACCTTGAGCTCTTCAATCTCCTTTCGAGCTTCCTTCAGTTTGTCGAAGAAGTGCTTCTTGCCTTTTTTCGCCTTTTGGAGTTCCTCTTTCAATTCTCCATTTTCTGCCAAGATTTCAACCCACTTATTCTGAGAGTCAGCGAGCTTAGCATTTGCCTCGGCCAAGTGTTGCTTAGTTTGCTTGTGAGCCCTTGCGGAGGATTCAACAGCCAACTTAGATTTGCGATAAAATTGGGCCCGGTTTGCGAGGTCCCTCTCCTTCTCTACCAGCAGCTTAGTTGCATCTTGAGCGTTACATTCCAATCCCAAGTTAGTATACAAAGCGTCTTGGAGACGACTACTCAAGTCGGAGTTTTCTACACGGAGCTCATTCACCAGAGCATGCAGCTTGTTGAATTCTTCGATGGGTATGATGGTCCTCTCTTCCACAATCTCAGGATACAAAGGAGGTGCAGGATCGAAAAGCAAGTAGAACTCTTCAACCCTCTTCTTTATCCAGTCTTCATATGGAGGATAGGTTCGGGTGTTGGCTTTACCCAAAACAGCTTTACCTTTTCTCTGTACACGGAACCAGGCCTCAGAAGCCTTCTGTGCTATTGCTAAACCATCCGCTGCTTGGAAATACAAAGACTCCTCCACATCCCTCTTAACGGGTGGACCTGTCAGAGTGTATCTGAACTGTCTAACGGCCAAAGAATGATTATAATTAATTCCCCCCTTTCTCCCTACCAACAGAACATTTGGGAACTCACCACAACTGTGAATAATGTCTTTGCAGAGTGTAACACCCAGATTTATTTTTTATTATTTTTCGTAATTAGAATTATATGATGTTGCGTATATGTGTGTGGTTATGCGTGTTTTAGTTGTGGTTGGGTTGCCCTTAGTATGGGGTAGTGACCTTAGAATTATAGAGATTAAGGTGTTGGGGGTGTGTGACCAATCATGTAGGACTTGGTGGTGTAGTGAGAATGATTAATTAATATTAGCAATGTTTAATTAATATCATTCGTCTAAATTATTAAGAAATATTGTTATTATTATTAAATTAGTATAATAATAATAATAATAATATTGGGATAATAATAATAATAATAATAATAACATGAATTAAAAAGAATATTAGAAAAGAAAATAGAAAAGGGGATTAGGAGATGAGAATTGGTCATTACGTGAAAATTAGAGAAAGGGAGAAGTCAGAGCTACGGCGAGAGAAAGGAGACTCCATCACTGAGGGAGAAAATTTTAAAGAAGTCTAAGATAAGGGTGGGGTTCTTTAATCTCTTAAGGGTTGTATAATGTTTGTATGAGGGTAGATAAACCAGAAGGATCATCTCTATGTGTTGATTGTATTGGTATAGGGTTGGGATTTTGCGTGTCAGGGGTTTTGATATGAGGAAAAGTGCATAAATTAATTGGTTGAATTGTGAGTTATGTGTTCCTAATTGATTGTATGATAACCTGTGAATATAGTGCATTTCTGGATTGTTTGTGAGTGAAATTGGAGAAGGGTTGGGGCTGGTTCGTGCAGAAACAACAACTGCATAATTGCAGAGTCGCTCACTTCATAGTGCGAATGATAGTTTGCTAAGTGAAGGTTCTCCCCAGACTCGCTGGACGAACGAAGCAGCGAGCGAAGGGAAAGAAGAGGTAATTCTGGAATGAGTGGTGGGGAGGTTCGCTGGGCGAACTGTAACACCGCAATTCCCATCGCGAATAAATAATACATAAATAAATCAGAGTAAGTAAAAATTTATTTTTCCGACAGAAACAAGGATGCCACAATTTTAAAGAAAGAAAACACTATCCCTGCTCATAAATTTTTTATACATAACGCAAAATGGAATAACCTCAAATGGAACTTTTTCCATATAAAAGGAAAGTTCAATTATGGAATAAAGCGGAAAGATCCATAACTGACTTGTTTTACAAAATAAATTATTCTATCACATCAAAATATTCATACAAAAGTAATACAAAATATATTCAACCATTGTATACATAAATATCTACAGCGTTCCCCGACTCCCGTGTTACGTATCAGAGTAGACAGACCGGCAAAAGGACGGAGAACTAATTTTCACAAAAGCCTCCAAGACTACTAATCTGCAATTACCTCATAGAGCAACAAACTACATCAGAAGGGTGAGAAATAACAACTAAATCAAGATTGCATAATAATATGATAACACATATAAATTCACATGCATAGTTATTCTCACCACAAGCATCACATACTAATACATATTGCATGCCACAAATACATAACATATATCGTTTATACCCACATAAGAACATATTCGCACGTAAGGCATACCAACGTTATAACATATGAAAACACACCACCACACCACATAGCACATGCCTATACATAACACATATCATCCGTAACCAATGCATTTATCACATATGCACATCAATTCACCAATCCCATCATAAATATCAACACATACTCAATCAATTTATTCCACACATAATCAATCCATTCATGATTTATGCAAATGCAAAGAGACCGACACAACGACTCTATGCAAATGCAATGCGGTACCATTCCATCCATCAATCTCATCACTAGTTCACTCAGGAACTATTGGAATCATCGCTTGTTACTTAGTGTAACTCCCCGCCGGGAAAACGATGTTCCCCGTCGCTTTAGGTCCTCTTGGTATAAGGCTCACGACGTTTATGGATCGCTTTAGGTCCTCTCGGTATAAGGCTCACGATCCGATCGCTTTAGGTCCTCTTTGTATAAGGCTCACGATCGTCTATAATCATCGCTTTCGGTCCTCTCGGTATAAGGCTCACGATGTTATAGCGGATTCCCTCTGGAATCGTTTCGTCGCTCACACCCACTTGGGCACACGACATCACAAGATGCATATCATGATGCTTGGCATACAAGGACTCATGACAATCAAATGCATCTTCACAATTCAACCATATGAATTATCTCATCATCACTATTCATGCATTGGAAATCAATTCAAACAATGTATTTACTTGCCATAAGGCCACCAAATAACACACATTGAATTTCACATAAACAATGCATTTCATCATAATCCACAAACCACAACGATTACCACCAAACCTCATAACAACATACATTGATATTCAATCAAACAATGTATTTTACCACACCACAACATCATTATCATACATTGAAATCAAACCCAAAACAACACATTTATTTCTCCATCAGACCACAAACCATCATCACCAACACTCATCATATAACAGCACACAAGCTATATGATACATATTAAAAGCATATCACATGATAACACGTCAATCACACACAATTACGACGGTAAAAGCCGACAAAACGACACTATTCCAATTCCCGACACAATTAAATCGGCCACTAATCTCAAAACCATTTTTATAAGAAAGAACATCTCATTAACTTTCCAATGATACTTGGAATGCTCAAAACAGACAAACGGGTCACAAGTTATGGGATTTAAAAGGAAACATAATTATTGAAATTCCCCAGGACCGCCCGGCGCTACCCAACGACCGCCCGGCGCTGGCCCTTCGCCTCTACTTCGCCCGGCGAAGCAGGGGCGTAACAATTTCCCATCCATGACTCTAAAGAGTCATAATCGTGGTAAGCTGCGCCTCTCGGGCATCGCCCGGCGCAATCCCACGTCGCCCGGCGCTCTGAGCGCCGCTCGACGCCCTACACCAGAAATGGAAAAATTCTGCTTCGTTCTCCCATGGCTCCAAGGGCCAAAATTCCACTTTTCCCCCCCAAAACAGTTTCGAACATCGAAACAAATATCAACGATTATTCATAAACACAGTGTGATCATACAACGCCATTTATGTCGATTTCCGACCGTGAAAACATCGATTTCTAACAATTGTTTACAAATTATCAATAAGTGAAAAAGTTGTGAAACAACCAAAACAAATACAACAATCAACACATATACATACACAAGCAAGATATAATCAAAACTTCTCATCCTTACCCGATTATTCGCTCTTGAAATGGAGTTTCCTTGATTTTTCCTCTTTCTCCTCTTCTCTCTTTCTCCTTCTCTTCCTTTTCTCTCTTCCCTTCTCTCTTTTTCTCTCCACTTTCTATTTTATGAAAAATAACCCAGCAAAATGACCAAAATACCCCTACTCTCAAATCTCTCGCAAACGCTCTCAAAACATAATAACGATGAAATATATTTCAGGAAATAAAAGTTGAAAAGAAATTATAATTTATTGCAAACATTTTACCTATCAGGGAGATTAACCGATTAACTCAATTAGCAGGTAAATAAAATAAACTCACACATTTCACAAAATTCACATAAATGAAATAAATAAATACAATTAAACAAATCGGGGCGTTACAATTCTCCCCCACTTAGACATTTTCGTCCTCGAAAATATAACCGATACGAACGACTCCGGATACGACTCTCACATCCGACTAACCCACTCTCATGCCAACAAAAGGCAACACCACGAGTAACACAAACTGACAACCCACCTCGCTAACCACAACTACAACAACGACACAACAACGACGACAACTACAATGACAAGATGCAAAGCCCATACAATGTACTTGACGACTAACTCACGACTCAAGGTAAACCACGTTACCAATACTCAGGTAACACTCCCCTAATTCCCCACACCGGGATTAGCTACTCGCACTCGAACCATCACGATGGAAACGAGGCAACAATAAAAACAAAAACCTAAAGTTCCACGACACAACAGTGTTCAATAACCTCTACATAACCACCATACCAACCTTCTTGTCACACAACATTATTACAACAATGCTACTATTCACCAATCGGACATATAACCAAAACATCCACCTACATAGTAGCCCATGAATAATATTTAAACCTTTCGCCTAACACTTCCATTCTGGAACGTCCAATGGTCTCATCATTCCTACATGTTTCCAATGTTCAACTTATGAACTCTTACCAGTCCCACACGCAAATAGGAAAGGTGTCACATCACGCTTCCGCTGCGCACTTTGATTACTCGAAACCATCAAGCCTACCAATCTCACGTCCAAAGCCTAACTCTTTCTCATATTTGCCAAAAATCACTATTCACTTTAATATTCCCAACCTCACACTCTCCTGTGTTATCTCACCTACCAGACACAAATCTCTGAACTGCTCAAATAATTTTAATTCTCTGACCATCAAAACAACCATGTATAAAAACTTCCAACTTAACTCATCACGCACGACATTAACTTTTCCCGAAGGATAATTCAAGCCAAATTCATAACTCGTCACGAATTCTAACCATTCTCGTTTACTCATACTCTATTTCTTCAGACCAAACAAGTACTCAATATTCTTGTGATTACCAAACACTTTGAACCTAGAACCATAAAGATAATACCTCCAGATATTCCAACACAATACAACCGCAACCAACTCCAAATCCAAAATAGTATAGATCCTTTTTTGAATTCTCAATCGTCGTAAAGCATAAGCCACGACTTTACCCTCTTACACGCACACTGCCTAAACTCATCAAAGACGCATCTCAATACCTCGCAAACAGTTTATTAGGATCACACAGAATCAAAACTGGAGCCATAGACAAATTCTACTTCAGCTCACCAAAACTCACCCACAACGAACATCCAAAACAAACGACTCACCCTTTGCAAGTCAACTGAGATAACAGAAGTACGAACTTAGCAAAGTCTTCCCTAGCCTACAGTAACAACCAACTAAGCCCAAAATTTCTAATCCCCTTAACCAACTTCGGAGCCTCTCATCGTAGAACTGCATCTACTCCCGATGGATCCATAACCAAACTCTCATCCGAAATAACATATCCAAGAAAACTAACATTTTTCAACCCCAAATTCTCACTCGAATAACTTAGCATAAAACTTCGTCTCTTTTCAACACTTGTAATTCGATTCGCAAACACTCTACCTGTTCTTCCTCTGGGTTTATAACATATCCGACTATCCTCAATCAAAACCACCACGAACTTATCCAATTAAATATGGAAGATACGATTCATCTACTCCACAAACATTCCAGATGCATTACTAATACCAAATAACATCACTGTACGTTGTAATGCCCAACCAAATTCCAAAAGATATAAACTCTTAAAGTTTTGCAAAAAAAATTTCACTAGGTAACTGGTTACTCACATGCAAGCTTAACCGAGTAAATAACAGCATATCCCGATGATAACAAACATAACCAGTCACATGAAAATGATCAAAGCCTCAACTCACACAATTCACCACTCTTATCAAACATTCCAAACAATTGCAATTTCACTCAAACTCAACCAAACCATTCCAGTCATCTGTCCATGAAAGTGGACACTTGTTCTCCATCGTTACCTTATTCAACTGTCAGTAATCCATACACAATTTCTTCTCTTGACCATCCAAATTCCATAAATCCCAACATGTAGCAACCACCAACCAAAAAGAACTCTCAAATATTACATCCGCACCTAAGGGTTTTCTCAAGATTTCCATTAATGCTCTAAAACTCCAAAGACTCCAAACCTCACCAGAACTCTAAGTTTGGCTTCTCGTAGTCTCCATACCATCATACACCTCATGCTTGTTATTCTGTTCAATCATTCTTCCTTTTTGTTACTAACAATACTGGAGCTCTCTAAGACAACACCCTAATGTTCCATCCAAAAACACATCTGAAAACTATGCACAACTGACGGCCCATCACTGTGACTTCCTGCCAATTTCCAGAACACTATCATCACAGATAAAACAAACATCTTAGTCTCATCTACTAAGAGTTTTCTACTTACTTAGCAGATATAAACCTCAACTATTCACCTTCGTCCAATTAAGTTCAATCTCTACTCCCTGAGAAGCAGCCCTTAAATAAAACCCAATCATTCTCTCTCAACGACTTCCCAACTTGACCAACATACCAAAACCTTTAATCCGCCTCATCTTCCGATATTAGAATCTTCATCGACTCAACAAAACAATCTGTAGCCATTTTCTTAACTCCAAACAATCCATTGTACACACTATCAAAGCCGGAAAGACACGTCTATTCCATCCAACATAATTCCATCTACTATCAAAAAGAGATTAAGGGTGATTAGTTCCTCAATTTGTCAATAGACAGCCGACAATCATGATGGGGCATAAACCGTCCTTACCAAACTATAATAGCATTCCTTACATCCTGTGCACAAAACTACCTAAGGCACAAATCCTTAGTTGACATAAGCCTTACCTCCGCATCCCTTCTGGAACCGGGAACCACACTGTCCAAACAACACTTACAATCTTGCAATTCACAACACACTGAGCCAGTGCTCCACACCTGAAGCAACATGGAGAAGTACCAGCTTCTCCCCCACTTATCTCATTCTAACTCCTGCAGACAACGGAATAGAAAAACCAGAAAGTACTGAGAGTGTCTCACACATATATCACGTACTAAGGGACAAACAACATTGACAACATTCAACTGTCACTCCAACTGACTCAATAACTTGGCCGGACGGACCGACCTGCTCTGATACCACTCTTGTAACACCCCAATTCCCATCGCGAATAAATAATACATAAATAAATCAGAGTAAGTAAAAATTTATTTTTCCGACAGAAACAAGGATGCCACAATTTTAAAGAAAGAAAACACAATCCCTGCTCAGAAATTTTTGATACATAACACAAAATGAAATAACCTCAAAGGGAACTTTTTCCATATAAAAGGAAAGTTCAATTATGGAATAAAGCGGAAATATCCATAACTGACTTGTTTTACAAAATAAATTATTCTATCACATCAAAATATTCATACAAAAGTAATACAAAATATATTCAACTATTGTATACATAAATATCTACAGCGTTCCCCGACTCCCGTGTTACGTATCAGAGCTGACAGACCGACAAAAGGACGGAGAACTAATTTCACAAAAGCCTCCAAGACTACTAATCTGCAATTGCCTCATAGAGCAACAAACCACAGCAGAAGGGTGAGAAATAACAACTAAATCAAGATTGCATAATAATATGCAAACACATATAAATTCACATGCATAGTTATTCTCACCACATGCATCACATACTAATGCATATTGCATGCCACAAATACATAACATATATCACTTATACCCACATAAGCACATATTCGCACGTAAGGCATACCAACTGATCTTACCTGGATCAGACAGTTGATAGTGGCCAACGGCGTCTGGAACGGCAGCTCCGGTGATGGTGAGAGACGGCGGGGGAGGTGTACCTGGAAGGTACTCCGACGCTCAAGTGAGAGAGTGTACAGAATATCAGCAAATACAGAAAGAGAACGATGTAGAAGAATGTGTCTAACCTGACCCTCTCAAATGAGAGGGTATTTATAGAGAGCCCCCAGCGCGGGGCCAACGGTTACCTGCAATGGGCTGGATCAACTAGGCCCACTCCAAGTAACTGTTAGGGCTTATGTGTAGTAGTGAAGACCAGCACGTGGTCTTCGCCCTAGAGTAACTGCTCCTAGATTTCCGGAAGTAGGGCAGACCGAATCTTTCGGAAGTGGGAGGTTACTTGGAACGTGTCCACGCGGGATGGACCGTTGGGTGCTCCTCGCGGGGGAGGAGCCTTCTGTGGTCGAGGAGATGCGAATCCTGTATATTACTCGCGGAGAGGAGACTTACGCGTCGAGGAGAGATGATGCCTATGGAACGGACATCGCCTCGCGGGGAGGAGCCATGTTCGTCGAGGAGTGAGGTGTAGCACTCTCGCGGGGAGAAGCTAGTCTGTCGGGGAGATATATCCCAGCAGGGTGTGATGTCCTCCTCCCCCATTGTCCCAAGTGCCCGGCGAAACTGTGGCTAGCACGTGGCAGTCGCGTGTCCTGCAGAAGGACCTTACTGGGCCTCCCCAGGCTGTATGGGTTGGGCCTGCTCGACTGTTGGGCAGCCTCGGCCCAGTCCAGAACAGGAGCCCCCCAAGTCGTTGCTCTGAGATGTCAGAGTAATGACTAAGGGTTGCTGTCATGTCGGGGATACGCTAGGAGAGGAACCGAGGAGGCCATTCTCGTGGTCGACGTCCATACGGTTGCATATAAGTCGGGCATCGGACAGTTGTGTCTGGTCGTATAGTCGGGCAGACGAGGGGTTTCAGATTCAAAATGTTGAGGAAAATCGAAAGGACACGCGTGGGAGGATGAACGGCTGCATGTGTGCCACGTGTCGGCTGGCTAGTGTAGTGCACTCAAGTGCCCTATGTTCCTCGAGTTCCGCAAGAACCACTATAAAAATGCCTCCCCTCGTTCATTTCCCACTTTTCCGTTTCTCTCTCAACACTCTTTCTCCTTTTCTCTCTATCCTCTACAGCAGCCGTTCGCCGCCGTCAACCGCCGGAAACCTAAACCGCCGCCTATAAGGTATTTGCTCAAAAACTGACCTTTTTCTTGCGTTTCTCTTTGATATTAACTAGTGTATAGCATTTCCTTGGTGAACTGATGAAGTTCCCATGAGAAATGAAAGGGTTCTTGGCGAATACGGCGGGAATCTCTTGTTATTGAGAGAGGAAGTGTTTAGAACTTCTCTCGCTTTCGTTGAATGTCTCGGGGACCAGGGATGAACATCTCGGGGACACGTTGAATGTCCCGGGGTCCCAGGAGGTTACTTTTTTCGTTGGCGTTACGGGAACAAAAGGGGGCAGAATTTTCCGGGGAGGCGATGAGTTCCCCGGTGAACATGTTGATCCTCGACCGGTTATGTCGTGGAAACGAGAGAGCCTTGCCCCTTCCTCGCCCGTTCTCTTGAACAGCGGTGGAGGGGTGAATTTGATATGACCCTTCGAATTCACCGTTTCCTTCAGCTTTTCAGGTAAATGGACGATTTGGCTGCGAAAGTGGCCGTAGGATCCTTTGAAGAAGACGACCACCCCGAATCTCCTATGGCCCATATGGCTTTTGCGCAAGAGCTCCCGCTCGAGGAGTGGGTCTGCGATGAAGCCCTAGAGATGTCGTCCATCTTTGTCTACAGAGACGTGGATGATGCATTCTGCACCGTCGAGCATCGGCTAATTGGGTCTGACAAATCCTGGAAGGTTTTTCGCCCAGAGGAGCATCATCGGATATGTTCGCCTTACCGGGGAATGCGCATCCCGTTATACGAATTCATGTTCGACAAAGCGGGGTAGAGGCTGCCCTTCACGGACTTACAAGAGGGGATCTTCGCCTGGTTGAAGCTGGCGCCCTCGCAGATTCACCCGAACTCGTTGGCCTTTATTCGGGCTTTCGAGCTCGTTTGTAAACACCTGAAAATTGTGCCTACAGTGTCCCTCTTCTTTCGTATATTCCATCTTCAAAGGTCGTCGGCCGGTGGACGACACAACTGGGTGTCCTTTAAGCAGAGCAAAGCTCTGTTCCACACGTACTTGGATTCCGTCTGGGACTTCAAGTACCGCTACTATTTCGTGAAGCCGGTCACCCTTGAGGCTATCAACTCGCTGTACCAGAGAGTCACCCGTAAAGTAGACGGTCGCTCCGAGGAGGTTCTGGAGCCGAAGTTCCCCCTGTACTGGACGGAGGAACACTTCAAAAAGGGGGTTGATAAATATAAGGTGAAACATAATCAGTTGGACGTCGACGACCGGGCAGCTTATGATAAGATCGTCGCGTTCGTCGAAAGCTTCAATGAAGCTCAGTACGAAACGCTAGATGGCGAGCCGATAACGGGAGCAGACGGGCAGGAGAGGAAGCAACGTCGCTTGATCAATACGCGTGTTCTGCTCGAGACCTTCTCCGACGAAGAAGCAGACGAGCTATTAGGTGGTGAAAACATTCTCGATTTATGCCCTCCTCGTGTCTGTATACCTTGCCTTACTAATGTTTTCTTTCTTTTTGCAGGGAAAATGGCCGGAGCTGAGGAGAGGCTCAAAAAGTTGAAGGCGAAGAAGGCTCGGGAAGAACAGGCTCGGCGAGAGTCATCTCGCTCAAAGGGTCAAGGTGTTGCTCCTTCTAGGGCCATGGCCGAGGGTGTTTCCTCCGCTGGGATGCCCGAAGGTTCCAGCCAATCCCAGCCTGTTGTGACTGTGTCGGGGATTTCAGGTGGGTGCACACCTCCTGCTGGGAGCACTCAAGGGACACCGAAACGGCAACGGGTTTCGAACGCGGAGATTGTCGACCTGGCCCACGAAGAAAGTCCCCCACCTCCTTCAAGCTTCGAACTCCCACCATGCCACCTCAAGCCCCACTTCTTCTCCGAAGTCACCTATCCTCGCGTCCCTCCCTCTGAAATCCAAGTTGTGCTGGGGACCGCTGCGGAAGCGAGGTGGAGGTCGATCTTTGAGGACTTGTCTGCCGTTATGCGGCTCTGTTCAACCGCTATTGTCCTGAACGATGAGACCCGCCCCGCTATCGAACTTTCTCGACTGCAAGAAAAGCTCGAGACCTTGGATGCTGAGCTACTAGACCTGCGCAAAGAGTTGAAGGAATGCAGGAACCTGAATAAAGAGCAGAGCGAGCAGCAGCAGCGGGCAGAGGCAAAGCTGAAGAAAGCTGGGGAACCGGAGAAAGGTCATCTTGCTCGGATCACCGAGCTGGAGGCAGAGGAGAAGCGGCTCAAGGAGAGGGTTGCCGAGTTAGAGGATGTTGTTCGGCCAGCTGAAGGCGAAACTGAAGAGGATAAGCTCCTAACCACTCGAGCGGCGCTGGTGGCCCAACTCAGGAGACTCGAGCAGGATCTCCGGCTAGCCGAGGATGATGCTCTTGAAACTGCGGGCATAGGGTTCCGAAATGCAGTGGCGCAGATTCGGATCCTAAATCCTGACCTGGTGACCGACGGGGCGAACGCTGACTGCGAGGTGGTCGACGACCGGATAGTGCTGCCCAGGCAAGAAGGAAATGCCAACGAGGGAGGTGGGCCAGACGCCGCTGAGACTGCCGCAGAGTAGGAATATAGTTTGCTTGGCCTGCGTGCTATTTTGTTGTTTTTTCCTGGCTTGTGGGCTTACTTGATGTAATATTCGCACAATGGTTATTTTTTCCCGGCTTGTGGGCTTATATATGTAACATTCGTACAATGGGCTTTGCCCGATTCTTATACTTCGTTTTGCCTCTTTATTTATTTTGCTTGTGTGTGATATTTTATACATTACTTATTTTTGCCTAAGTAGTTGAGATCACTGGCGCCTTGGGAGTTTGCTCGACTCTGATGATCCTCAACTGCGGAGAGAGCTAGTCGATTGGTCGGGGGTTGTACCCCGACCTTCAACGAGGCCAAGACGTCGGTCGAGGTCTTAGCTTCGTGGCGTGAACTTCCCATCGCGAGCTGGGTGTTCTGCCTAATTGGTACGTCGACGACGGAGCTCGGTTGAGGCCTCCTCGTCGGGCCAAAAAGTCTCACGCACACACTTCGTGGTTTTTGGCCGTCGTGTGTTATATAGAGGTGTCGCACATGTACCGTTGCATGCCCCCGTGGTCGCGACGTCGTGCTGTCCCGGGCAGTGTCTAACTGTAATATTGTTTGAGCTTCTCAGTATTCCATGGTCGAGCAAGTTGTTCACCGTGGAGGTTTTCGAGGTAATAGGCACCCGTCCCCGTCTTTGGAATGACACGGTATGGGCCCACCCAGTTTGCGGCCAGTTTTCCTTCGCGTGAATCTTTCTGATTTCTCCGTAGCACAAGACTGCCAACTTGGAAGTCGCGTTTGATAACTTTGTCATTATAACGCAAAGTTATTTTTTGTTTTAAAGAGGCTTCTTGGAGGGAAGTGCCGGTCCTTATCTCTTCGACAAGGTCGAGTTCCTCTCGCAGGGCTTCGTTGTTCGTTTCTTCGTCGAGGGGAGCTTCTGTCCTCCTCGAGGGTTCCCTGATCTCCACAGGGATAACTGCCTTGGTCCCGTACGCTAGGTGAAACGGGGTCTCCTCGGTCGTGGAGTGTGGGGTTGTTCGATACGCCCAGAGGACGCTGTGTAACTCCTCGACCCACCGTTGTTTGGCCTCGCCGAGTCATCGCTTCAATCCCTAGAGTATCACTCTGTTTGCTGCTTCGGCCTGCCCATTGGTCTAAGGGTGTTCGACCGACGTGAAGTGTTGTTTTGTGCCCAGTTTGGCGACGAAGTCTTGGAAGTTCCTGTCGGTGAACTGCGTCCCGTTGTCGGTGACGATGGCTTGGGGCACACCAAATCGGGCAAGGATGTTTCTCTTGTAGAAACGGAGTATGTTGAAATCAGTGATTTTGGCCAGCGCTTCGGCTTCAATCCACTTCGTGAAGAAATCCACCCCGACGATGAGGTACTTGTTTTGGTATGACCCTGTGACGAAAGGTCCGAGGATGTCCATTCCCCACCACGCAAACGGCCACGGGGATGACAATGACTTAAGCTCGTTTGGAGGAGCGAGGTGCATGTCTCTGTGTCTTTGGCAACGGTCACATTTCTTGACGTGCTCCTTTGCATCATGCTGCATAGTGGGCCAATAATACCCCGCTCGGAGTGCTTTTCGGGCTAGGGATCTTCCGCCGAGGTGCTGGGCGTTTATCCCTTCATGGATTTCTTGGAGGATCCCCGAAACTTTGCTTTCTTCGATACACCAGAGTAAGGGAATGGAGAATCCTCGGCGGTACAGCTTACCTTCGACGATGGTATACGCACATGCCCGCCTCTTGACTATCCCCGCTTCTTTAGGATCGTCGGGCAGTTTGCCCATCGTCAAGTATTCATAAACTGGGGTCATCCAACAGTTTACGTCTCTGATTGCGTTGACCTCGGTGGTCGGTGTGGGTTTGTTTATGCTCGGCTCGGTCAGTATCTCCTGGATAACTGATTTGTTCCCTCCTTTTTTCTTAGTGCTTGCAAGCTTGGAGAACACGTCCGCTCGAGTGTTGTGCTCGCGCAGGATGTGAGACACCTCCGCGAAGACAAATTTCCTCAACTTTTCTTGCACCAAGGTTAGGTACTCGATGAGACTATCATTTTTGGCCTAGAATTCTCCCCGAACCTGTGATGCCACGAGCTGGGAGTCTGTAAAGATTTTGACCTCTTTTGCGCCAAGGTCTTCAGCCAGTCGAAGTCCCGCGAGGAAGGCCTCGTATTCGGCTTGGATATTCGATGTCTTGAAGGACAGTTCGAGGGAGACCTCTATCAGGATGCCCTGCTCATTTTCGAGGATAATACCCGCTCCGCTACCTTTTGCACTGGAGGATCCGTCGACGTAAATCGTCCATTTCTGGGAGCCATTGGTCGAGGGTTCGGGGACGGTCATTTACGCTACGAAGTCGGCCAGTACCTGAGCTTTCAAGGCTTTTCTGCCTTCGTATCAGAGGTCGAACTCGGATAGCTCGAGAGACCACCGGAGCATTCTCCCCGCCATATCTGGCCGACTGAGGAGCTGTCTGATGGGCTGCTCCGTCCTTACCACGATTGTGTGGGCTAGGAAGTAATGTTGTAATCTTCTGGCTGCAGATACGAGGGCCAAGGCGACCTTTTCAATCTGTTGGTATCTGAGCTCGGGACCCTGAAGAGCTCTGCTTATGAAATAAATCAGTTTCTGTCCGTCGGGGGTCTCCCGTATGAGGACAGCACTCACCGCTTCGCTGGTGACGGCCAGGTACAAGAAAAGCGTTTCCCCGTTATCTGGTCGGGACAAGACCGGGGGTTATGACAAGACTTGTTTTAGATGGAGGAGGGCTTGTTCGCATTCTTTACTCCATTCAAAAGTCGCCTTCTGTCGGAGAAGTTTGAAAAAGGGGAGTGCGTACTGAGCGGATTTGGCGACGAAACGGGAGAGAGCAGTCAGCATTCCGTTAAGTGACTGGATCGACTTCTTCGAGTTCGGGGTAGGGATTTCGGAGAATGCCCTATATTTGTCGGGGTTCGCCTCGATACCTCTCTCTGTGAGGTAGAAGCCGAGGAATTTCCCTGCCCGAACACCGAAGGTGCATTTGTCGGGGTTGAACCTCATGCGACATTTCCTCGCCGTGTCGAACACTTTCTTGAGATGAGCGGCATGGTCGACTTCTTCTGCGGCATCGGTTGGTAGGTGGCGCCAGCATTTTTCAAGCCGAAAGGCATTACGTTGTAGTAGTAATTGCCCGACTCGGTCATGAAAGCGTTATGCTGCTTGTCGGCCTCGTCCATGGGGATTTGGTTGTACCCCGAGTAGGCATCCATGAAGGATAGTAATTTGAATCCTGCAGAATTATCGACCAGCAGATCGATGTTAGGTAAGGGGTAAGAGTCTTTCGGGCATGCCGGGTTAAGATCCGTGTAGTCAACGCACATCCTCTATTTTCCATTATTTTTCTTAACGAGTACAACATTCGAGAGCCAAGTTATGTACTTGGCCTCAGAAATAAAGTTTGCCTCTAGGAGGTCTTTTACAGCTTTTTCAGTAGCCTCCATTTTTTACGGAGACTGCCTACGCCTACGTTGAGCTACAGCCCTAGCGGCCGGATCTATAGTCAGTTGATGACAAGCTACTTCAGGGTCCAGTCCGGGCATTTCTGCAGCACTCCAGGCGAACAAATATGCATTTTCTTGGAGACACGCCTTCAGTTGCCTCTTCGCCAGGTTGGGGAGTCCATAACCAATCTTCACGCATCGGTCTGGGCTGTCGCCGAGAGGAACCAGCTCGAAATATCCATCTGGGACGGGGCGCGTTGGGTGGAGAGGCTGCCCGTTGATCTCAACTGGGAGGTCCTCGCCTGCAGCTTCTTCTTGCTCCCCGGGAAACCTGCTGTCAAGGTCGACCGCGCTGACCGGCGGGAGTGGAACTTGTACGACGTCTGGAGGTGTCTTAGCCTGAGTCTTGGGTTTGGCACCGCCAACGACACTAAGACCCTTGATTGCTGCGTCGAAACATCTTCTAGCCGCGTTGATGTCCCCGTGGAGAGTGACCACACGTCCACGCTTCGTGTAGTATTTCATCTTCAGGTGGACCGTTGATGGTACGATCGTCAGTTCCGCCAACGTGGTCCTCCCCATGATACAGTTGTAGAGGGACGGGTAGTCTACCACCAAGAAACGCGTCTTCACCTGTCGGGCAGTTTCTTCGATCCCGATACCATCAACTCCACGAAGCCCCATGGTCTGGTGGTCGCGCCATTGAAGCCTTGTAGGTCCGACCCTACGTACGGGGACAAGTGTTGCTTAGTCAGCTGAAGGGTCTCGAAGAGGTGGACGTACATGATGTCCACCGAGCTCCCCTGGTCGACCAAAATTCTGTGGACATCAAAATTTGCCATCTGTGCCCGGATCAGGAGGGGGATGTTGGCATTCGGTGCCCCACCGAGAAGTTCCTCGAGGTAGAAGGTAATCGGATTTGATCTTCCCTTAACTCTCTCGAGGGTAGGGGCTCGAGGAGTTGTTGCTTTCAGTTCGTTAAATTTCCTCTTTATTGACCCCACGGTCAAACGGTCAGGGGCTCCGCCAGATATGACCAGGGCTTGGGGGAAAGACTCCCAGGTACTGCGGACACTTATCGAGTCTTCTGCTGGGAAGTTCTTCCACATGTTTCGGACAGCTTCAGGGCTGTCGAGTTCCCCCGAATAACCAAAGTCTTCAGGCCGCGTGATGCTCAACGCGACTAGCAGAGATCCGTTGTTGGGGGAGGGAGTTGAATCCTCGACATTCTGGGCCTCCTGGCCGCTGGGGCGGGGGGCCTCTTGCTGCTTGGCGTACTTCTTCAGGTACCCTTCTTTAATCAGCGTCTCGATTGCGTCCTTAAGGTGGACGCAATCTTCAGTGACGGGTCCATGGCTGCGATGGAACCGGCAGTACTTGGATTTATCAGCGTTTGGTTTGGAAGCCGCCGGTTTTAGGAAGCGGATTCCCCCTTTGACGAACTTCGAATTGGCACAGTCGCTAAAAATGCGCGCGCGGGACTCGTTCAGTGGTGTGTAGTCTTTGAAAAGGCCAGACGGTCCTCGTGATTCGCGAGGCTCTTTGGTCCGGGCTTCTTTTTTTCTTTCCCCTCCTCGCCTAGGTGGAGGGGAGTCTTCTCTTCTCCTGTCTCCACCTCGCCTGGGTGGAGGGGAGTCTTCTTCCTTGTTGCCGCGGGGGCCTTCTCTGCGCCTCGAATCGAGGGCAATTTGTGCAGCTTCAGCTTCCTCGAACTCAATATGCGACTGAGCTCTCTCGAGGAGGCCTTCAAAGCTGCGGGGACGGTGTAGTCCGACGGATTCTGCGAACTTGGATCCTATCCGCAAACCCTTGATGATGAGATACATTTTGATGTGATCGGTCACGTGGATTTCGACTGCTTCTTTGTTGAACCTTTCCATGTAGCTCCGGAGAGGTTCATCCTTCCCCTGAAAGATGGCTTCCAGGGAGGCTATCGTCTTCGGATGTCGGCGAGAGGCCGTAAAATGTTTTCTGAAGCGCTCCCTCAGGACCCTCCACGACGTGATTGATTCAGATGCTAGGTTTTTGTACTAAGCCATGGCCCCTTTCCAAAGGGTCGTAGGGAATAATCGACACTTGATGGCGCCGGAGACATTCCTGAAATCGAGTAGAGCTTCGAAACTCTCGACATGGTCGTCAGAATCAGATGTCCCGTCATATGTCCCCAAGGATGGGGGCCTCTCCAGGCCCTTAGGAATAGGGGCGTCCATGATGTGCCTGGCCAGAGGGGTCCGGTAATCGTCATCCTCGCTGGCCCCCGGAGACACGGAGGGGGAGTGTTGTCCTCGAACATGGTGACGTCTCGGGGAGTAGTCCTTCGGGCGGCCTCTGGGCTCCTCGTCACCCGGCCTGTTCCTTTTATTTTTCGAGGAGCGGACTGGTCCCTTTGGTGGCGGGGAGCGGTGGCGTTTCTGAGGATGTTCCGGCTGAGTACGCTCCAAGCGCGGTCGGAGACCCCTGGGAACCGGGGAGGGGCTGCGAGATGCCTCCGGGGACTGCGAATGTCTTGGAAATGGTGGCGGTCGGTGTCTTCGTGAGGAAGACCGACCACGACTTTTCTCCAGCACCTCGATTCGGATGTTCTGGTTGAAGATCATCTGGTTGGTCTGATTGACCAAAGCAAACAGGGCAGCAGTGCTCGGGTCCGCATTCGGCGGTGGGTCCACGGGATGGAAAACGGGCAGGAGGGTTGTTTCCTGTCCGTCTTGGTGAGTTGTCTCGTACTCCACTTCCTCGGAAAATGGTGAGGCGATGAGTCCATCTCTGATGTCGTTCTCTGCGACAGGTTGGGCATCGTTGTTGTCGATGCGGTTGCCATTGCTGGGCTGCGCGATGACGTTGTCTAGAGCTTGAGTCGCCGACGGGTTGGCCATGATGGTTGTTGAATGGAGAAAGCTTTGGTTTATCGAGCAGAAAAACGGGGAAGCTTATAAGTTCCCACAGACGGCGCCACTAATCGTACCTGGATCAGACGGTTGATAGTGGCCAACGGCGTCTGGAACGGCAGCTCCGGTGATGGTGAGAAACGGCGGGGGGTGTACCTGCAAGGTACTCCGACGCTCAAGTGAGAGAGTGTACAGAATATCAGCAAATACAGAAAGAGAAAGAGGTAGAAGAATGTGTCTAACCTGACCCTCTCAAATGAGAGGGTATTTATAGAGAGCCCCCAGCGCGGGGCCAACGGTTACCTGCAATGGGCTGGATCAACTAGGCCCACTCCAAGTAACTGCTAGGGCTTACGTGTAGTAGTGAAGACCAGCACGTGGTCTTCGCCCTAGAGTAACTGCTCCTAGATTTCCGAAAGTAGGGCAGACCGAATCTTTCGGAAGTGGGAGGTTACTTGGAACGTGTCCACGCGGGATGCACCGTTGGGTGTTCCTCGCGGGGGAGGAGCCTTCTGTGGTCGAGGAGATGCGAATCCTATATATTACTCGCGGAGAGGAGACTTACGCGTCGAGGAGAGATGATGTCCGTGGAACGGACATGGCCTCGCGGGGAGGAGCCATGTTCGTCGAGGAGTGAGGTGTAGCACTCTCGCGGGGAGAAGCTAGTCTGTCGGGGAGATATATCCCATTAGGGTGTGATGTCCTCCTCCCCTATTGTCCCAAGTTCCCGACACTGCCTAAGTGCCCGGCGAAACTGTGGCTAGCACGTGGTAGTCGCGTGTCCTGCAGAAGGACTTTACTGGGTCTCCCCAGGCTGTATGGGTTGGGCCTGCTCGACTGTTGGGCAGCCTCAGCCCAGTCCAGAACACCAACGTTATAACATATGAAAACACACCACCACACCACATAGCACATGCCTATACATAACACATATCATCCTTAACCAATGCATTTATCACATATGCACATCAATTCACCAATCCCATCATAAATCTCAACACATACTCAATCAATTCACAAGTTCCACACATAATCAATCCATTCATGATTTTCCATACATAATCAATCCATTCATGATTTATGCAAATGCAAAGAGACCGACACAACGACTCTATGCAAATGCAATGCGGTACCGTTCCATCCATCAATCTCATCACTAGTTCACTCAGGAACTATTGGAATCATCGCTTGTTACTTAGTGTAACTCCCCGTCGGGCAAACGATGTTCCCCATCGCTTTAGGTCCTCTTGGTATAAGGCTCAAGACATTTATGGATCGCTTTAGGTCCTCTCGGTATAAGGCTCACGATCTGATCGCTTTAGGTTCTCTTTGTATAAGGCTCACGATCGTCTATAATCATCGTTTTCGGTCCTCTCGGTATAAGGCTCACGATGTTATAGAGGATTCCCTCTGGAATCGTTTCGTCGCTCACACCCACTAGGGTACACGACATCACAAGATACATATCATGATGCTTGGCATACAAGGACTCATGACAATCAAATGCATCTTCATAATTCAACCATATGAATTATCTCATCATCACTATTCATGCATTGGAAATCAATTCAAACAATGCATTTATTTGCCATAAGGCCACCAAATAACACACATTGAATTTCACATATACAATGCATTTCATCATAATCCACAAACCACAACGATTACCACCAAACCTCATAACAACATACATTGATATTCAATCAAACAATGTATTTTACCACACCACAACATCATTATCATACATTGAAATCAAACCCAAAACAACACATTTATTTCTCCATCAGACCACAAACCATCATCACCAACACTCATCATATAACAACACACAAGCTATACGATACATATTAAAAGCATATCACATGATAACACGTCAATCACACACAATTACGACGGTAAAAGCCGACAAAACGACACTATTCCAATTCCCGACACAATTAAATCGGCCACTAATCTCAAAACCATTTTTATAAGAAAGAACATCTCATTAACTTTCCAACGATCTTGGAACGCTCAAAACAGACAAACGGGTCACAAGTTATGGGATTTAAAAGGAAACATAATTATTGAAATTCCCCAGGACCGCCCGGTGCTACCCAACGACCGCCCGGCGCTGGCCCTTCGCCCGGCAAAGCAGGGGCGTAACAATTTCCCATCCATGACTCTAAAGAGTCATAATCGTGCTAAGCTGCGCCTCTCGGGCATCGCCCGGCGCAATCCCGCGTCGCCCGGCGCCCTACACCAGAAATGGAAAAATTCTGCTTCGTTCTCCCATGGCTCCAAGGGCCAAAATTCCACTTTTCCCCACCAAAACAGTTTCGAACATCGAAACAAATATCAATGATTATTCATAAACACAGTGTGATCATACAACGCCATTTATGTCGATTTTCGACCGTGAAAACATCGATTTCTAACAATTGTTTACAAATTATCAATAAGTGAAAAAGTTGTGAAACAACCAAAACAAATACAACAAACAACACATATACATACACAAGCAAGATATAATCGAAACTTCTCACCCTTACCCGATTATTCGCGCTTGAAACGGAGTTTCCTCGATTTTTCCTCTTTCTCCTCTTTTCTCTTTCGCCTTCTCTTCCTTTTCTCTCTTCCCTTCTCTCTTTTTCTCTCCACTTTCTATTTTATGAAAAATAATCCAGAAAAAATACCAAAATACCCCTACTCTCAAATCTCTCGCAAACGCTCTCAAAACGCGATAAAACATAATAACGATGAAATATATTTCGGGAAATAAAAGTTGAAAAGAAATTATAATTTATTGCAAACATTTTACCTATCAGGGAGATTAACCGATTAACTCATTTAGCAGGTAAATACAATAAACTCACACATTTCACAAAATTCACATAAATGAAATAAATAAATACAATTAAACAAATCGGGGCGTTACACGAACTCCTGGCGAACAAAATTCGCTGGGCGAATGTAGAGGCGAAAGGATAGGCAAATATGCAAGCCTCTGGATTTTGTATGGAGAAGGTGCTTCGCTGGCGACTTCGCTAGGCGAACTCCTAGTGAAGGATAGTTCGTTGGGCAAACTCGTGGTGAGCATGACAGTGATGCTTGCTGCTGTTACGGACATAACTTTCTTAAACTTTAAAAATTCATAACTTTTAATCCGTACATCAGTTTCAGTCGTCGTTCGAATCGTTGGAAAGCTGGTTTCGTATACTCTTTATTAAAATTAAATTTTATATCAGAATTCCAACTATTCAATGCATCAGTTGTATTCCTTATAGGTTGAGATGTGTTGAACGCCAAAATGTTGTACTCGGTTGTGTGATTGCATGTTGTAGTTGTGGATTTCAGCTGTTGCATGTTTGGCAGGTATATGCTGTGTGTTGGATAGTTATAGTGTGATGTGTTGACTGTATGTTAGTCATATGCATTAGTCGCTGTTGTATGTCATCGTTGAGTGCATATTCATGTTGCATAAAAGTTATGTGATAAGTCATGTTCCCATGTGGGGTGTGAACGTCTTATCTAGATTCTTTAAAATAGAATCGTGTTGTTGTTGTTGTTGAGGTAATCATGTGCCCATGTAGGGTATGAGCAATTACGTGTGTCGTGTGCCCGTGTGGGGTGTGAGCAACTTATATGGAAATTTCGACGGGAATTATGATCATGAAAAAGGGATCGAATTGGTACCACATGCATTGAATCGAGTTATGGGTCTCATTGTGTTGCATTATGTTGTGTTGTATGGTGGATTGTATAATTGTCTGCTCAGGTGGAAAAGTGTGTTTTCGTTGAAGTAGTAATGATAGAGTGAATTATGTAATTGATTAAATGCTTTTATACTTATCTTATGCATTTGTTTTATTGATTTGAAAATCTAACCCCTTCTGTTTGAATGTTGCCTCTATATGGGTAACATGCAGATAATCAAGATTAATGCGGAGTTGAAGTTAGTGAAGATGAAGTCTTCTATTTTATTTCGTTTGAGTCGGAGATTGCTCTGATGTGTAACACTGGGGATTTGGAACGCTTACTGTTATTTATTTCATTGTCCGCTATTGCTTTCATTTAATTGGTGATGACCATATGGTATCAAACCTATAATGTTTTAATTGAATTCTACTGCTATATAAGAAGATTACTTAAGTATGGTTTAATTGGTGATATTTATGTGTTACATGTCGTATGCATGAGCGATTGTATGTTGAAGGTAGCATCCTAAATGTTGTGTGTTTTATTTTACTATGATATTTTATTGTTAATTGTCGCGGGGGTTTAGGGTGTTACATAGTGGTATCAGAGCAGTTCGGTCTGTCCGACCAAGTTATCGAGTCGTGGTCGTGTGATAGTTGATTACTATCGATGTCGGTTCCTTAACCATTGTGTTATGTTGTTGATGTGTAACAGATTTATAATGGATGAAAGGAACGATGTTGTTATTGTTGCTGCCTTGCAGGTTATTGCTCAGGCGGTACAGAACCCGCCTCATGCTAGTGAGAATGACGAGTTTCGAAAGAATAGGTCGTCTACCTTCAAGGGAAGATACAATCCGGATGGGGTGCAGGCTTGGCTCAAGGAGATTGAGAGAATATTTTGGGTTATGGAATGTTCTGAGGCACAGAAGGTGCGGTTATGTACTCACATGCTGTCTGAGGAAGCTGATGATTGGTGTGTTAGTACTCGTCAACTGTTGGGAGCAACAGGAGAGGTAATCACTTAGGCTGTGTTCACTAGGGAGTTCTTGAGGAAATATTTTCCTGAAGATGTCCGAGGAAAGAAAGAGATTGAGTTCCTGGAACTGAAGCAGGGTAACATGAAGGTTACGGAATATGCTGCCAAATTCTCATATCTGGCTAAGTTTTACCATCACTACAGTGCGGCAACTGTTGAGTTCTCAAAGTGTGTCAAGTTTGAGAATGGATTGAGGCCTGAGATCTAACAGGCGGTTGGTTATTAGCGAATCAGAAGGTTTCTAGATTTGGTGGATTGTTGTAGGATCTTTGAGGAAGATAACAAGGCTCGATCGGCTCACTATAAAGTGTTGGCAGAGAGGAGGGGAAAACAACCGATGAACTGTGGGAAGCCTTATGCAGCTCCAACTGAGAAAGGTAAACAGAAACACGCTGATGGCAAGAAGCCGAGTGGGGGAGGTGCCCCTGCTCCTCTTAAGTGTTACAGGTGTGGTGAGCTAGGTCATCGCGTCAGTGAGTGCATGAGTGTACTCCTTGCTACAACTGTAGAGAATAGGGCCATATTAGTACTCATTGCCAGAAGCCAAAGCAAGCTTCAAATGGAGGAAAGGTGTTCGCTTTGACAGGGACTCAGACTTCCAGTGATGACAGACTGATCAGAGGTATATGTTACATTAATAATACGCTTTTGATTACTATTATTGATACTGGTGCTACTCATTCTTTTATTGTTGCTGATTGTGTGAGAAGGCTAGGCCTTGTCGCTTCTCCTATGAAGGGAGAGATGGTTGTCGAAACTCCTGCAAAGGGATCAGTGACCACTTCCCAAGTTTGTTTGAATTATCCACTATCAATCTTTGATAAGGACTTTGGTGTGGATCTTATTTGCATGTCGTTGGGAAATATTGATGTGATCTTGGGTATGAACTGGTTGGAGTTCAATCATGTTCATATTAACTATTTTAACAAGTCGGTGAAATTTCTTGCTCCTGAGGAAATGGAAGAAGATGGTTTTCTATCTGCTAGAGAGTTGGGAGAGCTCTTAGAAGAAGAAACTCAAGTGCTTGCATTGTTTGCATCCCTGTCAGTAGAGAGTGAGTCGGTGATTAATGAATTGCAGGTGGTGCGTGAATTTCCCGAAGTGTTTCCGGATGACATTGCTGATGTACCGCCAGAGAGAGAAGTGGAGTTTGATATTGATCTTGTCCCTGGTACCAGACCTATTTCTATGGCACCATACAGGATGTCGGCATCAGAATTAATAGAGCTGAATAAGCAACTGAAAAAGTTGTTAGAAAAGAAATTTGTGAGACGAAGTGTGTCGGCTTGGGGAGCCCCGGTGTTTTTGGTGAAGAAAAAGGATGGTAGTATGAGGTTATGTATCGATTACAAACAGCTGAACAAAGTAATGATTAAGAACAAGTATCCACTTCCAAGAATAGATGACTTGATGGATCATTTTGTGGGTGCCCGTGTGTTTAGAAAGATTGGTTTAAGGTCGGGTTATCATCAGATGCGAGTAAAGGATGAAGATATTTAGAAAACGGCGTTTAGGACCCAATATGGACATTATGAGTATGTAGTGACGCCGTTCGGAGTTACTAATGCACCTGGCGTATTCATGGAGTATATGAATCGAATTTTCCATGCTTACTTGGATCAATTTGTGGTTGTCTTTATTGATGACATTCTTATCTATTCTAAGTCAGAAGAGGAACATGCTGAGCATTTGCGGATAGTGCTGCAAGTGTTAAGAGAGAAGAAGCTCTATGCTAAGGTATCTAAGTGCGAATTCTGGTTGAGAGAGGTAAGTTTTCTCGGTCATGTTATTTCAGGTGATGGTATTGCTGTGGATCCATCCAAGGTGGATGCAGTTCTGCAGTGGGGGTCTCCGAAGTCGGTAACTGAGATTAGAAGCTTTTTGGGTTTGGTTGGGTATTACCGTAGGTTTATTGAAGGCCTTTTGAAGTTAGCACTTCTGTCGACCCCGTTGACTTGCAAAGGTAAAACGTTTGTGTGGGATGTTCACTGTGAGAAGAGTTTCATCGAGCTAAAGAAGAGATTGACTACAGCTCCAGTATTAATTCTAGCCAAACTAGATGAATCGTTTGTGGTGTATTGCGATGCTTTGTTGATGGGTTTATGAGGTGTATTAATGCTGGATGGAAAGGTTGTGGCTTATGCTTCACGACATTTAATGTTCCATGAGAGGAATTATCCAACTCATGATTTGGAATTAGCTGCAGTGGTGTTCGTATTAAAAATTTGGAGGCACTATCTTTATGGTTCCAGATTTGAGGTGTATAGTGATCATAAGAGCTTGAGGTATCTGTTTGATCAGAAGGATTTGAATATGAGACAAAGAAGGTGGTTAGAATTCTTGAAGGATTATGATTTCGGTTTGAACTATCACCCCGGTAAAGCTAATGTCGTGGCTGATGCTTTGAGTCAGAAATCGTTGCATATGTCTGCTATGATGGTTAAAGAATTAGAATTAATTGAGCAGTTCAGAGATATGAGTCTAGTTTGCAAGCAGACACCGTATAGTTTGATGTTGGGCATGCTGAAGATCAACAATGAATTTCTTAATAGTATCAGAGAGGGTCAGAAATTGGATGTGAAACTGGTGGATTTGAGGATTGGAAATGAGTCGACAGAAGGTAACGACTTCAGAGAGGATGAACAAGGTGTGTTGAGATTCCGTGACAGGATTTGTATTCTTGATGATTCTGAGTTGAAGAGAATGATTCTAGAATAAAGTCATAGGAGTAGCTTGAGTATCCATCCGGGAGCTACAAAGATGTATCAAGACTTGAAGAATATATTTTGGTGGCTTGGGTTGAAGCTTGATGTGGCTAAGTTTGTATATGCTTGTTTGACTTGTCAGAAAGCAAAGGTGGAACATCAGAAACCTGCTGGTTTGATGCAAGCGTTAGATATTCCAGAGTGGAAGTGGGATAGCATTTCTATGGATTTTGTGACCGGATTGCCTAGTACGCCGAGAGGACATGATTCCATCTGGGTAGTAGTGGATAGACTGACAAAATTGACATATTTCATTCCAATCAATATCAATTTTCCTTTGCAGAAGCTGGCAAAAATTTATATTCAAGTGATTGTGAAGTTGCATGGGGTTCTGTTGAGTATTGTGTCGGATAGAGATCCAAGATTCACTTCCAGATTTTGGGAGAGTTTGCAAGAAGCTTTGGGATCGAAACTGAGATTGAGCTCAGCTTATCACCCGCAGATGGATGGACTGACAGAGAGAACTATACAATCTTTGGAGGATTTGTTGAGGGCTTGTGTGCTTGAATAAGGAGGTGCTTGGGATAGCCATTTGCCGTTGATTGAGTTCATTTATAATAACAGTTACCATTCCAGTATTGGAATGGCACCTTTTGAAGCTTTGTATGGTCAGAGGTGTCGGATGCCTTTGTGTTGGCATAAATTTGGTGAGAGTGTAGTACTTGGACCTGTGATTGTTTAGCAGACTACTGAAAAGGTGAAGCTGATTTGGGAAAAGATGAAAACTTCGCAGAGTAGGCAGAAGAGCTACCATGATAAGAGGAGGAAAGATCTTGAGTTCCAAGAAGAAGACCATGTGATTTTGAGAGTCACTCCGGTGACCAGTGTTGGACGTGCGTTGAAGTCGAGGAAGCTTACTCCTCGATTTATTGGTCCATATCAGATTTCTGCAAGAGTTGGACCTGTTGCCACCCAAATTGTCGAATTCGCACTATTTGTTCCATGTGTCACAGCTTCGGAAGTATGTACCGGATCCATCACATGTGATTCCGATGGATGATGTAGAAGTAAGGGATAACCTTACAATTGAGGCCTTACCAATATGGATTAAAGACCGCGAGGTAAAGCAATTGAGAGGTAAGGAGATCACTCTGGTGAAGGTTGTGTGGGGAGGCGCTGCCGGTGGGAATATGACTTGGAAATTAGAGAGCAGGATGCGAGAGTCGTATCTGGAGTTATTCGTATGAGGTAAATTTTCGAGGACAAAAATATTCTAAGTGGGGGGAGTTGTAACACCCAGATTTATTTTTTATTATTTTTCGTAATTAAAATTATATGATGTTGCGTATATTTGTGTGGTTATGCGTGTTTTAGTTGTGGTTGGGTTGCCCTTAGTATGGGGTATTGACCTTAGAATTATAGAGATTAAGGTGTTGGGGGTGTGTGACCAATCATGTAGGACTTGGTGGTGTGGTGAAAATAATTAATTAATATTTGCAATGTTTGATTAATATCATTCGTCTAAATTATTAAGAAATATTGTTATTATTATTTAATTAGTAAAATAATAATAATAATATTGGGATAATAATAATAATAATAATAATAATTACATGAATTAAAAAGAATATTAGAAAAGAAAATAGAAAAGAGGATTAGGAGAGGAGAATTGGTCATTACGTGAAAAGTAGAGAAAGGGAGAAGTCAGAGCTAGGGCGAGAGAAAGGAGACTCCATCGCTGAGGGAGAAGATTTTCAAGAACTCTAAGGTAAGGGTGGGGTTCTTTAATCTGTTAAGGGTTGTATAATGTTTGTATGAGGGTAGATAAATCAGTAGGATCATCTCTATGTGTTGATTGTATTGGTAAAGGGTTGGGATTTTACGTGTCGGAGGTTTTGATATGAGGAAAAGTGCATAAATTAATCGATTGAATTGTGAGTTATGTGTTACTAATTGATTGTATGATAACTTGTGAATATATGTGCATTTCTGGATTATTTGTGAGTGAAATCGGATAAGGGTTGGGGCTGGTTCGTGCAGAAACCGCAACTGCATAATTGCAGAATCGCACACTTCGTAGTGCGAATGATAGTTTGCTGAGCGAAGGTTCACCCCAGACTCGCTGGGCGAACAAAGCAGCGAGTGAAGGGAAAGAAGAGGTAATTCTAGAATGAGTGGTGGGGAGGTTCGTCCCAGGTTCGCTAGGCAAACTCCTGGCGAACAAAGTTCGCTGGGTGAATGTAGAGGCGAAAGGAGAGGCAAATATTCAAGCCTCTGGATTTTGTATGGAGAAGTTGCTTCGCTGGCGACTTTGCTAGGCGGACTCCTAGCGAAGGACAGTTCGTTGGGCGAATTCGTAGCGAGCATGACATTGCTGCTTGCTGCTGTTACGGACAGAATTTTCTTAAACTTTAAAAATTCATAACTTTTAAACCGTACGTCCGTTTCAGTCGCCGTTCGAATCGTTAGAAAGCTGGTTTCGTATACTCTTTGTTAAAATTAAATTTTATATCAGAATTCCAACTATTCGACGCATCATTTGTATTCCGTATAGGTTGGATGTGTTGAACGCCAAAATGTTGTACTCGATTGTGTGATTGCATGTTGTAGTTGTGGATTTCAGTTGTTGCATGTTTGGCAAGTATATGTTGTGTGCTAGACAGTTATAGTGTGATGTGTTGACTCTATGTTATTCATATGCGTTAGTTGCTGTTGTATGTCGTCGTTGAGTGCATATTCATGTTGCATAAAAGTTGTGTGATAAGCCGTGTGCCCATGTGGGGTGTGAGCGTCTTATCCGGATTCTTTAAAATAGAACCATGTTGTTGTTGTTGTTGTTGTTGAGGTAATCGTGTGCCCATGTGTGGTGTGAGCGATTACGTGTGTCGTGTGCCCGTGTGGGGTGTGAGCGACTTATATGGAAATTCCGACGGGAATTATGATCATGAAAAAGGGATCGAATTGGTACCACATGCATTGAGTCGAGTTGTGGGTCTCATTGTATTGCATTATGTTGTGTTGTATGGTGGATTGTATGATTGTCTACTCATGTGGAAAAGTGTGTTTTCGTTGATGTAGTAATTATAGGGTGAATTGTGTAATTGATTAAATGCTTTTATACTTATCTTATGCATTTCTTTTGTTGATTTGAAATCTCACCAGTTCTGTTTGAATGTTGCCTCTATATGGGTAACGTGCAGATAATCAAGATTAGTGCGGAGTTGAAGTTAGTGAAGATGAAGTCTTCTATTTTATTTTGTTTGAGTCGGAGTCTGTTCTGATGTGTAACACTGGGGATTTGAGCGCTTACTGTTATTTATTTCATTGTCCGCTATTGCTTTTATTTAATTGGTGATGACTATACGTTATCAAACCTATAATGTTTTTATTGAATTTCACTGCTATATGAGAAGATTACTTAAGTATGGTTTAATTGGTGATAATTATGTGTTACATGTCGTATGCATGAGCGATTGTATGTGCAAGGTAGCATCCTAAATGTTGTGTGTTTTATTTTACTCTGATATTTTTTTATTAATTGTCGTGGGGGTTTAGGGTGTTACACAGAGCAACCCATGATCTATCCAGACGATATCCTTGGCAGACAAGCCCATCAGTCGCTGACACCATTCAAGAGAGTCCTTAGAATCCACAAAAGCGTCTGAACGAGGCAGACGATTTCCGAACCATTTATAAAAGAGGGGTGCACGACAATGAACAAATCCCCCTCTTCTTTTCTCATTTCTGTTATACACGGAATGATGAAGATCTCCCAATAAGGTTGGCACGGGATTCTGCATTGTGAATATTCTAATAGCGTCCACATCAACAAAATCAGGCACGTTAGGAAACAAAACAATGCCATATACACATAGAGCCAGTAATGCGTTGAAAACGGTCCATTTTTTGTCCCCAACAGCCTCTTGAGCTTTCTTCATCAGATACCCCAGATGATAACCTCGGAAACCTCTCTTGCTGGCGATGTTGGCTTCCAACGTTGATTTGCTCAAATAAAGAGCACTAGCCACATCTCCAAAGTCAGGATCGCTCTTAGAACCGAAGAACGGAGCACCTTCTTTGATAAAAATCCCCAAGATGTTTGAATATTCCTCCAGGGTAGGGACCAACAAATAGTCTGGAAATACAAAGCATCTCAGAGGAGGGTCGTAGAACTGCATCAAAGTGTGAAGGCCTCTATACTCATGGTCACTGATGTTGTGAACAAAAGATAAGATCCACCCATACTTTTCCTTGAAAGCTCCCACCACATCCGTACCTGTCGTATCCTTCAGACTGTTAAGAGAGCCTAGACTATGCTTCGGGAATCTGTAAACGATGATGTTCTTCTTCTTCTCAGTATCCATCCCTATAAGAACCCGTTGACTTGAATCAAAAGTCATATATAACCTGGAAATGAAAAAACATGAATGTCAGGGTATGAAATGATGCAATGCAAAGCATGGTATTAGAGGCGCCATATATATCTGGACGTGTCTGTGATGAACTGTGTAGAACTGTGAATAGTGTTGGTGCTGAACTGTGAATAACAACTGACTGAATATAATAGAATGAACTGTCCACTTCTGTAAGAATACCAGAAAACTGGGTAGGTTAGAAGTCAAGGTTACCTGCAAACCTGTAAACACCCAACCTTTCTCACATGTGGATTCTAAGACTAAGGATCCTCAGCGTCACGGACCCTCAGGTCGAGAAATGATGATACATTCACCATTTCTGGTTTGGCATCATCATAAATCGAGGAGGCCTCAACTGATTCCCCTTAAACGGTCATCGTATGGCAAGTTCTCAGCTTCGGGTCCTCGGATCAAGAAGCGTAATGGGTTTGCCATTTCTGGTCTGCCATTATCACCTCTTGGGAGGAGTGCCTCAACTGAGTCCTTGGGAATGATCACCAGAGTCGACAGCTCATCAAGGGAATATCCAATGACCTGCATCAACATGCAGTATCGGATATCTCCTAGAGGAACCTCGTCTAGTTGTGGGTCTCGTGAACACTACACGTGGTCACAACCACGCAAGCGACACGACTATCCACTCTAAATCTTGTGTGTATACTCAAGCCTGGGTAGTGGGCGTATCTCTCAGATCACCCATCCCGCAAAAAAAAAAATAGTCCAGCACAGTCCAGTATATATGGCAATAATAAAATGCAAAGTAAGTAAATGCAATAAAAGCGATAGACATGCAATAAAGCCATAAATAAAGCAAATAAAGCGTACAGATAAACACTCGATAACCAAAAACAAACAAATGCTAGGATTGACTCGCTTAGGGAACCAGAGTCCCCTGCAGAGTCGCCAGCTATCTCGTCTACGAAAATCAACTCGCGGAAAAGACAAAAGAGTTGCCACCAAACGTTATTCATCCCGACGAAGGGAAAGGAAACAATCGAAGAAAACCTCAAAAGGGAAAGACATGGTCATCACAACCATAGTCTGGAATCGGGAGTCGGTTACGCTAGAGGAAGGTATTAGCACCCCCTTGCGTCCATCGTACTCGATGGGATCTACGCTTGTTGTCTAATCAAAGGGTGTGTTATCTAAAGCCTACTGCTAAGCTGGAACGGAAAACAAAAGGTGACTCGGTAGGACATCGCCGTCCTAGGCCTACGTATTCTCGCGGGAATGGGAAAATCAGAGTCAACGTAGTTCGGAGGACTACGCGATTGTGGGGGAAGGTTGCTCACCAAGACATCGTCGTCTCGAGCCTATGTATCCTCAATCTAACGAGAAATAGGAAATTAGAGCAATCGTAGTTCGACCTACAAGGTCATTAAGTGTTTTTTTATGAGCGACGTTAAGTTCGCGTCCGACAATTAGGGTCGATGTCTGTTTGCTACAAAACGGAAGTAACATGCTTTTTCTGAAAATGATTTGAAACCTATTTAATCCCGAAGGATAAAATAATTTGAAGGTTGTTTGTGTTTTTTAGACAGAAGTGGCTTAAGTTAGTTTGAAACTTGTATTGCACTAAAGTCTATGACATAGGAGCGAATGCGTCGCATGGTCGCCCCCAAACGGGACGTATGCCAAACACTCTAGAAAAGTGAAGGGAGGCCCCTTATTCTTCATTTCCCATGTACTTAAGGCTCATGGAGTACAATACCCGTTGTATTTATTAGGTGTTTTGAACTTGTTTTGAGATGAGAAGAGAAAGGACTTAAAGGTTGCAAAGAAAACAACTAAGGGAGACTAAGTCATAATGTTGTCATGCACAATGGCCCTAAGGTTGAGGTAGAAGGGACTATCCTACTTGTTATCATGCATGAATTGCAAACCTAATGTCTCTCCTACCTCCAACTTAATCGGAAATTAAGTGGAGCTAGGAATCCTAAGGGATCATGTGAACACACAAGTAAATATTAGACTAATCAATCACCAAAGAAAAAAGAGAAGGGAGAAGTAAGATGAAATAAAATTCATGTAAGTGTAAACAACTATGTAAAGTACCACAAATACTTACCATCTCCAATCCAAGCTCAACTAATGAATAGTTGAAAGCAAAGTGTAAAAACATTCAATTATAACTATGCTAGAGTCCTAAGACTACACTAGGATGAATATCAAACAACAACCAAGGTTAGAAGTGTCCTAAAGGTATGAGAACCTACTAGAGGTAGTAGCTAAACCCACCAAATCCTATCCCTTTCAATGTCCTAGCAAAGCATACAAGAATGCAAGTTATGCTACACCAACCAAACAAATGTCATCCACAAACTATGCCAAAATGATTTCTAAAAGTCCCACAAATGGGAGCCAAGCCAAGCATTCAAGCAACACATGTGATGTAAACATGTCAAATGCAAACTAGAAATAATTAGAAGTGATCATGAGAGTAGCTTACATCTTGTTCAAAAGGTTTGCAAGTTGCACACAAATATGTCATCTTAGGCATGTTTCAATTAACTCATGATTACATAATGAACAAACAAGCATGAAAAGAACTCATGAAAGGACCTAGGACAGAAGTGAACCCTATTATCCAATGTGTAAACATCTCAAACCAACATTAATGTCATCATGGCAAATCAATCTCCAAAGATATTACAAGCATCTAACAAAACTAGCACCTAAACAACTCCCTAAAGTCATGTTAATTATGATGCAAGTAAAGGATAAGTCAAACCAAGTCAAAGGGGTACCTAAGTACATGAGGAAGTAGCATACAACATGTGAATAAGGTTTAAAATTTCAAGAAGTTCTCATGAAAATCATACCAATTCATGTTCAAAGGAGTAGGTAATTCTATACAAAGATGTTATCTAAATCATGCACCAAACATTTGTGAACAAACAAGGATTAAGCACATACAAAGTTGACATGTAAAGGACCTAAGTTAGAATTGAAACCATGTATTTAATGCTTAAAATCACTCTCAAAATGTCACAAAATTTTCCATCAAACACCTTCTCCAAAGTCAATGCAAGTCAAGAACAAAATCACACTTAAGCCTCTCCTGAAAACATGTAACTTGTGACTCAAGTAAGATAAAAGAAAGAACATGGTAAGGCAATGTTCAAGCACACACACCAGAGTAAAATGACCTATAAAACTTCCCATTTGAATTCCAAAAGTGATGTGCAAATATGACATACAAGTGATGTCAAGGAAGTGGTCAAAGTGAAAGCACAATTCATGTTCACATTCATACAAAAGCAACATCATTTAAATCATACCAAATGACCTATAACAAGAGATGACAAGGATCTAACTCATGCTAATGTCAATGAATTCGTGTTATCCACACCCAAAGTGAGCAATTAGGTTCCATAAAATCACCATAACAACATGTTCTCAAAAGATATTATAAGTCATAACCAAAATCAAGTTTAATCTTACCCTAACAATCAAACAAGTCCAAGCATGGAAAAGAGAAGATAAAGTCAAGCCAATCATGGATTCAAGAATGTATGTAAGTGGAAAATGACATGTGAAATGGCACCTTTTAACATCCAAAGTAGTGAACAAACAAGGCACATCAAAGTTCAAATGTAAGGTGACAAAGTGGAGTGATTATCCATGTTCAAACTTATGGCATCATGACATCAATTAAGGTTCATGAAATGCCCTATGAATCAATATGGGTAGGCTATAACTCATGCCAAAACATGTGTGAAAGGATGCACAAAATATCCCTAATGAAGGTTGCATAAATGTATCATTAACCCAAAGCATCTAGGTAATCATTAAACAACAATCAGGTGCTCAATTAGGGCTCATACAAGGCATGTGAGTTATGGTAAAGAAACAACATCCAAGTATATCAATTACACATCAAAATAAACTCATGAATATATTCAAACTCATCCTCAAAGTTGGGCCAAAGTGGCCACATACAAATGCTAAACACGACCTAGTTCTAGGTGTGCATCCATATGATAGGTACACATTGAAAAATCCATGGAAAATAGTTAAAAACATGGGAAAATTATGAACAGTTGGAAATATCATGCCAAGGTCAATGGGTGGTCACATGCAAAAGGTTGGCTCAAAATTGTGGACCAAAAGCATTAAATCAATACCAAACATTACGCATATTGTCAAAGATGATCATACAAGATAAGGCTCAAAGATGAAGTTCAAAGACAATTCAAAAATCATGGCCAAGGTATCAATCAAGCATCAAGATATTAAACAATCAAAGGACTAAATTTACACCAAAAATTTGGTCCAAATTGTCAAGGGAAGATCATTTTTTATGACTTGTATCACAAAGTACACCAATATGAACACATTTCTTTCCAAAATCCAAGAAAAATATCAAAACAGCCCAAAAATAAAATTAAAATCCATCCAAAATTAAATCACATCCTCAAGAACGGCCATGAATTTCTTTAGGATTTTATGATGTGTGGAACAATTTTTAAAAAATCAATTTTGCACGTATATGAAGAAAGAAATTAAAAACACATGAATAGGGATGGGGGTGCTACACTAGTAACAATCTAGTTCAATTCCACGTTAGGCCCAGAATGAGGGCCGTCAATAGCATTTTTGCTAATCCCAATCACCAAAAACGCCCCTTTCCCTTGAATATTCAGAAAAGACAAAGAAAGAGTGAGAAAATGAGGTCACGTGCCAGGCAGCCTCCTCATTAATGCGCTGGCACGCCCTTGTTCGTTGGATCCAAAACAATCACACGACCATGATTAATCCATCACCCACATGCTTATTCATCACTCGGCATTAAAAAGAAAAAGAAATAACGTGACATAGGTTCTTTTATCAGTCGATCATGCTTCTTGTAAATGAGAATATGTCAAAAATAGACCATGCCCTCTAAGAAGACGACATGTGGTCGTCTTCTTCCTCCTTCCATGCACAAACGAGCATTACACTTCCATGGCCAGCAAGCTTGCGCAAAACAAAGGTTGAAGATAACATATTTTGCCAACACCTTACACCCTCAATTCTTGATCATTTTACGCAAAAAAAAATTCCAAATTAAAGCACTTGAAACGTAGAACATGAATCCAATCTTAAAATCTTCATACAAACAACATACAAGAAGATTTGAAGGGGATAAATTAGAACCCTAAATCTTGAAGAATCACATTTTAACCTATTTTTTATCCAAGCAAATTACCTATATCTAGAGGACTTCAGATACACATCAAACAGCATAATTCCAAGCCCTATGTGAGTTCTACCATGATACCAAAGTTCAAGAATTACAGACCTGGATGAAGCTTTACTCACGTGCAAGAAACCCTAATACTTCACGCAAATCTTCTAATCAACACTCCTAGAGCAAAATAAATGCTCTAATCTCCTTGAATCTTGCTAAAACTTTCAAAATGATGAAGAAGATGATGAATCCGTGTATGACAATGGTGGTGATTCCAGATCCAAAATAGTGCATACAGAAGGGAGAGTGTGTTATGGTGATGATTCTTTTGAAGGCAAATCAAAGGAAGCTCTCAAGAGGAGAGAGTTTTGAAGCCAATGAGTTTTTGGAATGGAAATGTGATTTGTGAAAATGTGGAGAGTAACCAATTTTGTTAGGGTTTAGATCCTTTATATGAATGGTTAAGGTGTGATTAAATGTTGATCATGGTTAGTTAACAATGAGAACTGAAGTTAAGTGAAATGGAAAAAATGGAGGTTATGTGGTGGGCACGGGTTAGAGAGTGTGCATGGTGTACCAAGATGATAATGATGATGATGAGTGGTAATGGATCAGTACATTAGGTGGTATGGATAGAACAACAACACCTTGTTTATCAAGTTTCACTTTTCTCTTTCTTTTGACATATGAGGCATGTGTAGTACATGTGCATGAGATGGTGTAATATATGGTTTAGTTAAAAGAGTAAATGAAGATGACATATTATATGCATGGCCTTGGTGAGAAGCAAGGTTCTTGCTATGTCTTTGTATTTGAAGTGACATACCATGGTTTAAAAACTTGATGAATTAAATTCATGGTAGTGACTTTGAAAAGTTGTAGCTTTATGATTATGGCATCAATTGACATGGTTTTGATGTCATTGGAAAGAGGACATTTAGTCCAACACCATTGATGTTCATGGAAAATGGAAATAATGTCTTTAACAAAGTGAAAAATGAGGTTGAAGTGAGATATATCGAGGCTACCATGGCATGGGTTTTGGCATGAGTTTCACAAGGGTGATTTTTGGTGATTTTGAAGGGATAGAACTCCATGAATTTTAAACCAAATTCCATAGTTCTTGTAACTAAATTGAAGGAGAGGTTTGACACTACACTTTTCATGTTGGATGAAAGTGGATTTGAAGCTTCTATCATCATGAAAAATGGACTTGAACATTGCTTCCCACGAGCTGCCAAATGTTAGAAAAAATTCTAAGTTATTTTCTCATGTTGAACAACTTGAAACCATGATCTTTGACACACCATAACTTTTGATCTACAAGTCCAAATGACACGTTCTTTATATGGTTGGAAAGGTGAGAAATCATACTACAACTTTCATTTGAAAAAAAATTCTAAATGTGGCTTGCATTAGGGGTGGCAATTTGATCCATTAAGGCAAAATCCATCCAATCCATCCACCAAAAAACCATCCATCACATAAAAAGTAAGTTAATGGATGGATTGGATGAATTTAATTTTTAACTGATAGATTGGATTTGATAATTTTAAGAAAATTTTAGTGGATTGTTAATGGACTAATGGATTGTTTTGATCCATCCATTAACAATCTAATCCATATCCATCCAATTCATCCATTTTGCCACCCCTAGCTTGAATCATGCTTAAATCTGGGCTTGAAGATGGCTGCAAACTAAGGAAAACTTTCCCAAAATGGAAAGTTCTTAAGAACCCTAATTTCCAAAAATGGCAAGTTTCCACAACTTTTGATTTTTTATGATTCTTTGGATATTCCTTTGTCAAATCTCATCCATGGACCATGTTTGACATGATGAACAAGCATTTGACCTCAAAAAGTCAGGAGTTGACTTTTTCCTTGATCAGTTGACTTTATCCTCAATTCTCCTAATTTTCAATCATCTGTCCAATTGGAACCCTTGTGAATGAAACTGATGGTCCATAATCCAATCTTAGATACTTGAGAAAGCATAGAACACCTTGGAATCAAGTCTTGCCCAAAAAATTAGAAATAAACTGATTTTAAGCAAAACCCAAATTTGGTCCCCAAGAGTCAGGAGAAATTGACTGATTCTTCAAACCCCAATTCCTCTAAGCATGATGTAGAATCCCTTAAACCAAGATGATTCATGTGATAGGATGATGTTAAAGCTCCAAGATCCTTGCTTATGAAGGTGTCCCAAGCATAGACATCCAAAACCCTAATTAGAGGAGCCCAATCTAGGAGGGTGTGATTCTCTTCAATTCCCTTACCAATCTCAATCTCTTGATGACATGGTGAACCATATGAGGTGTCTTGAGGCATGATGAGCCTTTGTGGCTCGATTATTTGAGCCTATCTTATTTTCTTTGCTTTGCACAATCAATGATAGTGATACTCTTGATACCATGCACTGAGAAAGTCAATGATGCATATGCAATGTTTATGACCTAAAAGTACATGAAATGAGAAGCATAAGCCACTAATGAGGGTATAAATAAGAGGACAAATTTTGGGGTGTTAGAGTATTTAGCAAACAACTCTTGTTTAAAGATGTGTTAGAAGTCATCTTCCTCCTTAGACAAGTAGTTCATAAACAGGAGTTAGGTATTAATGTCACTTGTTGGACATATGACTCCACACACAAGGTGAGAGGGGGGTTGTGAGTTTCATAAAAACTTGAGTTTGAATAACTTTTTGGATCTTTTTAAGGGATTAAGTTCATTTCAAAATATTTTAGAAATAAACAGCAAAAATAAAGTGCGTAAAGTAAAATGCGGAAATTTAAAGAGTTAAGGGATAGAGAGAAGACATCAGGAATTATATAGGTTCAGTTAAAAAGACTTAGTCTTGTCTCCAAAATTTAATCTTGAGAGTATCCAATAATCTTAAGAGTTTTTAGCAGGTTGAACTCTCGAACCCCCTTAGACAAGGAAAATGAAATTTCTAGAAAACTTTCAACTAAACAACAAACAATGAGAGAAACAATGATTCTTCCTTCCAAACGAATGATTAAAGCGGTTAGTCTTCTTTCTAAAAAATAACTTGAAGTAGATAGTCATCAAGCCTTGAGCTGATATTTTACATGGGTTGATCTCGAACCTTGGTGAGCTTTTAACACAGACTAAACTCAAACCGAATAGGGTTTTAACGAGCTAACTACGAACATATGAGATTTTATACCAAGATTATCTCCAACCTTAGCAAGCTTTTAAATGAGCTGAGCTTACGAACCGAACCAGGTTTTTTTCCAAGATAACCACGAACCAATCTGAGATTTTATATCAGGCTGATCTCGAACTTCTAAAAGATTTTAAACGGTTGGAGCTATCAAACCTAAACGACGACTTAGTAACTAAATCCAAAAACCAAAGATTTTAGAAAATTTAGCTTCAAACCTAAATAAGCAATCCTTAAATGGTTCAACCAAGCTAAAAATATTAAAAGGTGAATTTGAAATTCTACCCTTCCAAAATTACACAAATGACTCACTCACAAAAGGCCTTTCTGGAAAGTACTATGTCTAACTTTTTAAGTGGGAGAAAATGAGAAAATATTTTTAGAGAGAGAGAGAGAGTAAGGTGTTAGATATGAGAGTTCATGATTCTTGATGTGAAAACATGAGGGAAGGGTCCTCTATTTATAGGCTAAAGGGTGGCACGAAAAAGGAAAAAATTTGGAGCTAAATTTAATGAGCTAATCGATTGGCATCATGCACCAATCGATTGGTAGGCATAAAAGTTATCGTTTAAAAAATTTAAAAGGAAAGGAAAGATATATAGTTGTTACAATTCCTTAAGATGTTGTCCTAAATGTTTAGGGGGCATTTTTACACTAACCCAATTGATTCGGTATAAGTGCCAATTGATCGACTAGTACAAAACATTTCCCATAAATTATATGATAGCTCCCAATTTAACTAGCACGAATTCAAGAAATGTTTAGAAATATTTTCTTAAGAAATATAGATTTTAAAACTTGTTTTAGTGTGTAAGTGATTAGCCGTATAACTTCACAAGAAAGAACTAATCCTTTTACAATAAAATGTTTGCTTAGACGCATTAGAGCAAGCTTCCACACACTTCAAGACTTGTCAGGTACTTCAATCTTATTGATACTTTACTTGAATTTTACGTGGTGATGAGGCTTGAGTTATATTCCATTTAGGTCTTACCATTAGAGGATGTTTGCAGTGAACATTAAACTTATCAAACCTTATTTAATTTGCTTACATTTTTGGGGTGAGTGGTGTCTTTATCTCTTTGTTCAAATGTTGATAATCCACAATAACAGTTTATTCCACCAATTGACCATCCACCACCACATTAGAGTAATATAGTTTTCTAAGGTCGAGCTCGAGGTAGAGACAACGTACTTGCTCCATCACCTTCTCGAACCTTTGGTCCCTAGAAAGGAGGTCATCCATACGAGGATCCTTAAGGTCCACCTTTAGAGTGCTCAACTTAGCCTTTTTCCTTGCAACTTTCCTACTTTGGTTTTAAAAGTTCGTCTCGAGAGTTTTCTTCTCCTCCAACAGTTTATCCTTCTTCTGCATGGCCTTTTCATAGGGGGTCTCGGCCTAATTAACTCCTTTTTGCGAATAGTTATTCTCTCATTGGTTGAAGTCAGCATGGTCTCAATGAGCTGATAACCTTCTTGCACCCTTTTTAGTTCGGTCTTTAGGTCACTCTTCCTTTTAGACAAAGCATTAGAATATTCGAATAGGGACTAACCCAAGACGATGCTCCTTTTGAAATAAGTGCTAAGAAGCTCGAATATTTTCTTAAATCCCAACGATTTTTTCTTTTCTATGCCGTTAGTGGCATTGAGATTATCATATTTTAATGCCATTCCATCGAACTCCTCTCTGATAAACGGAACCCCTTTTCTCTAGGAGCCGCACAAGATCTACCTTTTAAAGAGTGAGAAACACCACCTTCCATAAAATTACTCATCTACAAATGTATGTGTAACACCCCGAATTCAATTAATTTATTTAATTGAATATAGTTTCATTTTATTTAATTATTTAAATTAATTCAAATGTCTTTATTTGGATAATTGATGAATTTATGCATTTTGGTGGGTATTGGAGAGAGTTAAGGGAATGGTAGAAATTAATTGAATTTATTTTAATTAATTTAATTTGAGGAGAATGATTAAAAATTATATTATTGGGAGAAAATTAGATTGAAAATTAAAATAAGATAGTTGTAGAAAAATATGAGAAATAGTATAATTTGGTGGGAATTTATTATTATAATTAAAAATTAAAATAAAAGAAATTGGAGTTAGTAAGAGGAGTAAGGACAAAATAGGGTATAGAAGAATAAATTGAAGGTAATAAGAGAATAACCTAATTAGGAGAATTAGGTTTTGGTTTAAATAGAAAAAGATAGGGCTGAACTTTTACAATACGTGTTATTTTGGAACAAAAAAAAGAGGCAAGGGAGGTAATCTAGGATATGGGAAGAAAACACCATTGTAGAGGAACTTAGAGCTTGCTTTGCTGGAAATCCAAAGTAATGAGGGAGATTACTATACTATGAATGTATATTGTATGAAGGGTAGAGAGGGATCCTCACCCTCTTCTAGGGTTTTTCTTTTGATTTCACCATTGTTCATGTGTTCATGTGTTTTTGATGAAAATTTTGTAAATTGTGTGTCCAATTGTTATGATTCATGATTTAATATATGAGTTATAACATGTTTAATTGTTATGAGATTGTTAGATCCTATTAAATTCATGATATGGTGTGTTTTGGGTGTTATAATATGAATTGGTTTGATGTCTAAGGGTTAGGGGATGGGGAAGATGAAGTAAACGTGTTGAAAATTGGAATTTTTGGAAAACTGGCTGATGTCAATCGATTGAAATCCTATGTCAATCGATTGATCACATGAAAATTGAGAAAAATCTTAAAAATCATACTATGTCAATCGATTAATTCCCTTAATCAATCGATTTCTCTAAGCTAAAAAGTGAAAAATAATAGAAACAAAATGTAATGAGGAATTAGATCAATTAATTGATGGCTTGCTACAATCAATTGATGCTAGTTAAATTTTGAAAAATTGTTGAGCTGAAACCTATTATGTTATCTGATCGTTTTTGTCATAACTTTAGTTCTGTAAGTCCAAATAAGATGCGGTTTGAAGTGTTGAAAATCTAACACGTATGGATATCCAATAGTGATATATTTAAAGACTATATGGGTACTAGAGTTTTTTGAAAATTAATTGTTTTACTTGTTACATAATAGTTGACGGTAACGAACAAGCAGTTAATTGTTATGACTAAATGAATTAATGATGAAGCGATGTTAAGATGATTTAATATGATTGAGTGTTATTTAGATGTTTATTCGATGAGTAAATATATGATGTGAGGTGAAAGTATAATTATGTGAATTGTTGTAAATACTTGTTGATGATTATTGAGATGCGTAGTTCGAAGTGAGAATTATTGTTGATGCATTAAATGCATGATTGCTTATAGTCAGATGTGGAGTTGTTATCATTGTTATGTTGTTGTTGTTGCATTGTTGTATGTTATTCATCATATGTTGTTGTTGTTGTGAAAGAGGTGAGTCTCAATTGCAGATGTTGGGACTTGTGGTTCGTCCCAAGCTCAGATGTAGGGGCTTGGAGCTCAGATGTTGGGGCTTGGGGTTCAGATGTTAGGACCCGGTTCATATGAAGAATTATTGTTGAATTGGTACCACGTGCATATAGATTTGAGGTGTTGTCACATTGCATACCATTTACATTTGTGAATTAATGATTTTTGTGTGAATATATTACATGTTGATCATTGTTGTTGTTGTTTAGGCCATCCTTCCTAATCTTTTGCATCACTAACATATTTGAGCGTATTCTCACCCCTTTATTATTTTGTTTGTGTGTTGATGTGTGATGTGTACAAATACTTAGGAACAAGAGTAGTAACTGTTATGAGTTGGAAGATGTCCTTGGAGCTCATCTTCATTTATTTTATCACTTGGCGCTTTTAGTTGTTTCAATGCCCTGATCTGTAACATCGAAAATGGGGCATTTTTATTATGTTTTGAGTAAATGCTGAATTATGTAGTTAAAAATCTGATACTTCATTTGTTAAATTTAATTTTGAAGTTGTTGTTATGTTAATTCCACTGCATGTTGTTATATATATTTCAAAAGTTTTTGGATGAGTATCGTAGTGACACCTTAAATTATCAATTAAATCTTTTTATATAACTAGTTGTGGATTACTTGAATCAACAACCATATGGTTACTTGTTCTCTATATTATGTATTTCACAACATATGTGTAGATACTTTATGTATGAGTAACATCCTTGATTTTTTTTAATAAGAAATTGAATTAAGAAAGCACAAGGGGTGCTTTAACCCAAACAACAAAACCGACAATTAAGTGCGATTTAAACAGTCTACAGGTGTTGTGCACCAATCGTAAAAACTAATGCTGCTCTTATTAGAGGGTTTACACAGCCATTTCCAAGATAGATACTTAACTGAGTTCAGAGTTTCAGCAACCGGCACCAACTCCTTCTGAAAAATGTAGCTATTCCTACTCAACCAAATACACCATGCTGCCGCTATCCAAATGATCGCGCCAAAGGGCTTACGACTAGCCTTCATAACCTCCTCAATGAAAACCAAGAAAGAAGCCGCATAAGAAGAAAGAGCCTTCACTTCAAAGTCATCCTATCTACTTATTCCCCACCAAACTTCCTTCGCATAAACGCGGCAAAAGAAAAGATGAAAACTAGTTTCTTTGGACACCTGACAAAGCGAACAAGAGACCCCTCCTTCATGCAAATTAACATTCCTACGAGCCAACTGAACCTTCGTCGCCACTATGTCCTTGAATAATCGCCACAAGAAAATCTGAATCTTAGAAGAAACGTTAATTTTCCAAATCAAGTTTAAGGATTTCTGCTTAAACGCCTCTTCTTCATCCCTAAGCTCCCCAACAGTTTCATGAAGAGCTGTTAACATCCTATAACGGTCGGCAACCGTGAAAAAATCAGAGATGTCACCGGAGAGCCACTCAAAGTCGTCTTTCACCTCCTGCATCGGAGAATGCGGCGCCAGCAAACTGGTCAAAGCATCCAACTCATTCTCCACAATTACATTTCCTGTTAAAGGGTACAAATCAATCCTCCACTGCCAAATAAAATCATTCCAAAAACCTGCAGAAGAAATAGAAGAGGAAGGGTATTTTGCAACAACAAACACATTAGGGAAAATAGTATTTAGAGGAGAGTCATTTAACCATCTGCAGTGCCAGAAGGGTATGTCTTCACCCAGACCAAGTTTACAAGTCAAATTATTAGAGAACAAATCAACCCCTAAATCTTCGTCAAAACCGACGGAACATAAGTCCCTCCACCAGATGGAGGCTCCCTTGTTGATCCTACCCCCGTCACCGCTCAAAACCAATGTGGAAAGGCTTCCTTTAGCATACCTGAAATTCAGAATCTTGAACCATAAAGCCTGCTTCTCGTGCAGAATCCGCCACCTCCATTTCAACAAGAGAAATTTATTGAAAATCACCAAATCCTTTACTCCTAAACCTCCTCTTTCTTTGGAAGCGCACACCGTTTTCCACTCCACCCAATGAATAATTCTTTTTTCCGACCATCCACCCCATAAGAACCGACTTTGAATGCTTTGAATTGTCTTGACGACCACCTTCGGCACTTTATAGAACGACAAGGAATATAATGGCAAGGTATTGAGCACTGAATTGATTAAAGTAACTCTGCCTCCGATTGACAAATTTCTACCTTTCCAAGACGAAAGGCGTAACCTAATGCTTTCAATCACCTCCTTCCACATAACTGCTTTTCTTGGACTCTCTCCAACATAAATACCCAAGAACTTCAAAGGGAATTTACTCATTCCGCAATTTAAGAAGGCCGTTGCAGCTTCTAGAAAACCCAGAGTATAGTTTAGACAACCCACACTACTCTTGCTAAAATTAATCTTCAGCCCCGATAACATCTCGGGAGCTCTTAAGGCTGCCTTAATACTCCACAAATTGTCCCAGTTCGCTTCTCCAATGAGGATCGTATCATCTGCAAATTGGACCAACTTGAAAGACACACCTTCAGCAAACTTGAAACCCTTATACAAACCTACCTCCTCCAACTTGATAGTATATACCCATCGTTTTCCACTCCTTGATAGTATATACCCATGCCAAGAACGATGGGTATATACTATCAAGTTGGAGGAGGTAGGTTTGTATAAGGGTTTCAAGTTGGCTGAAGGTGTCTCTTTCAAGTTGGTCCAATTTGCAAATGATACGATCCTCATTGGAGAAGCAAACTGGGACAATTTGTAGAGTATTAAGGCAGCCTTAAGAGCTTTCGAGATGTTATCGGGGCTGAAGATTAATTTTAGCAAGAGTATATACCCGTGCCAAGACAAATTGGTGGACAATCATGAATTACTAATCCACTTTACCAATGTAGCGCACCAATGATATCGGAAACTTTTTTGCAAAATAATTCTATTAAAAATGAAGAGAACATGAACAAATGAGGTAATACTCCACCTCATGCTCCATTTCAAGAAGGTTCTTGGAAGTCCCTAGAAAGTATGAACCTCTAGCCAATTTTAAATGAGGTGAGACCTTTTAGACTTTAGTTGTTGGATCTTAAACTCATGTCCGAAACAATTAATATTTACTTTGGGATAACACTGAAATTCATCGATATTCCTATGTATAAGATGCCATATATTGAGTGGATAACATACTAGTACATCCTCTTGAAGGATATAAGACTCTTGACTTTGCTAATTTTCTAGGTAAGATTACAAATAGACAATGGATAAATATGAAGATTTATTACACAATACGGCGAGGAACGCCATAACGAATTATACAAACTATAGTTGTATATTTTTATCTTTGATAATAAAAATTATGTTCATGTGATATTTCTCTCTCCTTCCAAATTCGATACACAGTTGGACATACAAGGAAATTAGTTATTATTAAAGGTTTATTGATCTCAATCTAAAATTATAGGGGCTAAGTTAATAAATTTAAAACAACAAGTAGACGAATTAATTACTAACATGAATTATACTACATTGGAAAGAAAAATAACCAAAACCAACAAATTTGGCAATCTTAAGTCAACAAAATCAAATATGGTCAAGGATTCAGAAAAATAAAATATAGGTTGGATCCATAATCGATAAGAGTTAAATGAAATTATATGATCATTTATACAAATCATAAATATTGTATGATTACGAAAAAAATGTAATTGATTTTAAATTTAAATAAAAAAGACTAATTAATTCATGTAAAACAATTATCAAAATTATATAAACATAAATATTGAATGGATAAATAAATTATATTAAAACAATTTCATTTAACTCCTATAATTTTATTTTATTGATTCATTAGATTCGCAACAATATTTTTTTTAATAGTAAAAACAATATACTTTTGTAGAAAAAAAAAAAGCACCTCCATCTTTAAAGTCTCATTTAAAAGTGTAACAAATAATAAAATAGATAACTTAGTTTATACTAATTTGGATTAATATACATCTTATCCCTGCTATATTTGGCAAATTGGAAAAATGTGTCTAGAAACAATTCTTCGACGTGACGTTGCCCTAATGATTTGTGTTTAAAATAGTGTCGCTTAGGATTCAAACCCAAGACAAGGCACTCACAAGTGCAATGTGAGACAAACTCATCCATTACCTCCTTGCCATTAGATTTTCCGTTTTCTTAGAGTTTTTAAAATGGTTCTTGTGATCTTATTTTTCCGAAAATCTTTCAATGAATTTGAAAAGTAAAATGAAGAAAAATTAAATACAGAAAGTAAATAACACAATAATATCTATTAGTTTCTCTTTCTAATTTAGAGTACATCTATTCTCCTCATATCTCTTAAGATATTTTTATTATTGTTAAATTTGTATACAACCTTTATATCCAGACTTCTCTTACATAGTGGCGGATTTTACCCAAAATATTGAGGGATGTCGTGAATATCAATTAAAATATTATTATTTAAATTTATTAGAAAGGTTAAATAAATTTATGATCCTTTTAAATATTTTATATTACTCTTTTAGTTTTTTAAAAAATTTTCTTCAAAGAATGATCCTTTTAAAAATTTGCATCCACATTTTTAATCTCTTATGCTAAAATTGTCGTTAATTCAATCGTTAAATAATTATTTGTCACTAAAAACTGTCATTAATTATGTCGCTAAATAAAAAATTATCACTAAAATTATCAATAATTTTGTCGATAAATTGTAAAAACTGTTACTAAATTACAGGAGGAAACAAAAGTGTGGATAGAAAATTTTATAAGCATCATTCTATAAAAAGAATTTTTTGAAAAAAATTTAAGAATACCATAAACATATTTAATAATTCATTAAAATTATACACAATATAATGGTTTCATATGTTTAATCATTATATCACTTCTAAAAACTACCCAAATAAACTTTTAATAAATTTTTAAGAGAATTAAGTTTCAAGAGACTTAACATTGATAAAAATACACAATTTCACTAATATTAAATTCAAAATACTAATACCCTTGCATTTAATAAAAAAAAAGGACTGTGTGTTGTCTAAATTTAAACTAAATCATTGATGAATCAGTAATTGAAGTGTAGGACTATTAAATTAATCTATATTTACTTTTTTGTTTAAATAATGAAATTTTTATTTCTTTTTTGAACAATGCATAAATAACTTCTTTTTATTCATTTGTAATAAAAAATAGAAAAATATAAAATGAGCAAAAAGCCTAGATTAATACAACCTAAGATTTAAAAACAAACATATAAAAATAATAATAATAAAATTAGACTTATGGTTGGATGAAATAGAAAAGTCAATTCTCATTATAACAATGAAGTTAAAAGAGATGCATTGACAGTATCATCCAATAAGAACATATCGTTTTGCCATGTCTTATAAATTTTTTAAAAAATACAGTCTGATTTGGCGGGATTCATGATCGTGATTGGTTGACATGTAAAAAAATTTTACATTGTCAGTGCATCACTCATTTTCTCTATAACAATTTAGAAGCAACCTTAACTATCATAATTGCATTGATTAGCAGCAGCCGCCTTAAGTTATTATTTTCTTTTTCCCTCTCTCTTTGTTCTTTTTTGCTTTTAATTTTTCATTTTTATTCCGTTTTACAAAATACTTCTTCTTTTAAATTTTTACTGTAAATTTCCATCTCTTCCTTTTTCTTTTTTTTAAGTAAGGATTTCATCTCTCTCTCTCTCTCTCTCTCTCTCTCTCTCTCTCTCTCTCTCTCTCTCTCTCTCTCTCTCTCTCTCTCTCTCTCTCTCTCTCTCTCTCTCTCTCTCTCTCTCTAAATGTTGCTTCTGTGTCAATGGTTTCTCTCACTTTCATTTTTTATGTCTAAATACAATAGATGTATGTTAAAAAATAAAACTAAAATCTAAGGGGTGCCACTGCACCTCTCCGCTCCTACAATCTTCTAACAACAACAAAGAAGCAAACAACTTTCTTGATTTCCAATAACACCCAAAACTATGGTGGACTTTGAATCACCTCGATTCATAGAAATTTTATAAAAAAAAATAGAAAGACAACCCTTTCTATTTGCAAACACTTGTAGAAAGTAAAACCATTTTTCTTACAGATAAAATCACCACACACTTGGTGAAAAATACAACAAACAAATGAAATATTATACAGACAGACTTTGTAGCAAACTTAATCTTTTGCTACTTTTCTGATTTATAAAAATTCCATCTTTTTTCTTCTATGAACAAGTTAAGATGATATAAACATTTAAGAACTTAAGTGTTTTCTAAACATTTTCACATATGAATGAAAATTATGCAGGAAAAAGTTTCTTTGTCAAATTTTTCTGACACTTAAAAATATATGAAAATTATTCATGAAGAAGATTGTTTTGAATTAAAAAAATAATCATGAAATCATGCAATGATATGGAAAGGTTTCATGACAATTTGAGATGAAGAGGTATGACAGTGTTTAACATTTTTTTAAAAATATACAGATGAAAATCGATTGTTGTATCATAACAATCAATTGCTCATTCCATAACATTCAAAAATATTAAAAAAATACACAATGACAATCGATGCTTCAGGATGACAATCAACTATCATGTTCAGAATTTCCAAATTTTACTTGGCAGAGATTTTGAGCAATCAATTGCTTCAATGAAAAAAAATGCAATTTTCGATATGTTAAAGATGCAACTTGAAACTTATGCATGCTCAAAAGTTTATGATTAATTCTTGAGCATCTAATGCTTATAACAACTAAATTGCACATTATACCTTGGTTTATGATCCAATTTCATTGAAATTCAAAACTTTTATGCAAACTTGATACTTTGATTCCAATCTTTTTATTCTTTGATATTTTTTCTAAGATAGCCTTTTGTCTTCATCAAAATTAAGTTATGATTGATGATGAACATCTTCTTCACAATCTCCCCCTTTTTATGATGACAAAACACATTGATGAAATTTTTTTGCTTGACACTTGATTTGTCCCCCTATCTTGCATATCTCCCCCTTTATTTTGCAATTTATGCTGATGTATTTGATATCCTGAAAAACAACAAAAACAACCGTCTCTGATCTCCTCCTTTTTCGTATTATCAAAAAGAAAAGGATTAAAATCCAAAGAAGTATAATAATATAAGGAAAATGATACTTTAAACACAAAAGAACTTATCTTCTTCTCAATATATGATTTTATGTTAAACCTTTTCAAATCGTCTTTAATCCAACTAAGCTTTAATTCTACCATATTACGTGGTCTTGTATCTTGAATTGACAATACTAGTGTATGATCTTTAAGTACCTACAAAACAATTAATAGTACTTTCTAGGTACCCAATTTTCTTTTGGTCCTCTTAAGTTAGATCCCTTCCTCGTCCATACATACTCACCATAAGGAATACCACAATTTCTTATGTAGCAAGTATTAGAAGTATGACCTTTTGCATTACAATAAAAATAAATAGGTCTAAAAACATGATTCCTTTTATTGACATAAAATTTAGGCTTAATACCCTTTTTGGTCCTCTACCTATGACTCGGGGTCCATTTTGGTCCTCTTCCTTTTAAAAGTACCAAGTTGGTCCCTTACGTTGTCTAACAGAAGCAAAATGGTCCTTTCCGTCAAATAAAGGCAAACAGTGTTAGTTTTGCTGACGTGTAATCTGAGTTGGATGGATGGATTGCCTAATCAGCACCTTCTTCTTCCATTTTACTGTGACGCTTATAAGTTCACCCCCAATTTGTGATCTAATTGTATCATTCCCAAAAAAGCAACCAATTGAAACCTAATTCATCATCTAAACATGAATTCTGGGCGCGGTTATTTATCTTCTTTAAGTAGCCGGATTGATTCGCAAGTTTATACCAGCTTTGGAAAGCTTTTATGTGGGTGTGGGGACCTTGTTGTACTTCGTAAGGCAAGAACCGTCAACAATTACGGAAAGTTTTTTTGGGGTTGTCAACATTTTAAGGTAATTTTTGTTCCCAATATATACAGGTAATTTGCGTTCTTAATCATGTATTTAATTGCATTCCATTTTGCGCTCTTAATTTGTAAAAGGACATAGAAATGCTGGATGTGGATTTTTTGAATGGTTCTATGAAGATTCTACAGCTGAAAAGGAGGATACCTCGAGGAAGCATCAATGGAAGATAGAAGTGCTAAGTCAAGAGGTGGAAGAAGCCAAAAAAGAGATGGAAGAAGCCAAAAAAATGTGGAAGTTTTGAGGCTCAACAATATGGAATTAGAGGAAGCTTTGAAGAACAAAATGAAGTGGAAGAAGATCTAGAATATTTTGTGTTATTTGTTTTAGTATTTAAGATGTTGTAAAAGTTTGAAGTTTATTTTCCTGGTTTGGTGTAAAACTTGCAATGCAGAAAGTTAAATGTTATTGTTACATGTTTGTTCTAAGTTTATTGTGACATGTTAATTGTTAAATATTTATTCTAAGTTGAACTTACCATTATGCTTGTGTTAAAGTTACCATTATTTGTGTATAAGTTAACATAATTTAACTTTGACAGAAAATTTGGACCATAATTTTTGTATAAATTAACATAAGATAACTTAACATAATTTGCACCATAATTTGTGTATAACTTACCATAATTTGGACCATTGTCTGTGTCAAGTCAGTTGTGCACTTAAGTTAAGTTAACATTAGATAACTTTGACAGATAACTTAGCATTAGATACAAAAGTTAATTAACAGAATTTTGGTATAACACAAAATTTGATCAACATAAACCTTGTTCAAATTTGAGAACATAACATAATTTTGGTATAACACAAAATTTGATCAACATGGCATTGTTACAGACACTTGTTCAAAATACCATAACATGGCATTGTTACAGACACTGGCTTCAAAGTAACATAGCCATAGAGTGGAATGAAACATAAGATAAACCTTGTTCAAAATAACATAAACATTGTTACAGACACTTGTTCAAAATATCATAACATGGCATTGTCACAAACACTTCAAAACAACATAACACAGACACTTCAAAACAACATAACATCAACCATTTTCTTAAAACAGAAACTACATAAATCTAAATGGCCTTCTTTGTGTTGTTTCTTTTGGTAGGAGTGGTCCTCCTAGTTGTAGGTCCCACTACATTTTGTGATGCACGTAGTCTGGTGGTTTGTCCCTGTGAAACAGAAGCCATTGTAACAGATATTTGTCTTGGTTTCCTAAAAGGTAACTTCTGTGGCCTTGCTTGTGCTGGTGCTGCCCTAGGCTGACTTGCTTGACTTGGGGTTACCCTTGGCTGAGTTGCTTGGGTTGTTGTTGCTAGTGTTGACCTTGTTTGAGTTCCTTGAGCTGTTGTTGTTAGTGTTGACTTTGATTGAGTTCCTTTAGTTGTTGTGGTTGGTGTTGCCCTTATCTTTTGTCCTTGAGTTGGAGTTGGTGTTGTCCTTGATTGAGTTGTGGTTGGTGTTGACCTTGACGAGTTATGGTTGGTGTTGCCCTTGTTCCTTGAGTTGTTGCTGGTGTTGCCCTTGGTTGGCTTCCTTGAGTTGGAGTTGGAGTTGGTAATGCCATTGGCTGATTTGTTTGAGTTGGTGTGGTTGTTGGTGGATGAGTCCTCTTACAAGTGGATTTATTATGTCCAGTCTGTCTGCACCTTGTACACCTCATTATCATGCCAATTTTTCTATCTGACCCATCGAGTTCACCCTGCTCACGGTTCCTCTTCTTCTTTGGTCTTCCTAGCATTTTTTTGAATTTTGGAGGCTGGACATCTGGGTACTCTGTTCTGACCCATAAATTTGTACCATTAACAGGAAAAATTATAGGTTCATACACAGAAATATACCTTGCCTTCTTATAACATTCAGGGATGTAATCATCAACATTTAGATTTCTACTCTTCATTGCAGACAAGAGCATAAACACAAGGTAGAGCAGTCAATTGCCATTTTCTGCATGAACAATCATGTTCCTTCAAGTTGACAGCAAAAATATCACCTTGATTCTCAATGTGTCTTGCCTCAAATATAAACTCAGATGACATCCTACAAATTAGTAAAAAAAAGTCACATAAAAATGAGAATTTAAAGGCAAACAGTCGCATAAAGTATTAAGGCAATTTTGGTACCTTACTATCCAATAATTTGTTCAAATGCTTGTTTTTTCAACTTTCCTCCTTATGTTAGGCAATACATCCCCATTATTTAATTGTGAGAATTCCAACCTATTGGTTGCCCACCTTTCCATTATGTAGCCTCTAATTTCTTCTAGCATGGTCACCAATGGCTTTGATCTTGACTCTACAATCACATTATTGAATGCCTCTGACATGTTATTCAATACAATATCACACTTTAAAGTTGTCCTAAAATATGATTTGCTCCAATATCTTGGTGGAGCCTGCATCATGTGCTTGTATGCCTCTTCATGTATCTATCTTATACCTTTCATCTCCCTTTCCCATGCTGGTGGGTAAGTAGCCCTAGCAGCCCTCCAAATTATCTCCTTCAACATTTTTCCTGGATACTTCTTCCTGAAATTATTGTATAAGTGTCTTGCATAAAATCTTTGTTCAACATTGGGTAGTAATTCCTCCATTGCAGGAAGAAGACCCTGCAAAAATAAACCAAATGCTGGTGACTACATATATTTACTAGACACGTCATACTATAACTGAAAATGTTAAATAAGTATAGTGGAACCTTTTACTGATCAAAAATAAATGTATATGTTCTACATTCTTCCCTACCACCTAGATCATCAATGAGGAGTTCCAAGAACCACGACCAGCACAACAGCAAAAGTTATAGGTAACATCTGGTCATTGGGATCTCTACCAATAGCTTCCAAAATCTAACCTCTACAAAGCCCCTTTAAGAAGCATCCATCAAGACCAATAATAGGCCTACACAACTTGAAACTCTTTTTGCAAGCAGCATAGCAAATATACAACCTTTTGAAATAAGTGTGAGGGCTATGGTCTCTCATCTATTTTGTTTTAATGATGTCAACAAATATGTAAGTTTTAGATTGTAATTTGAGCGGTATCACTTAACGTGTCGGGCATATTGCGTCTAATCATTATTGTTCATGTGTCTAGATGTATAGGACCATGTCTTTCCCATAAACAAATGCTCATTACCATTTTAGTAGTGTCTAGTATGTTTTTTTTTGGACTTGGTCAGTTGAAAATGCGCAGAAAATTATTTCTCAAAAAAATTGCAGTTCATGCGCTAACCCTCCCAGCTCATGCGCTAACCTCCTAGTTTATGCGCCAACCTAGATTTCCTGCGGGAAAGCGCATGATTTTGAATAACACAAAAATTTTCATCTGTGCGTCGACGCATGGTTGTTGCGGGTCGACGCATGATTTCCTGAACTGATATTTTTCAATTAAATTTTTCTTCTGCTATTTCTGTTTTTTTTTTGTGGTTCATTTTCATTCCCTATAAATAGTTTTGGTCATCTCATTATCAAAAAAATAAGAAACGTGAAAATTTATGCCATTTCTCTCTTCATCTTCATCTTCTTCATTGAGTAAACAAACAATCACACATAATCATCTTTGTTTGTGTCGCCCATTGTTCGAAGTGATAACGTTCAGAATTTAGGAAGTGTGATCTTCATTTTCTGGGTTGAGAGCTTGGCAGGTGTTTCTTGAATAAAATCAGTTGATTTTGTCCTCCAAGAATCGGATAGATTTTGGGGGTTTTTGCACAAACCGTTTCGTTCTACAGGGATTCGGCTGGGCGAAGGTAACCAGAAATTGGCGCAATTGTTCGGTTTAGTAGCTGTAATCAGAGGATCGTAGAAGAGAGGTTTGGGTTCGAAATTTTGGTAGATCGTAATTGATCGAGTGAAGGTAACCGAAGAACGGTGGGTTCTTTCGGTTTAGTAGCGTGAGACGGTAATTGGATCAACCATATTCGAAGCACTTGATTCATCTTGAATCAAGGGGAGAGAAAATTTTGCATCAACAATCGAAGACGTTCGAGGGTTTGGATATTCATAGTTTTCTCTTGTAATAAACAATTTGCAACAGCTACATATATACATATATCTCAATTCCATTTATGGAGTTAGGGGCAGACGTACCCAAAGCGAGGATGATTGGGGAACTGCCTAATCAAATCTCGTTTGTTCTCTCTTTCCCATAACTCTTTTACATTTCAGTTTGTTCGAATTTGTGAAGTCGCAATTTATCGAAATCTCTGTTGTAGTGTAATTTTGAGCTGAGAAACTATTTGTTAAATTGATACAATTCCTTGAATTGTATCTTGGAGCAGCTCTATATTACATTCCATAGAAATTCTGCACTTAGTGTGTTTATGCACACTAGGTGTTTGATAATTTGTTTCAAAGTAAAAATCGAACGCATTGCTTATCATTTCACCTCATTGGTTTGGATTAAACATCAAGCAAGTGATATTTTGTTGACTGCATTTTTAAGTGTAGTAATCAAACTGAATTTTTCTCTTCCATACTCATTCTCGATATATTCGTGCATATCCAATCCTTTTGGTAGAAGGTTCGTTGTAGACGTTCTATCCAGTGGTAGCTTCCGTTAAACAATTTTTTAAAACCAAATTTTTGGAAACCATTTGCGTGTAAAACTCAAGGGATCTATTCACCCCCCCCCCCTTTTCTAGATCCATAGCCATCGTCTAACAAGTGGTATCACGAGCTCCGGTTAATTCTGGTGCTTCGGTAAAACTTCTTGGATAATGGAGAACGAACCTAAAGGGGCTTATAATAGAGCTCCAGTTTTTACAGGCGAAAATTACAGCTACTGGAAGGATTGTATACGCGTCCATATTAATTCCATAGATCGGAAGGTTTGGAATGTTATTTTAAACGGTCCCATGGAAATTACTATGACTAACGCAGAAGGCGTTGTCGTTCCTAAACCCGAAGCTCAATGGACTGAGGAGGACGAGAAAAAGTACAGCTATGATTGGAAGGCTCGTAATATGATCATCTCCTCCTTGGGAGTTGATGAGTATTATCGAGTCTCCCATTGTGAAACGGCCAAAGCCATGTGGGATGCTTTACAAGTAGCCCACGAAGGCACTAATGATGTTAAGATGGCTCGTATTAATACACTAACGTAAGAGTTTGATTTGTTTTACATGAAGCAAGGGGAAACCATTGCGGATATGCAAAAATGATTTACTCACATTATCAACAAATTGCATGTTCTTGGTAAACCAATTCCAAATGAGGTTGCTACTAACAAAATTCTGAGGTGTCTTAACAGGGAATGGCAACCGAAGGTCACCGCTATCAAGGAGGCCAACGATCTTGCTACACTAGACCTCACAACACTTTTTGGTAAACTCGATGAACATGAGCAAGTGCTCATTAGCTTGGATAAACATGAAAAGAGTATCAAGAAAGAGAAGGCAAAAGATACAAGAAGTCGATAGCTCTTAAGGCTTCTTGTTCAAAGTCCACACATCAAGAGCTAAGTGATGATGAAGCTAATAATGACAAAGATGAAGAATCTGGTGATGATATGGGCTTATTTGTGAAGAGGTACAATAGATATGTTCGTAAGAACGATATTCAACACTCGGATAGAAATCTAGTCAAGTTTAGGAAGCAATATAGAAGCGAAGGAAATAAAAATGGCAAGGTAAGAGGGACGTACTACAACTGTGGAAAATCCGGGCACTACAAGCCGGATTGTCCATCTCTAAAGAAAGACAAAGATAAGGATAATGACAAGAGTCGCTCAAACAAAAAGTCCAACAAGTCTCGACGAGCATACATCGCTTGGGAAAGCGATGGTGAGTCAGAGAAAGATGATTCCTCAAGTGACGAAAGTGAATCTGTTAACTTTTGTCTTATGGTACGCCACAACAAAGCAAAAGAGGTAAAGCATTCTAAATATGATCATGTAAATACTATGTCGCATTTAGAGTTACAAAAGGATTTTGACATGTTACACTATGAGGCTAAGGAAGCATTTCAAAGTTTAGCCTCAAATAAAAGGATTTTCACGTATTTGGAGAAAAAGGTTTTCGATTCCGAAAAGGAATTGAAAGCCCTCAAAAACTCTATAGTGGACACATCAAAAGCCAAGGTTGAAGAGGACCCTACCTCTTGGTTCAATTGGGGCTGTGACACTTGTCACATTTAGCAAAGAGAGGTGAGAACCCTCAAGGCCAAATTGGACAAGGCTCTTAAGCCAAAAGTTACGTTTGCTATCGATCGAGCACATTTTCGTGAGAGCATGAATAATCCATATCAAAAGTATACCTATGTGATTCGAGATAGTGATAGAAAAGGTAAATTCCAAATGAACCGTAATTGTCTTTACTGTTGTAAGCCTGGTCATACTATTGCAAAATGTCGCTTCAGAAGGTTTCTTGTTCCGAAAGGCATCTACCAATGGTTGCCCAAGTGCAGTCCTGGTTTCACTCACCTTAAAGGACCCAATGAGAATTGGGTACCTACTCTCCCTTGATTATTTTTGTAGGTACAAAGTCTTGAGACCACCGAAAGAAGATGGGTTCTGGATAGTGGCTGCTCGAGACATATGACCGGCGACATATCTCTTTTCATCGACTTTGTGGCGAAGAAAAAGGGGTTTGTCACCTACGGAGATAACAATAAGGGACAGATTCTCGGCAAAGGTAGTGTAGGTAACCCCTCATCTACTACTATCTCTGATGTGCTGCTTATGGAAGGCCTTAGAGACAACCTTTTAAGCATTAGTCAGCTATGTGACAAGAATTATAAAGTATCTTTTTCAAAGGATTGTTGCATAGTTGAAGATAGCGACAAAAAGAATGTGTTTAAGGGCTTGAGGGTGAACAACGTCTATATGCTAGACTTAAATGAGGTATCGTTGAATGGAGACAAGTGTCTAGTCGCTATGAGTGAAGATTCATGGTTGTGAAATAGACGGTTGGCTCACATCAACTTTGATTTGCTTAACAAAATAGTCTCTAAAGACCTAGTCATCGGTTTGCCCAAAATTAAATTCACAAAGGATCACCTTTGTGATGCGTGTCAAATGGGGAAGCAAACAAGGATCTCATTCAAATCTAAAAACATCGTTTCAACTATGAGACCCCTTGAGCTCCTCCATATGGACCTCTTTGGACCATCTAGAGTTAAAAGCCTAGGTGGTAACTATTTTGGGTTTGTAATAGTCTATGATTTTTCTAGGTTTTGCTGGACCATTTCCTTAGCAAATAAGAGTGATACCTTTTCGGCCTTTGAACAATTTGCTAAGTTATCTCAGAACAAGTTAAACACAAACATTGGGTCAATTAGAAGTGACCATGGGGGTGAGTTTGAAAATAATTTGTTTGAAGCATTTTGTGATTCCAACAGAATTGATCATAATTTTTCCGCACCACGCACCCCTCAACAAAATGGGGTAGTGGAACGTAAAAATAGAGTTTTGGAGGAACTTGGAAGGACTATGATTAATGATGGTGGATTACCAAAATACTTTTGGGCCGACGTCATAAGTACGGCTTGTTATGTTTTGAATAGGGTGCTCATCCGGCCTATTCTAAACAAGACACCGTATGAGCTTTTAAAAGTGCATAAGCCAAATATCTCTCACCTTCATGTATTTGGTTGCAAATGCTTTGTGTTAAACAATGGGAAAGAGACTCTTGGTAAATTTGATGCCCAGGCCGACGAGGGTATTTTTCTTGGATACTCTCAGTCAAGTAAAGCGTATAGAATTTATAATAAAAGGTTACGTGTAGTTGAAGAGTCAGTTCATGTTACCTTTGACGAGTCTTATCCGATAAATGTCGGAGAAGGTAGTTCTTTTCATGGTGCAGGTGTACCTACTGAAGACATACTCAAGGACACTGATAAGGGAATTGATCATCCTGAAGCAGTGCGTATTGAGGAGGAAAAGGATCACCAACCATTGAAAAGTGAGGATGATCATCATTCTGATAAAGATGAACTTCCTCCAGCTTAGAAGTCTTCAAAAGACCATCCAATTGACAACATTCTCGGTGATATCTCTAAGGGAGTAACCACTCGCTCTAAACTTAGTAATTTTTGCTATTACTCTGCTTTTGTGTCACAAGTTGAACCTAAAAACGCTAAGGAGGCGTTACTCGATGAGCATTGGTTTCTATCAATGCAAGATGAACTAAATCAATTCAGGAGAAATGAGGTTTGGGATTTTGTCCCCCCTCCGCGAGATCATCGAGTAATCGGCACCCGATGGGTGTTTAGGAATAAACTTGATGAAAATGGAGTAATAACACGTAACAAAGCGCGGCTTGTAGCACAAGGCTATAACCTAGAGGAAGGAATCGACTATGAGAAAATTTATGCGCCGGTTGCCCGACTCGAGGCTATACGCCTTTTACTTGCTTATGCTTGCACTAAGAACTTCAAATTATTCCAAATGGACGTTAAAAGTGCATTCCTTAATGGATATATAAATGAAGAGGTTTACGTTGCCCAACCTCCGGGTTTTGAATCTCATGAATATCCAGATCATGTCTACAAACTTAAACGTGTTTTGTACGAACTTAAACATGCCCCTAGGGCTTGGTATGAACGTCTAAGCAAATTTTTACTTGATCAAGGGTATTCAAGAGGGAAGGTTGACACGACTCTCTTCATTAAACGTCAAGGAAAACATTTGATTTTGGTACAAATTTATGTTGACGATATTATTTTTGGGTCTACTAACATGACCTTGGTCAAGGAGTTTTCTAGTTTGATGCAGGGGGAGTTTGAAATGAGTATGATGGGGGAGCTCAACTATTTCCTCGGATTACAAATCAAACAACCTGAAGAGGGCACATTCGTGAGTCAAACGAAATATTATCTTGAGTTACTTAAACATTTTGATATGCTAAACTGCAAAGCAATAGACACTCCTATGCCTACAAGTGTCAATCTTGATCGTGACAAAAAGGGTAAGGATGTTGAGGTAAAAAAGTATCGAGGTATGATAGGATCTCTCCTTTATCTTACCGCATCACGTCCCGATATAATGTTTAGTGTATGCATGTGTGTGAGGTATCAGACACATCCCAAGGAATCCCACTTAAAAGCTGTTAAGCGCATACTTTGATACCTTTCCAGTACTCTAAAGTATGGGTTGTGGTATTCCAAAGGTAGTGTTTGTTCCTTAGTTGGCTACTCCGACTCCGACTTTGCCGGGTGCAAGTTGGATAGGAAAAGTACTAGTGGCACGTGTCACCTTTTCGCAAATTCCTTGGTGAGTTGGCATAGCAAGAAACAGGTTTCCGTTGCTTTGTCAACAGCCGAGGCGGAATACGTTGTCGCCGGTAGTTGTTGTGCTCAAGTCCTATGGCTTAAACAACAATTGCTTAATTTCAATTTAAAGCTTGAGCGTATTCCAATTTTGTGCGATAACACTAGTGCGATTAATCTAACTAAGAACCCCGTATTGCATTCACGCACCAAGCATATCGAAATACGCCATCATTTTCTTAGGGATCATGTAGAGAAAGGTGATGTGATTTTTGAGCACCTTGACACTAAAAATCAACTTGCTGATATTTTTACAAAACCATTAGCCACAGAGCCTTTCTTTCACATCCGTAGGGAACTTGGCATTCTCGATATCTCGGATCGTGCTTAATAATCTCATATATATATATATATATATATATATATATATATATATATATATATATATATATATATATATATATATATATATATATATATATACATGCTTGTTTATTCTTTTAACTAACAATGCAAATAGATATTTAGCTATATGTGAGGTCTCTTATCGTCATGGTGATCAAGGTAATATCGTTCCGATTTATAGATGTTTATCATACTTTGTGCCATATTAAGTATCTTAATCTTGATGTTTATTGTATTTTGAGCACATATCGTTCATGTGGATGTTTTGTTCTATATGTGTGCATGTCTATTTATCTGCTTGGAACTTAAAATTGCAAAAATTTCATTCTGGTTCATTTTTATACTTTCATGCGTCGACTCATGATATGTGCGCCGACCTGGTGAAAAATTTGGGTCAGCGCATCATTGCCTTTTGAAATTTTTTAAGCAGCTTCAGTCATCATGCGCCGACGCACAAGGTACGTAGGTCAACGCATAAACGCAACGTTCAGAATTCCTCTTTTAGTGGGACGCGTGCGCCGACCTAGTGCTGCCTAGTTTCACTACATATCTTCATTACACATTGATATATGTTTATTGCATGTCATCTCATTAGATCTAGTGGTCTCTCTCTATTTTCTTCCATTAAACCTCATCAATCCTTATTATTCTGCATTAAATCCCCATCAATAACCCTAAAAATCAAAACCCCACAAAGAGTGAATTCTCTATATTACAAATACAAGGGTTTCTAAGGGCTGAACATCTCTCCTCTCCACTTTCTGCGAAAATCACTGTTCATCATTCTCCTTCAAACTCTTCATCAACCATGGCCTCAAGAAGCAATACTGGTAAAAGGACAACAAGAGCATCATCTTCACAAACAGTAACCGTTAATTCTTTAGTCTCTGATGCATTATCTAGTTCTTATGAGGAATTTTTTAGTACTCATGAAATTATACCACAACATGGTTTCTACTATTGATGGGTGAAGATTATCACATTCCTGAGATAACCGAAATACTCAAGGTTCAGAATCTTGGTGAGTTCCTGGAATGTGATGATAAATACAATAGTGATCTGATTCGAGTATTCTACTGTGGAATCAAGGGTAAATTTAAGGGGGGTGAGTTTAAGTTTTCTATGAATAATGTTGTTCATGGCGTGAACAATGATTTATGGGCTACTCTGTTTAGTTTGGACACAGATGAAGATCTACCCAAAGTAACTGATAAAAAATTTGTTAACAACTTTAACTTCAACACTGCTCTAAACTCTATGCTACGGGAACCGTATCCTGACAATGTTGTGGCAAGTGACGTCTTTCCGAAAAATGTCACTACCGGTCATTTGAAATTCGAAGACCGTATTTTGCAATGGATTGTTTCTCGTATCTCGAGACCCAAGAAAGGTGGATACTCACGAGTTGAGAAGGCTGAAGTTCACCTTATGTATATTCTAAAAAAGCAGATCAAAATCAAATGGCCATACTATTTTTCATATCGAATGTTCGTCACCCGCAGCTCTCATAAATATCAAGCTCTAGGTTATGCATCCTGTATTCAGAACATCTTGAACAAGGATGGGATTTCAGTTCCGAATATTCCTTACATTGAGATTTCTTCTGAACAACAATTCCAACCAAAAACCCTCACCATGATGGGCTATCATTGGGATAAGGTCAATAAGAGATTCAATTACCGACACAGATCGACTCATCCTTTTCCACCTGAAGAACCTGTTCATTATGCAGGAAATGTTGATGAGGATGTACATGAGGGTGATCATCAAGATGTTAATGATGCTGATGTGGTTATGCAAGAGAACGACAACGACGCATGGTTGGGCGATCAACATGAAGACGATTCTGAGAATCAGGGCTGGGGAGAGTGGCAAAACAACAGCTGGACTGCTCTTAGTAACGCCTATGTTCCTCCCACCTATGGCGAGGAAAATGATTGGCAGCAACCTGATTACTCGGCACCTCCAACTCCACAGCCTCAGTATGATTACCAAGCATCTGAAGAGATTCTGGAATGGTTAAATGAGATGAACCTTCAACAACAAGAATTCCAAGCACTGCAAGATAGTCGCTACAATGCTCAGGAAGAACGGGTCACAAACTTATCCGATCAAGTCTCGGCCCACATCACAAACTTCAACAGGTTTGTCGACGCGTCTATGACCCGCTTCAACCAAATGGACGAGAACTTGACTCAACAGAATCGGAATCTTGCCAACAGTCTTGGTACTCTAAATCGCACTCTGATCGAACTCAACCTGCACCTAGAAGTTTTGCCACCACTAGGCCAGTATTATGGAGGAAGAGGTCATCCATATAGGGGGAGGAGGCCATAAAGTTTAGGGCATCATAATTCATTTGTGTTTTGCATTTATGTTGTGGTGTTTGGCTTTTCATGTTGTCTCCTGCTGTGTAACATTGACTTTTGCTTCAGTTTGTTTGAATTCTTCCGGATTGACTGTATTGCTTTTATGTTTTTTGTTCCGTATTTATCCATTTCTATTTTTGCATTAGTTGTATCATATGTGGATGCGTATTAATGTTTGTGTGTTGCAAATATGTGATGATTCCTTACGTCTTATAGTATTTTATTTTGGCCACCTTCTCTTCTTCTTTTTGATGTTGTCAAAGGGGGAGAAGAATAACAAGCATAAATCTTAACAGAGATTAACCAAGTGTTAAAGACAGGGGGAGCTTGACTAAGAATAGCAAGCAGAAATCTTAACAGAGATTAACCAAGTGTTATAGACAGGGGGAGCTAGTTCGCTCAAATTACAAATCACGTGACAGCTAAGATAGTGTTGCCATCATAAAAAAGGGGGAGTATGTGAGGGCTATGGTCTTTCATCTACTTTGTTTTAATGATGTCAACAAATATGTAAGTTTTAGATTGTAATTTGAGTGGTATCACTTCACGTGTCGGGCATATTGCGTCTAATCATTATTGTTCATGTGTCTAGATGTATAGGACCTTGTCTTTCCCATAAACAAATGCTCATTACCATTTTAGTAGTGTCTAGTATGTTTTTTTCTGGTCTTGGTCAGTTGAAAATGTGCAAAAAATTGTTTCTAAAAAAAATTGCAGTTCATGCGCTAACCCTCCCAGCTCATGCGCTAACCTCCCAGTTTATGCGCCAACCTAGATTTCCTGCGGGAAAACGCATGATTTTGAATAACACAAAAATTTTCATTTGTGCGTCGATGCATGGTTGTTGTGGGTCAATAAAAAAAAAGAAATGGAATAATGAATTCCACAAAAAAGTATTTTTTTTTTCACAAGGTACATACAGTATAAATAAATAGTTATTTGTTACTGAATTGACCATAGACCAATTCCCTTATGGATTGGGGAGTATTCAATACACCCATGAATTCTGAGCTTCATGTTACTCATCCCAAGAGACATGCCAGATATAGGACATTCGCATGATTTCCTGAACTGATATTTTTCACTTAAATTTTTCTTCTATTATTTCAGTTTTTTTTTTGTGGTTCATTTTCATTCCCTATAAATAGTTTTGGTCATCTCATTATCAAAAAAACAAGAAACGTGAAAATTTATGCCATTTCTCTCTTCATCTTCATCTTCTTCATTGAGTAAACAAACAATCACATATAATCATCTTTGTTTGTGTCGCCCATTGTTCGAAGTGATAACGTTCAGAATTTAGGATGTGTGATCTTCATTTTCTGGATTGAGAGCTTGGCAGGTGTTTCTTGAATAAAATCAGTTGATTTTGTCCTCCAAGAATCGGATAGATTTTGGGGGTTTTTGCACAAACCGTTTCGTTCTATAGGGATTCGGCTGGGCGAAGGTAACCGAAAATTGGCGCAATTGTTCGGTTTAGTAGCTGTAATCAGAGGATCGTAGAAGAGAGGTTTGGGTTCGAATTTTTGGTAGATCGCAATTGATCGAGTGAAGGTAACCGAAGAACGGTGGGTTCTTTCAGTTTAGTAGCGTGAGACGGTAATTGGATCAACCATATTCGAAGCACTTGATTCATCTTGAATCAAGGGGAGAGAAAATTCTGCATCAACAATCGAAGACGTTCAAGGGTTTGGATGTTCATAGTTTTCTCTTGTAATAAACAATTTGCAACAGCTACATATATACATATATCTCAATTCCGTTTGTGGAGTTGGGGGCAGACGTACCCAAAGCAAGGACGATTGGGGAACTGCTTAATCAAGTCTCGTTTGTTCTCTCTTTCCCTTAACTCTTTTACATTTTAGTTTGTTCGAATTTGTGAAGTCGCAATTTATCAAAATCTCTGTTGTAGTGTAATTTTGAGCTGAGAAACTATTTGTTAAATTGATACAATTCCTTGAATTGTATCTTGGAGCAGCTCTATATTACATTCCATAGAAATTCTGCACTTAGTGTGTTTACGCACACTAGGTGTTTGATAATTTGTTTCGAAGCAAAAATCGAATGCATTGCTTATCATTTCACCTCATTGGTTTGGATTAAACATCAAGCAAGTGATATTTTGTTGACCGCATTTTTAAGTGTAGTAATCAAACTGAATTTTTCTCTTCCATACTCATTCTCGATATATTCGTGCATATCCGATCCTTTTGGTAGAAGGTTCGTTGTAGACGTTCTATCCAGTGGTAGGTTCCGTTAAACAATTTTTTAAAACCAAATTTTTGGAAACCATTTGCGTGTAAAACTCAAGGGATCTTTTCAACCCGCCCTTCTAGATCCATAGCCATCGTCTAACAATAAGGTCTTATATCCTCAACACTTTCTTGGACTGGTGTCACAATTAACTTGACAGTTGAACCAGAATTTGTCCTTAGGATTTCATGAGAGTAATCATATATCCTTGTGTAATCCCCTAAAAATGAGCCATCAACCATATCCCTAGCTCCAAATATGGCCCTAATTTCCTTTGTCTTATTAACCCCCACATTCCATTTCTTTTGAGCCTTTTCCTTTATTTCCTTTAGCTTCAGCTTAGGATTATTTTTCAAAGAATTTTGTAACCTCTTGCTAAGCCATTTTGTACTCATCATCTTTACATTATATTCCCTTGAGCAATTGTGGTTATCAACTACTTTCCTTAGTTTTCAAGTCTCCTCATTAGGAAACTTTCCACAATATGCCTCCCACTGGCAGCCTTCCTTACACACCACCTTCACTCTCTTTTTGTCATTTTTCAAAAAATTAAGACCTCTATCAGATTGGACAACATACGTTTGAATTGCTTCCTTAAAGTCACTTTTTGAGTTAAAATAAGTTCCCAACTCCCATTTATAATTAGCCATATCTTTCAATAACTTAAAAATGGGATACTTCTTCTTCATTGGTTCATCACTCTCCTCACTATCACATCCACTATCCAACTCCTTACTATCATATAAACTCCCATTCTCCTCTCCACTGTCTCCTTCCCATTTCTTTTTCTTCTTTTTACTTGTTTCTTCATGGTTTCCATCATATTCAACAAGATTGGATAAGTGTTCTTTAGAAAAATCCACACTCATATCTGAATCACTAAATGTAACTTCCAAAGCACTATCATACAAGTAACTCTCATCCTCATTGTCATCAGAGCTTGTTACCACATTCAACAAACCAGCATTAGTATTTATAACATCATGAACCTCACCATCATTGTTCACACTCTCACCTACATTCATACCCTCAACACCATTATTCTTCACACTCTCACCTTCATTCATACCCTTAACACCATAATTATTTACACCCTCACCTACATTCATACCCTCGACACCATTATTGTTCACACCCTCACCTAAATTCATACCCTCAACACCATTATTGTTCACACCATCACCATCAGTACCTACATTTATTTCCTTTATGACTTCTTGATAAAGATCTTCAATGATGGTTTCTACCTCCGGATTAACCATATTGCATGGTTCTTCATCTATGGCTTCTTCCTCCATCATGTCTATAGGATTTTCAACATATTCAGGTTAAGATAATGGATGTTCTATGTAAATGTCAACTTTCAAATGTACCCTACCTTATCATCCTTAAGAACATTCAAACCGTATGTGGGATCATTGTAATATATAGTGTCTACCTCAATGTAACCTAAATCTTTCAAAACACCAACCAATTCAAAGTAGGACCACCTATCCACATCTATCTCTAACTCATTACATTTACCCCCCCCCCCCCCCCCCCCCCACATAATTGATTTTTGGATAGTCGATAAACTCACCACTATGATGAATTTTCAAACACAACATTTCTTCCATTTCTACCTAATATAATAAAACGCAACATTACATACAACAACACATAACATAATAGCAAATTACAAAAAGGGGCAAAAAAACCCTAGATACCTAATCAGAACAAGAAAACGCAAAAAAACCATACATACTACAAAACGCAACAACATTGCAGATTTCAAAAGGGGGAAAACCCTAGATTTTAAAAGGGGGAAAACCCCCAAGATTTCAAAAAACCCTAGACAACGAAACATTTACACGCAATGATAACAGAAAGAAATTGGAAATTAACCGTCGTATTAGCTTCGTCTTCCACTTCTCTTCGTTCCCACTTCTCACTTCTCTGCTAGGGTTCTTGCTATTTCATAAACAAATCGTTTTAATGACTTAGACAAAAATGTTGTAATGAGTAGTTAAATGAAAAATAACTTAGTCATCATGCCACATGTTGTAAGACTTTTAAAACATCAGCACTGAGCTTAGTCAGCGTGCCACATTGCCATTCCTTCCTTTACACATAAGCTAAAACATACCACGTCAGTAAGAGTTTTAATGAAAAACTAACGTTTCTAACGGACATGACAAACGTGATACCATTTTAATAATGTAAGGGACCAACTTGAAACTTTTAAAAGATAGAGGACCAAATTGGACCCAGAGGCATAGTTAGAGGACCAAAAAGGGTATTAAGCCTAAAATTTATTTCTATCATGAGGCCTTTTATTATGATTTACAACATGTACTTTCTTTGATTCCTTATTGTTGAATTTGCTAGTAGCCTTTACAAAGATAGTTTGACTTGTATTAAGTTTATCAAAATTAGAAAAGTCAAGTCCATATTTATTACTAGAATGTCTTTGACTACTTGACACTTTTTCAAACCAATTTGACCTTTTCTTATTTCATGATCACTTGGTTTAATTCAATAATTTTAGATTCATGATCTTGACATTTATTGCATTTAAAATTTTTGACTTCTTCTAATTCCACTTTTGTGTCATTAACCATACTTTATAGTTTTAAAATAGTTTTCTTTTAATTTGAACATTGTCTAGAAAGTTTCAAAAATTCTTTATTTAATTCATGAAAAGCATTTTTTAATTCACCATATGAAGGACTGCCATCAATTTCAGAACCATTAACCTCATGTTCTTCATCACTTGAATGATGTAATGTCATCAATGACTTGCATGCATAATCTTCATGTGAAGATGAACATATTTCATTGTCATCCCATGCTACATATGCTTTCTTTGGCCTTTTGTCCTTCTTGCTTTTGAATTTATTCTTCTTTTCAAGTGTAGGGCAATCACTTTTGACATGTCCTCTTTTTCCATATTCAAAGCATATAACCTTCCTTATTGGTGTTTCTTTCTGAATGATCTCCTTTTTACTATCTTTTCTTAATAAATTTTCAAATATTTTGATAAGATTATCATCTTTATCTTTAGTGGACTCATCCTCTTGATTTCTATCATTATTTTTTACAATAGTTTTCTAGGCAATATTTTTAGAATTATTTACTTGATCTTCATGTGTCTCCAATCTTTCAAGTTCTATCTCACGCTCTTGGAGTTTTCCAAACAATGTTACAGAAGTCATTTTAGATAGACTCTTATTTTTTTATATCACTATCACTTTCAGTTGCCATGCCTTAGTTAATGACCTGATTACTTTGAGATTTAATTCATCATTAGTAAAAATCTTACTGAGTATAATTAAGTGGTTCGCCAAGTGTGTGAATCTTTTCTGCAAGTCAAGAATTGATTCTCTGGGTTGTATCTTGAACATTTCATATTCTTGAGATAATATGTTTAGTTTTGACCTTTTCAATTTCACGGTTCCTTCATGAGTGACTTCTAACGTATTCCATATCTCTTTTGATGTTTTACAATGAGAGACACAAAAGAACTTGTCCATACAAAGTGTTGATTGAAGTATGTCCTTTGTCTTTTTGTCTTATAATACCTTCTTCTTATCATCATCATTAAGAACGTTGTTAATGACGGCTGTTGTTGTTGGAATGTAAGTAACGTTCTCAACAGCATCCAAAATATCATTGCCTTAAGCCTTAAGAAACGCTTGCATGCAAATTTTCCAAAAATCATAGTATTCTCCGAAAAAGCAAGGAGGCTTATTGTTACTACCACCATCTCTAAATACAGGATTTGTGGAAGCCATCTTTTGGATCTTATGAGAAAGTTACCTATAACCTACTTTGATGGCAATTGTAAGTTTTGAGTGCAATCTTAAAAGGGGTGAATTATATTTTCTAGATTTTTAGAGTTTTTAAGTGATAGTTCTTATGATCTTAATTTTTCGACATTCTTTCAATGAACTTGAGAAGTAAAATGCAGAAAGTAAATAACACAATGATGTATACTATTTCCCCTTTCTAATCAATGGTGCATCTAAAGATGGCAAAAAAAACATACCCGCGAGTATCCGTGGATAAAATTTATCATGGATACGAGGAGGGTAGCTTAATGGATATCCATGGATAAAATAAATGGATATTTAAATACCCATCTGTTAATGAATACGAATGCGAGTTTAATGATATTCATGCCCGCGGATATCCGTATCCGTTAATAAATTATAAAAATTATTTAAATATAATTAGTTTATTATATCATGTATTTTCATCTTCTAATAAAATTAGCCTTCTTATATATAAATATATATATATATATATATATATATATATATATATATATATATATATATATATATATATATATATATATATATATATATATATATATATATATAAAAGAAGGCTAATTTTATTAGAAGATGAAAATACATGATATAATAAACTAATTATATTTAAATAATTTTTATAATTTATTAACGGATACGAATATCCGCGGGCATGAGTATCATTAAACTCGCATTCGTATTCATTAACAGATGGGTATTTAAATATCCATTTATTATATATATATATATATATATATATATATATATATATATTTTTTTTTTTTTTTTTTTTTTTTTTTTCCTTTGAAGAAAATCTTTCACATTTCATACAAATTTTATTTTGCCATTTCATATTTAAACTTCTTTAATACTCCGGACACCACTTCAACAATTACACTGTCCAACCAACCAGTACAATTCTTCCTTTGTTCAACCAGTGCCTCCCTTCCTACTCTTTTGTTGTCCTCTCTTCTACCATAACTCAGAGTCACAATATCTTTTATTTTTTTTGGTTAAAAATGAAATGTATGAATATTATGTTTGAATGTTATTATGATTTGGTGAAAAAGAAGAAAATTAATGTGATAAAATTTTGTTGTTAAATTGAAAGAGAATTGTCTAGATGCTATGTGTTAATAACTTTTTGTATCTTTAAAAGAAGTTAAAAATATATATTTTTCAAAAAAAAAATGTTATCCATGGATATCTGTAAATATTCACAGTTACTTTAAAACCTACAGATTACTGCTGTAGTGGATACCCGCACGAATATGAGGCGAATATTGATATTATATTTATCCAACGGGGAGGATACAAATATCATAGTATTTGTCTCCATGGATATATATATATATATATAATTTTTTTTTCTTTGAAGAAAATCTTTCACATTTCATACAAAATTTATTTTGCCATTTCATATTTAAACTTCTTTAATACTCCGGACACCACTTCAACAATTACACTGTCCAACCAATTCACCAGTACAATTCTTCCTTTGTTAAACCAGTGTCTCCCTTCCTACTCTTTTGTTGTCCGCTCTTCCACCATAACTCAGAGTCACAATATCTTTTTTTTTGGTTAAAAATGAAATGTATGAATATTATGTTTGAATGTTATTATGATTTGGTGAAAAAGAAGAAAATTAATGTGATAAAATTTTGTTGTTAAATTGAAAGAGAATTGTATAGATGCTATGTGATAATAACTTTTTGTGTCTTTAAAAGAAGTTAAAAATATATATTTTTCAAAAAAAAATGTTATCCATTGATATCTGTAAATATTCGCAGTTACTTTAAAACCTACAGATTACCGCCTTAGTGGATACCCGCACGAATATGAGGCGAATATTGATATTATATTTATCCAACGGGGAGGATACAAATATCATAGTATTTGTCTCCATGGATATTCTTTTACCTCCCTAGGTGCATTTAGCCCCCTTACACCTCGTGAGAGATTTTAACTATTGTTATATCTTTGTACAAGCCTCATACCAAGAATTCTCCTACAATCATGTAAAAATAACAAAGAAGCAAACTACTTCCTCGATTTCCAACAACGCCAACAACTATGGTGGACTTTGAATCACCTCGATTCAAAGAAATTTTCCTACAAATTGAAACACAACACTTCCTATTTTCAAACACCTGTAGAAAGTACAATCACTTTCCTTACAGATAAAATCACCACACACTTGGTGAAAAATACAACAAAGAGATGAATATTATACAGACAGACTTTGTAGTTAACTTGATCTTTTGCTACTTTTCATGATTTATGAAAATTCAATTTTCTCATTCAATTAACAAATTAAGATGATATAAACATTTAAATGCTTAAGTGTTTTCTCTAAACTTTTTCACATGTGAATAAAAATTATGCAGGTAAAAGTTTCTCAGTCAAATTTTTCTGGCACTTGAAAATATATGAGAAATGTTCATGAAGAAGGCAATTTCGAATTTAAAAAATCCTTATGTTTATAAAGCACAAAATACCTCTTGAAAAACGGAAAAAATTGTTGAAAAATAATCATGAAATCATTGAAATTATATGGAAAGATTTCATGACCATTTGAGATGAAGAGGTATGGTAAGTTTTTAGCCTTTTTTCAAAATATTTAGATGAGAATCGGTTGTTGTATCATGACAATCGATTGCTCATTCCTTAACACTGAAAAATACACAGTGGCAATCAATTGCTTCAGGATGAAAATCAATTGTCATGCTTTGAATTTCCAAATTTTTCATGGCAGAGATTTTGAGCTATCGATTGCTTCCAAATAACAACCGATTGCTTCAAATAAAAAAATACAATTTTTGGTTAGTTAAAGATGTAATTTTAAACTTATCATTATTACAAGTTTATGATTAGTTCTTGACTACCTAAAGCTAATAACAACTAAATTTCACATTGTATCTTGGTTTATGATCCAATTTTATTGAAATCCAAAACTTTTATGCAAACTTGATACTTTGATTCCAATCTTTCGGGTCTTTTTCTTCTTTAATCTTTCTTCTAAGATAGTCTTTCGTCTTCATCAAAATCTAGTTATGATTGATGATGAACATCTTCTTCACATTATGTACATTTTTAAGCAATATATATATAGGGGGCATATCAAGTGAGAGGGATTTTAAAATGAGAGATGAGAGGAACAAACAACAACCGTTAGATCAGTCAAAAATTATGATTAAACATATTCATTAATGTGGTTATTAGTTTCTCTCTCTTATTAACCTGCATTTCATCTCTCTTATTAACTTGATCTAATGGTGTCTGTTTGTTCCTCTCATCTCTCACTTAAAATCACTCTCATTTGATATGCTCCCTATATATATATATATATATATATATATATATATATATATATATATATATATATATATACTTGATCAACATTTTTCAAAAAATTTCTATATGGATGTCACTGGTAACTTGAAATTATATGTTAGTTTTTTCCTTCTTAATTAGTATTGAAAAGAAGGCTCGACCTACTGTTCATGTAAGAGACAAGAAAATTAGCGCTTTTTTTTCTTCTGTTTCAACCATTTAGCGGAGATTTTAAACTGCCCCAAAATATCAGTTTATTTTTTTTTCCATTTTCAACCATTTAGTGGTGATTTTAAACCGATGCAAAATTCCATTTATGTTTAGTTTTCAACCTTTTAGCGGCGGTTTTAATCTGTCACAAAATAATCACTGAAAATTTGTGGTAGTTTAAAACCGCCGCTAAATCGTAAAAACTGAAGAAAAAACATGAAATTTCTATTCATATTAAGGTCTTGTTGGTTCACAAGGTTGAAGATGAAGAAGGTGATGGAAGAGAAAGAGAGAAAAAAATGTAACTGAACTTTCATAAGTTTTTTCCAAAATCCAAAATCCATGATACCTATGATTTTTGCAAAGGAAAAGACAACAGAGTTCCTTAAAACCAAAAGAGGGTCATGAAATGCATGAATGGATGTAATTCACAAAACACACGTATACACATATTCATATATTCACATATGTACATGCAAACAAACAAAGGGCCTAGGTTTGGAGATCACGAGCGTGGAGGCATGGTCTAGCAATCCCAAAAAGTGTTTAATAAGGGTTCTTGATCTGCATAACGGGTTCTACAGAGTTCCCAGAGCCATCGATAAATCTTTCGGATATTATCGGCTTACACGACTACTCATGCGGGCCAATAATATTCTCAAGATAAACTCGTCTGAGTGTAGTATCGCATGACAACCACCACAGGTATACACCTGGATGATCACTGCACTACGTCCTAAGAGGCCAAGTGGGGTGTAGGGTAACTAAAGGTCCTCAGCTTCACGGGCTCCCAGGTCGAAAAAAGAAATGCTGATACGACTACTCGCATTAGACATCAGTAATCCCAAAGGGGCCTCCACTGAGCATGGTTATCATATGCTAGACATGTTAGAACTACTCCCAATAGCTAAGTATTGATTATACCACAATCCTATCATATGTGTACTCTCAAGTCTGGGTTAGGACTTATCTCACCACTCAAGGTAACCACCCTGCATACAGAAAATCCAAGCACAAACAGATATATATATATATATATATATATATATATATATATATATATATATATAAAGATATTTACAAATACACAGATATACAAGCAAGCAAACATATAAATAACATAAATGCAAACAAGGTGGGCTTAACCCTCTTAGGGGATGTGGGTCCCTAGTGAAGTCGTCATTTCTCTTGCGGTGAGAATCGGATGTCAAGCTATTAATTAACTTGAATCACAAATCAAGAAGTTCACCACCGAGCTTTGATTTATCCAAAGGAAAGGGTAAAGATCGAAGAAAACCCTAAGTGCGCTATGTAACAACAAAGCTAGAGATCTAAGGTTTGGGGGTTTGTTATACCTAGGGAAGGTGTTAGCATTCTAAGTATCTGTAGTACTCTACTGGAACCTCTTGTTAGTATTTTGTGTTATGCTAAAGTTCGCTTGCTAAGGGAAATGTGCTAAGGTAAAGACCTAAGGGTATATACAAAGTATGCTTGCCAAGACATCGCATCTCGTGCCTACGTATCTTAACTAGGATGGAATCAGAGCATTCGTAGTTCACCTAACTAGGGTTGAGGAACTCTTGACTATGGTCAAGGTTCCAAGGGGGAAATAAGTATCCATCACCATGGTACTTACATAGAGTTAACCAACTCTCTAAATATAAGTTGAAAGACTAACTAAAGGTTGACTTTTAACAAAGTCAAATGGGGAATGTGAGTACTCATAACAAAGGTACTCACATAGAGTTTACAAACTCTAAACCTAATTCTAAGTTGTAAAGAAACAATGGCTCTAACAAGGCCAAGAAAATAAGGGTAAGTACTTATAACAATAGTACTTACATAGGGTTTACAAGCTCTAACCTAAAGTTAGGTTGAAAAGGGAAATGGCTCTAACAAGGCCAAGGGGATATGATGCTAACAAGGTCATATGGTAGGTAGGAAAAGGTCTAAACTATCCTAAAATATAACTTACAAGTCAACAATGGGAACTTTCCTTTGGAATAAGGGATATACAACTTGTAACAACAAGTGTTTGAATGATAAGCTTTAAGGTAAGGATAATGACAATCAAGGTATCAAAACCAAAAAAGTTCAAATGAGATGACAACCCAAGAAGGGAAGTAGCTACATCATGTTATGTTCAACATGCTAAAATGATCAAGAACATGTCAAATATACACCAAAACAACAAGCATACTTGCTACAAAATTAATCAATCAAGAGAAGTGCAAAAAATGATTCAATCATGGGAGTTACAACTCAAGAACCAAATGGGAAGTAGCATACACATCTCATAAAGCTCCTATTCAACATTAAGATATCAATAGAAACACAAACAAAAACCACATCGAGGCATCAACAAAGCCCTGTGCAAGAAACAATCCAAAACATCCATGAAAGGACTCAAACAAACCAAGACATGCATAAATAATCAAATGGGCAAGAAAGAACACTTTGGAATCATGAAGTCAGAATCTAAACATGCTTTTCAAACCACACATAAACATATATTCATCAAGACAAACACTCAAAGAATCATGCCTAAAAACTAGGTCAAAGCAAACACCAAGACATGCTCAAAATGAGCCTCAAGTTGATACACCAACCAAAAATAGAAAAATGGTCAAATAAAATCAAACTCAAAGCCCTAGTTCAGGTTCAAACATTCAAGAATATATGTGCAAAAGGTAAAAACAAGATTGGCCCTAGAATTTCCCCAAAACCCACTAACAAGCTCATAGTGTCAAAAGAATCGAGGATTTTAGAATCAAACCAAAAGTTTATTAAACAACACTTTTTGAGGCCACCAAAAATACTCAAACCTCTCTCATTCATAGGTCACAACATGTAAAAAAATCAGATTGAAAAGACTTGTGAAAGTCACTCAAATAGAAAACCCTAATCCAAAGGTGTTTAGTAAACATGTTACAACAAATGATTTAAATAAAATATGAACATAAATAATAAAAATAAATAAAAATCATGGAAAATAAGTTAAGACAGTAACATATATAAAACTAACTTTTGTAGATTTTTTAGGTATTTGAAAGATATTAAAAATAAATAAAAAGTTGAAGATAACAAAATAAAAATGAAAATGAAAAACCAAGGTGTAGGGGGGTGCGCTCAGTAACTCAAACTCAAAGGAGAGTCTTCTTCAGCGCATGGGCCTTAAAATGGTGGGGTGTGGGTAGCAAGTTCACTTAAGCCTAGTCCAAGTAAATAAAAGCAAACAAGAAAAAGCCACATAGGCAGCCACGTGAGATTTTTTAATAACCTGGGGCTGATATGGCCAAAGCGTGGCAAGGTCATGGGGGGAAGTCAAAGGGGACACGTAGCACGCCAGAGCTAGGGCTCCGGTCGTCTTCTCCAGTGACTGCCGCCGGAGACGTCTGCGAGATGTGTCCAAACTCAACAACAAGAACACCTTCTTACTCGTTTTCCTACGTTGATTACAAATATGACCTTAACTTCTTCAAACAAGCACTCTAAGGTACTGAAACAAAGCCATGAAAATTAGGGCACAAAACTGTAACTTCAAGAAACGACACAACTATGACCCATAAACAATCCTCATGAGTTCTAACAAACAAATATGCAATCAAAGGGATCTTTGCACGTGAAAAAATAAAAGAAAGAGATGGAGGAAAGTTTACCAAAAATAAAGCTTTGCAAACTTGAGTGGAGTTTCCAATGCCTCTCTGAGTGATTCCAGATGACTCCTTGTGCTTTCAGAAAGATGATAGAGCCAGAAGGAACCAAGGAAAATCCCAGAATATGGAGATTTGAAGCTTTGAGTTTTTTGAGTAAAAATGGAGTTTTGGTCTCTGATCTCTCTCACTCTCTTTTGGTCTCTCTTTCTATGTATGGTGTGTATATGTTTCTCTCTGATGAGTTTTACTAGCCAGAAGCCTTCTTAAAGTTAAGAAAATGATGAGTTCTCCTTTGGTCAAAGAAAAAAAGAAGTGAGGTTGATGAGAGTTACACGCATGGCTCACTCTTTCCAGACCTTGAGCCAAGTGATTGTTGGCTTACTTGTGCTCAGAATTAGGGGGCCAGAAAGGAGAGGAGTGACCAAGGGATTATGGCATACGAGGGAGTTGCAAGATGGTTCATAGTTTGTGTTAAAACATGCCCTAATCGGTCACAATTCAAGGAACCAAAAATGGCAAGTCTTGGAGATCACATTTGCAGGTTTTAGGCTCTAGAAAATCAGTCTTGGATACTGAAAAAAGTTGGTAGGGTTTGGCTTGAAAAGTTGGTCATGGCTTGACAACCTTGGCTTGGTCATAAACATGTCCATGGTAGTGACTTTGGAACACTCTAATTCAATGGTTCTTGGCTCATTTTATAAGGTTTTGGATTCTTTGGAAAGAGGGCATGGAGGTGAGCAATTTTTGTGTTCAACAATCCTTGAGATGAGGCTTGGAACATAGGGAAAAATAGGTATGAAAGTTGGTCCAACACACTGAACTAGAGCTGGCACGTATGTCCTGTTCATGCCTTTGGCAAGCTTTGTCAAGACTTGACACCCATGTTCATCACATCATAACTTGAGTTATAGAACTCCAAATGAAAAGTTCTACACATGCTTGGAAAGCTTGGATGGAGAAGAACAACTTTCATGTTCAACAATTTTGGATTTGAATCTTGGAACCATTAGAAAAACAGCTTGCAAGTTGAGCAAAAACATGACTTTTGGTGCCTTGGCAACTTGGGCAAGTTGCCTAACTTGTGCCCAAAAACCTCCAACTTTGAGACACCATAACTTTTGACTCCTTAATCCAATTGGAGAGTTCTACATATGCTTGGGAAGCTTGAAGAACATGGAATAACTTTCATGTTTGAAGAATTTTGATTTGAGGTCAAGAAGCCCATGAAGCCTTGGCTTGAAGTTGGTGCAAAAACCTGAATTTTAGGACTTAGAAAAATTCTAAGTATAAGTTCCAAAACATGATTTCTTCCACCTTTAATCATCCATAACTTCAAATCCTTACATTTTTTGAACTTGATTCCTTCTACAAACTTGTAATGGGGAATGTCCTCTTTAAAATGAGTACTAGTTTGCTCCATTTATCTCAAAAATGAGTGAGATATGATCCTTGAAAGATGGCTAAAAATCATGATTTCCATACTTTGAAAAATTCACCAAAAACCCTAATTTTCCAAATCTCCTGATTTTATTGTTCCACCTAGATTTTCCTTGATCCAACCACATGAGATCATGGAGTATGACTTGAAATGTTCATGGTTGACCAAAAAACTCAAAGGTTGACTTTTTGGAGCCTCAGTTGACTTTTTAATCAGTTGAATTCAAAACCTCTCTCATTCACTTAGGAAGTCCTTGAAATGAGTTGTATTGAACCAAAAGGCATCTTAGGAACCCTTGAAGTGTATGAGGTCTTGTTTGGTTGATCTCTCCATCAAATCCTGATTAATCAGAGCTTTCCATTTTCTTGTACAAAACCCTAACTCCACAAAAAAACTACAAAGCTTGATAGTTTGGTTAGCTATGCAAAGATGATTGACCTATAATGCTCATGCAAATGATGATGACATCTAAGGGGGTAAAATTTGGGGTATGACAAAAAGTTCCAAGGAAGAGGCATCCGCAATCGAAAGAGACTTGAAAGAAATCTCATCCAAAAGAGGTCTTGAAGACATAGATTCTGAAAACCTCTTCTCGAAATGCAACCTAACTCCCTCTTTAACCAACTCCACATCATCAATCCAACCATTTGGAGTATTCATACCCAACATTGAATTCCTTCTAATACTAACAATTTGAACAACCTTTGGAATCAATTTGATATCAGCTCTGAAACTTAATTTTGGAGTATTACTAAACCCAATACTCTAGGACCGCAAGAGAGGAAGACGTCATATATTGACCAAAAACCTTAAGGAATTTGGTATATAAATCACATCTCTTATAAATTCAACATTTCACTCATTTATAGACAATGTAATGCTTAACCACTCATATTCTTACCCAACAATCTCTTCCACAAATTATTCATTGTTCCTATAAATGAAGCTTGATCCCCTAATATCCTCAACTCTTATATACGACCATTAACATCTACAAAAATGTTTAAAAGGAACACGACATTTGTTCACACATGTCTTTCCCACTATTTCTTCCTCACTTCTTCGTGGGGTAAAGTCAATCCTATGTGTCGTTTGCTATGATGTTGATTATTTTTGTGGGATCTAGAAGAAAAATCACCTTCTTTGTGAAGGGGGTTTAAGTTTGTGTGGTTCATTTTTGTGGCGTTGTATTCTAAGGACACTGAATGCTTGTGATTTATTTGTCGATCTTTATAGGAGAGGAAAACACTTTTCTAGTCTAGTTTTGTTTTGTTCTATGATGTCATCAGTGTTGCTCGAGAGAGGCTTATAGCTATTTCTAACCAAATCAATCACTTATTTTGCTGCTTAAATTATAATAAGGTATACTACTAGAATATATATATATATATATATATATATATATATATATATATATATATATATATATATATATATATATATACTATGTTGTTATCACTTTTTATTTAAAGGCTTAATTAGTTAAGGAGTCCTGTAACTTAATTTAAGGTTTTAATAAAGTCCCTTATGTAAAAGATTACATCTTAGTCTCTTAAAAATTGTTATGTTAGTCAATTTGATATTTTCTATAAAATTTTATAAAAGAAAACATTAAGTTGTGATAATATGGCAAACTAGTTGGCAAAACTCTAAATAATGACTATGTAAATGTTTTATAAACGTACAACATCTCAATTTAGAAGAAAATGGTAAAAAGTATATTGTTTTGCATTTTATAGGGTTCCTCCTTCATCTTCTTTGCTGAAATAATATGAAGTTTTTCATATTTGGTGGGAAAGATATATGTGAACAAATGTTGTGTTCTTTTTAAATATGTTTTGTGAGAGATATTCTTACGATGTGATAAACTTTTAGGCAAAAAATCATAAAAAAAAAGTCTAGATATTAAGAATGATGTGTTTGAATTGGTTAGAGATTAGCTACAAATTAACTATAAATTAGCTCTGGATTATGTGTTTTCGTATGATGTTCATGTTAGCGATAAATTTTTTATCGCGATAAAATTTTTGTCGCGATAAATTTTATTAATATAAATAATATAAAGTGGTAACAAAATGTCATATGACATCCTTATCAAATATTTTTATCACGCTGACATTGTCAATTGTATGACAATGTGACAATCATCAAAAGAATCCACTTGGCAATGCTATGTCAACTTCTATTAAATAAGTCTAATGACAGGGATCAAAAATAATGACAATAAATATAATTTTTGACGAAATGTTTTTAAGGACTAAAAATTAAAATATTTATATTTAAAAAGACTAAAAAATATATTTAATCCTTTCTAATTTTATCAATAAAATAACAAAATAGTAACACAATTTTGTTATATCATTTGCATTCTCGTAATTGCGTACAAGAGATTAAATCTTTTGTCATAATTCTTGAGCCTTAATACAAATGTAAAGAAGAAACCCGACTGGCAAAAGAGTGCAGCAACTTTTGACTTATATATATAAAATGATTATGTTCATTCACTCCCGACATAAAGTAATGTCTTTCATCCATTATTCTTTACTTTATTGCAATTGCCATCAAAGATCATTTTAATTGTTAGGAGTACTAGTAAAAAATATCTAAACAACAACCAATCATAGATGACATAAATGATTGAACTTTTGCTTCACACTCGTTGTAATTTAGGTTTATGTTTGAAATCGTGTACTATTTGATAGTTTAAATGTACTTTTTCTCTCTTTAATTATAAAAATATTTTAGAACTATTCTTGTTTTTTAATATAATTGTTTTTATAAATTTTAAAATAAAATTATTTTATAAAAATGTGTCAAGAATCAAAAATAGTTGACGATGAAGCGAAATAAAATTCGAAAACAATGGAATGAGTTTTCGGTTTGATAGAGTTGATCTGTAAAATTAATATTCAACAGTTTCCAGATAACTGGAAGGCATCGGACCTCTTCAACCTTTTCTTGGATTATGGGAACATTGTGGAAGTGGTTTTACCCCCTAAAAGGAACAGAGTTGGAAAAAGTTTTGGTTTCGCGCGTTTCTTGGATGTGGAGGACTTCAGGACTTTTGCGATTAAGCTCGACAATATTTTCATCAACAAGGTCAAGCTACACGCTAACATTCCAAGGTTTTCCAAACCGGAGATGGTCAAAGGAAAGGGGAGAAGTTCTATTTTCCAGAACACTGCTCATTCAAAAAGGAGGACGGACTTTGTTAACAGAAGTTTCGAGGAGAAGAGAACGGGTAACAGGAGTTTCGCTGAGGTTTTGAGAGGAGGAATCAGTTCGAAGCCTCTGATTCTTAAGTACGAACCTAAGCCTGAAGATTTGGCTAGATTCAAAAAGGCTTATGTGGGTGTAGTTCATCAGTCAGGGACGACATATAACGTTAGAACTAGTTTCGAAATGGAAGGCTATTTTACAATCAAAGTTACTCCTTTGGGTTCCAATTTCTGCCTGTTGCAAGAATCTGAGCCTGGGGAGATCTTAGATCTTATCAGAGATGCCAAATCGTGGTGGTTTCAGTGGTTCTCGGAGATTAAGGAATGGGATGATTCTGTAGTGGATAAAGAAAGGGTAACATGGCTCAGATGCTATGGAATACCGTGTCAAGCGTGGAACTTTTCTTTCCTTGAAATCTTGGCGAAAATGGTGGGTTGTTACGTCTGTGCAGACGAGAACACTCTTAAGGGTGATTGTCTGGATGTGGCCAGATTCATGGTTAGAACCTATTGTGCCAAAGTTATCAACGAATCCTTTGATGTTCAGATCAATGGGAAGGTTTTCAATATCAAAATGTGTGAAGATTATCACGGCCCCCTTCGTTTAGTGCTTAATAAGTCAGTCACCCCTGTTGAAAAGGGAATTTCTTCGTCGGAATCGGAATCTAGATGGAGTTTTAATGGAGTGGATTCAGTTGAAGGTGAAGAAGTGGAAGCTACCGGAGAAGATGAAGAGGTTGTTTTTGCTCCGGTCAATTCCTCGATTCAAGACAAGCTGGTGGAAGTTTTTGGAAAGTCTACATCAACGGAAATTTTTCAGGATTCGTCAGAGCAGTTAGTAGCTGAATCTATTGGCAGGTCTAAGGTGGTCAAGGACGCTGTGGATATTGGCTTAGATCTCTCTTTCCAAGACAAGACGTGGGATAAAAGGAACGGCGCGGATGCTTCAGTGGATGGGATTGACATTCCTTTTCCTTGCATGGGCCCTTCTGTTAACGTTGTATCTGCTTTACGTGAAAAGGTTCCTTTGTCAGTTTCTCAGAAAAAGGTCAAACTAAAAAATTTATCTGAGGTGATTGGGCCTTTGAAACGTAAGCCCAAACTAAAAAGAGGGCCTCAAGGAAGACGGACCGGACTCTAACCAAAAGAATTGAGTCTTTGGAGGATTCAATTGAACAATTTTTTGACCCTTCATTTTTTGATGTGCTACGCAGAAACCCTAATCCCGTTGCCAATTTGGGGATTAGGGGAGATTCTTTTTCTTCTAAAAACGATTCTGATAAATTCTCAGCTGGAGCGATCCTTTGTTGTGATCAAACTACTGATTCTGATATGAGATGTAGTAATCAGAAATTTTGGAAAAACATCGAATCTACGATGGGAGCTAGATTGAAGGGAGCAATTGATGGTTTGGGTATCAAGACGGGAACGGAGGGCACAAACATTTCTGGGGAAATTCTTAAACATCTTGAAGACATGGAAGAGGAAGACAGACGAAGATTTGCGGGCCAGAAGGATAAACCATTAATTTTACTATGATTATTGGTTCGCTAAATATCAGAGGGAGTGGATCGTTTTCTAAGAGACGAAGACTCAATCAAATTATCTCTAGAGGTAAAGCAGACATTTTTCTTATTCAAGAATCCAAAACATGTAAGGTGGATGATTCTTTCATTAGTAGCATTTGGAATATTGACGAGGTGGGTTGGTCATTTAGTGGTTCATCTGGTCATTCTGGTGGTATCATCACTTTGTGGAATGTGAACTCTATCAAAGCCTTAGGCTCCTTTAAAGGCTCTGGTTTTCTGGAGATCAAGATCGTTTGGAACAATGATAATTACTATGTAATTAATGTTTATTCTGGGTGTGGTTTAAACGACAAGAGAAAGCTTTGGGGAGACCTGCTCAAACTTAAATCTTCTCTTTCTGATGGATATTGGATCTTGGGGGGCGACTTTAATGCTACAACTGCTGCATCGGAAAGAAGGGGTCTATCTTATTCTGGAAGAATTACTGAGGCTAGAGAGTTTCAAGATTTTATCAATGCTTTAGGTGTGGTTGATCTGCCTATTTCTGGGAACAAGTTCACTTGGTTTAGTGGCGACGGTTCTGCCATGAGTCGGATTGATAGGTTTTTATTTGAGGAAGCTATCATTCAGAAATGGGGCATGGTGGATCAGAGTATTGGCAGCAGAGACATCTCGGACCATTGTCCGATTTGGGTCAAGATTAAATCCATTAATTGGGGTCATAAACCATTTAAATCCAACGACTCTTGGTTTGATCATCCTGATTTTCTCAATTTCGTGGAGAAAGAATGGAGCTCTATTAAGATAGTTGGTAGAAGTGACTTTGTCCTCAAAGAAAAACTGAGGATCCTGAAGGAGAAACTTAAAGTCTGGAGAGATCAGGTCTTTGGGTGGATTGACCTTTCTATTGATGAGGAGGTTGTAGAATTCAATAAAGTGGACTGGCTTCTTTCTTCTGCTGACTCTAAAGATGTTGAGGAGTTAGTGTCAATCAGAGCAGCCAAGAGTGCTTCCTTCTGGAGAAAGCTTCATAAAAAAGACAACCTGTTGATCCAAAAGTCTAGAATTAATTGGATTAAAGCAGGTGATACTAATTCTAGGTTCTTCCATCACTGGATTAGAGGAAGGCAAAGGAGGAAATTCTTAGGGAGTGTTGCTACTTCTCAGGGCTTGGTAGAATCGGTGGAAGGTGTGAAGGAGGAGGTTTTTAGGTTTTCCAAATCTGTTTATATTGAACCTATGAAACATAGACCGAGGCTGGACAACTGTTTTTATAATAGGCTCTCAGAGGAAGATGTTACTTATCTTGAGTCTCCTTTTTCTGAATCTGAGATCAAGGCCGCAGTTTGGAGCTGTGATGGAACCAAAAGTCCAGGGCCCGATGGTTACAACCTTAATTTCATCAAGAAATGCTGGAACTTTATGAAATCGGATATCATTCTTTTTGTTCAAGAATTCTATGACAGGGCTTACCTCCCTAAGGCCTTTGCGTCAGCGTTTCTCACTCTTATTCCTAAAGTTGACAATCCAATTCACCTTGGAGAGTACAGGCCCATCTGCTTGGTTGGTAGTATCTATAAGATTCTATCTAAAACTATTGCCTTGAGGTTGAAGAATGTCATAGGTAAAGTTATATCTCCTTGTCAATCTGCATTCATCCCTGATAGAAACATATTGGACGGAGTGCTGGTCGCGAACGAAACATTGGACATGGCCACTAAAGAAGAACTGGACTGTATTTTTTTCAAAGTTGATTTCGCGAAAGCCTACGATTGTGTCAGTTGGAACTTCCTTCGTAGTATGTTAGAGAATCTTGGTTTCGGGGCTAGGTGGAGAAGGTGGATTGAAGCGTTAATCTTTAATTGTCATCTTTCTGTACTAGTGAACGGTAGCCCTACTTCTGATTTCAAGGCGGAAAGGGGTCTCCGTCAAGGGGATCCTTTAGCTCCTTTTCTTTTTCTGATGGTAACAGAGGGGTTAAGAGGTCTGATGAATAATGCGGTTGAGTTTGGAAATTTTGATGGCTTCAAATTGAACAATGATGTATCCGTTGAATTGATTCAATACGCTGATGATACTCTGTTAATTGGGAAAGGAAATTGGAAAAATTTATGGTGTATCAAAACGGTTTTAAGAGGATTCGAGCTGATTTCTGGTTTGAAAATTAACTTCAATAAAAGCAGAATCATCGGGTTGAATGTCAGCAACCACTTTCTTCAAGCAGCTTCCTTTTTCCTCTCCTGCAAGATTGCCGATTCCTCTTTCTCTTTCTTAGGTATACCGATAGGTTTCAATCCTAGGAGGATCTCTGGCTGGAAACCTATTATAGAGAAGATCAGCAGAAAGTTGAGCTCTTGGAGAGCTAGGTATCTGTCTCTGGCTGGCAGGGCCACGCTCATCAATTCGGTGCTCTCTAGTCTTCCCACGTATTGGTTCTCGTTTTACTTGGCTCCTAAGGCTGTTCTTAAGAGGATTGATTCAATTAGAAGTCACTTTTTATGGGGAGGGACGGCGGAGAAGAAGAAAATCCACTGGCTCAGTTGGGAAACCTGTTGCTCTCCTAAAGCTAAAGGTGGACTTGGCATCAGAAAAATGGAAGAGTTCAATTACGCACTGCTTACCAAATGGAAATGGAGGATCGTCGCAGATAAACCTAACCTTTGGACGGATGTTTTGAAGGCGAGATATGGATCTATTCATCATTGCGTTCTGTCTGATTCCTTAAGGACTTCATACTCATCTTCTCAATGGTGGAAAGATCTCCTTAACAGCGGGAAGTTTTTAACTAACAACAATTTTATTTTTGCAGATAAAGTTCAATTTCATCTAGGAGACGGCTCGAATATCCCTTTTTGGTCCGCGAAGTGGAGGAATGAAAAGACTTTATCCAACATCTTTCCTGACCTTTATCATGCTAGTTCGATCAAGGAAGCTTGAAGCTTCAGTCAAAGAATTGTTGATGGCAGATTCCCAAGGATGGAGTTGGCAGTCAGTAGGCCTGTCTACTACTGCTCAGACGGAGTACAGTTCTCGCATCCTTGAGCTTCAGAGTCTTATTGGTGTTAGGACTCAAATTCAGGAAGGAGAGTCTGATTCAGTTAGTTGGATTGATGCAGCAGTTAAGAGTTTTTCTTCAAAGCAGGTTTATAACTCTTTGGTGAATTCCTCGATTTTAATTTATCCTTCTTCTTCGCTTTCTTCTTCTATAGCTTTCCAAACGCTTTGGAAGCTTAAGGCTGCTCCTAAAGTGCTTTTCTTTGGTTGGAGAGTCCTTTGGGGTAGGATTCCGGTTAATTCTGAACTTATTAGGAGAGGAGTTTCTTTAAACATTGTCTGTCCTATTTGTGACTTGGAAGAAGAAGAAGTGGGCCATCTTTGTTTTGCTTGTGCCCCTGTGCTAGCTGTTTGGGAAAGAATAGGTGACTGGTGTGGTCATGGGAGTTTTTATGAAGGAAATACTATTGATTTCTTTTTGGATTAGTGTGGTGTAGGCAATTACTCTGCAGGTAATATGAAGTTGGGTGTGATTTGGTTAATCACAGTCTCTAGCATTTGGTACTGCAGGAACCGAATCATCTTCGAGAACGAGAAATTCAACTTGGACAACTTATGTTGGGATATTAAATTGAGGGTTTGGAAATGGTTTAAGGGGGTTGAAATTTGTAATACCAACTCCAATTTTTTAGCTTTTTGTATGGATCCTCTAAGAGGATAGCTAAGATAGAGTTGGTCTGAAATTTCATCCTGTCTCTTTTTGTTTGTGTAATTTCTCTTTGAACACTATTCGTGTTCTCTATTTATTCCATTGGCGTTAAGAAAAAAAAAAGTTAATGAATAAGAAATAATATAAGTGAGAGAATGAGTAGAATATCTTAAATTTGGCATGTGTTCACGCAAATAACACTAGTTGAAAAATTTCTTTGATGTTGTTTGAACATACTCCAATTGTGACCATTGTAATTTTCCGAAATGTATAGCGCGTAAAGAGTTTTATATATGAAAGATGGTTAGAATCTTTCCCAATTATCTGACGTAAAGTGCATAAGACTATTCTATTAGATCTGTTGGTCGAGATCTTCAAACATTTATGTTTTGTAATGGGATTTCTTGCAATTGGATATAAAGCCAAACCGGAATAAAACTTATTTAAAATAAAACATATGCATTAATTATCCAATAACTTTTTTAATATTCTTAAAATAGATACGGGAAATCATATATAAATTCCATTACAATATAGGGAGAAGATACACTATTGGTATTTGGATAAAACACAACAAACAAGAAAAAAGCAGGCCGGAACAAAACACTAGAAGCAGTCTTTACCACTTAGCAAGCAGTGCCTGCCCATGCTCACTCACATAAGACGATTATATGGTTATTGAAATACTTGAATATATGTAAAATTAGGGTTGGTTTTCATTTCATTTCACTATTTCCAATGATAATGAAAACAAAGAGGATTTCTTAATATACCCCATAAGTTTTTTAGGTACCGCGTAAAAAATTTTTTTTGCCCTTTAATTTCGGATGTGCACATCCGGACGCACCATTTTTTTTTAAAAATGTTGATTTGTTCTGGATGTGCATATCAAGAATAATTCATGATGTGCAAATCTAGAATCATTTCTTATAATTTGGCACCAGAACTTCTCCCCCTCATTCTTTAGATTTTTACATTCTAAACTATCAAACTCTCTCAAACTCTCAATTTCTCATTCCCACAAATCCCGACTTTTTTTACTCGATTTCGGCGTAGAGCAACTTCTATCCAAATCCGCTGTATCTCAATTTAATCGGTAAGTTTTCGAATTTTAGAGTTTCGGAGTTATTTTTGAGTAATCGATTTAGAGTAGACATTTAGGTGTAGAAATTGTTAGGTAGTATGAATAACATAGGTTAGAGATAATGTAGGTATTGTTTGATACTTCAAACTGCGATCAGGGCATTAAAATGCCCTTTTCTATGGTACAGTAGCCATGACTGCATTTTTTAAAACTTGAAATGCGTACCGGATGTGCAGATCAGGAAAAATTTTAACGTTGATTGCTTTCCTGATGTGCACATCCGGAAAAACCCAACGTTAAATATTCTGAGTACTTCCGGATGTGCATCCACGGAAATTTTCCTGATGTGCAAATCCGGAAGCAACTTGGTTTCTATTTTTGTTTTTTTTTGTTTATTGTTTATTGTTTTTTTTTAATTATTTTTAAAAAGTTCTAATTTATTTATTATGCTCTGCATATTACATGGCTGCCAGAGACGATCGTATAATACATGGACGGACAGCTCAACATGCATCTGTCCGACGTGAGCGGACGCAGTCTACAGCCGAGGGTTCCAGCGCAGAGGCAGTTTCAGCAGCCCCTACATCTGAGGGACATCCTACACCATAGCCTTCCACATCACAGGTTCAGGTCACTCCCCCGTCAGCCGCCGTTTCTACATCTCGGAGGCGTCGGGTTCCTACTGCTGGTTCATCAGGGTCCCCGCCCGCACGCAGGCGTCGTCGGGAGACTCCAGTTCCATCACCTGTTCCCATTTCATCCCCTGTTCCTGTTCCTGAGGGTGATCACCCAGCACATGAGGGTGGTGACGGCGATGACGATTTCGATGAGCTGGAGGGTTACCCCGGGGGACAGTTTGATATGTCCCTACTCCTGGGGTACTCTGAGCATACTGTCAGATATGCCTGGCTAGGACAGGTAACCTTTCTCGGTTTATTTATAGAATTGTTTTCGTTGAAAATAATTTCATTTGTAACATTGCTTTATTTGGAAATTTTCAGGAGAAGGATTCCCAGAAGTTTTATAACCATGGGGTAAGGTTATAGACATGATTGCAGAGCTGCCAGAGGATGAGTGGTTCCAGTCTGCACTTGCTACCTCTGGTCTCAGAGGCCTTTCTAGGATTGGGTATCCCCATATCATGTACGGTATGCTGATGGCCTTTGTTGAGAGATGGCACCCTGAGATATCCTCATTCCATCTACCGTACGGCGAGCTCACGATCACACTCGACGACATCTCGTGCCTTTTACATCTACCGATCACGGGTACCCTTCTCCTTCACGGTAAGATGTCGAAGGTGGAGGTGATAAAGATGCTGACTGGGGAGCTTGGGGCTACCCCAGATGATGCACTTACAGAGGTGACCCAGTTGAGAGGCGCACACGTCCGGTTCTCCTTTTTGACACGCAGGTTTCGTGAGGATCTTGCAGAGGCAGGACGGGCAGCAGGTGATCTAGCTGAGGTGGAGATCCACAGGCAGCGTGCCCTGAGATGCTACTATATGTTTTTGCTCGGCACGCAGCTGTTTGCGGACACCAGCGCCACATACGTTGATATTGTTTACCTCAGGTACCTTTTGGATCCCACAGAGATCCATGGGTACAACTGGGGGGTGGCTACGCTGGCATACACCTATTCTAGGCTCTCAGATGGTTGCCTCTGGGCAGCCAAGACTGTGGCAAACAGCTGTACACTATACGTGGTAACAATCTTATATTCTTAGTCTTTTTTTCATTTCTTTTCTTTCTATATTCATTATAATGTTTGACACCGATGTTATGTTTTCCATTTCACGCGTGGATATTACAGCACTTTCCCAAGATTACTGGTTAGGGGAGTGTCCAGGGGTACACTGAGGATATGCCGCGTGCTGCTACATTTCTCCTGCTCAGAGGGAACCAGGCGCCCGAGCCCTACAGAGTTTATCTTGATTGGATGGCTTCTGAGGACATTTTTTATGACGCCTATGCCGATCACCGTGTGACGCGCCCGTTCGATGACGTTTCACTGTTCTCAGGATGGTTGTCATGCAGTTCGACCATTACTGCTCGATACCTGCCGGAGCGAGTCTTGCGTCAGTTCAGTTACACGCAGATGATCCCTAGGATGCCTAATGCCTCATGGATGGCAAAGGTTGGAAGTCTGTGGTTAAAGGGTGAGATCCACCAAAGACCAAAGACAAAGATGGGAAGACTACTGATGAGCTGAAACCTGAAGAAGACTGGGATGATGAAGATGATAAGCTTGCTCAAGGTAACTCTAAAGCCTTGAATGCCTTGTTCAATGGTGTGGAGAAGAACATCTTCAGGCTCATCAAGAACTGCATTGTTGCAAAGGATGCCTGGGAAATCTTAAAGACTGCTCATGAAGGAGCCTCTCGTGTTAAATTCTCAAGACTTCAACTTCTCACCTCCAAGTTTGAGAACTTGAGAAAGAAGGAGGACGAGAGTATTCAGGAATTTGATATGAACATTGTGGACATTTCCAATACTTCAAGTGATATTGGAGAAAAGATTGCAGAAGCAAAGCTTGTCCAGAAAATTTTAAGATCTCTTCCTAAGAAGTTTGACATGAAGGTGACAGCCATCAAAGAGGCTCAAGATATAAACACCTTGAAGGAAGATGAACTAATGGGTTCTCTACAAACTTTTGAAATGGCACTGAATGAAAAAACTGAGAAAAAGAAAAGCTTAACCTTGGTGTCCGATCATGATGAAGGAAAGACAAACTCCAAAGAATAGATGTCTAAGGCTGTTGTGTTTCTGGGAAAATAGTACAGTCAATTGCTGAAGAAGATAGAAGGGGAATCAAGAGCAAATGTCAAGTCTCAGTCATTCAACAACCATTAAAGAAGTAATCTTGGAAGAAACTCTAAGTATGAAGAAGAGGTTGACAGGGGAAAAAGGATCAAATGCTATGAATGTGAGGGATATGGACACATCAAATATGAGTGTCCTACTTTTCTCAAGAAAGAAAAGAAAGGCCTCATTACATCTTGGTCTGAAGATGATTCTGCAAGTGATAAAGAATCACCTAAACAAGTTTCTGCTCTTACATGAGTGTTTGATTCTGATACAGAATCAGAAATTGGAGATCTATCATATAATGATCTAATCAAATGCTTCAAGGAGCTTTACAAGAGATGTGCTGAAGTCTGCCAGCTAGGAGAAGGTCAACATAAGATTATTATGCTCCTTGAGGCTGAAAGAGTAAAACATCTTGGTGTCATCTCTGATCTTGAGGAGGAAGTCGTTGTGCTTAACTCCAAACTTGACAATGTGACCAAAAATATTAGGATGCTCAACAACAGTTCTGGTATACTAGATGAGATACTTCAAGTTGGGAGGAATGCTGGTGATGTCAGAGGACTTGGCTACAATGATCAAGAAATTTCAAGCAAGAAAAGAGATCCAGAATGCAGCTTTAATCAGACCAAAAGAAGACAGAAGATGTCTAACAGAATGTCTCACCATCATTACAGACATCAGAGGAGACAAGATTGGAAATGTTATTATTGTGACAAGTATGGTCACATTAAACGTTATTGCTGCATGCTACATGGATATCCTAAGGCTAGTATTGTTGTAAAGAAAAGGAGGTCCAAGAATGAGTCTATGGCCCTAATAGTTCATTCCACTCAAAAAGGGTACACTGAAGAGAAGTGGTACTTTGATAGTGGATGTTCAAGACACATGACTAGTGTCAAGAACTATCTGGTGAATATAGAGCCTCATTCCTCCAACTATGTCACCTTTGGAGATGGATCCAAGGGAAAAATTAAAGGAGTTGGGAGATTGGATCAAGCTGGGAATCCTAGACTTGACAATGTGCTGCTTGTCAAGGGATTAACTGCAAATTTGATTAGCATAAGTCAACTTTGCGATCAAGGTCTAAAGGTCAACTTCACCAGATCTGAATGTTTAGTTGTGGATAATAAAGATAGGATTATTATGAAAGGTGTCAGATCAAAGAATAATTGTTATGTATTGACAGCCTTGCAGATGGAGAAACATCAGAAACACTCCTCAGAACTGAACATGGGTGAATTACAAATTGGAAGGTTAACCAAGATGACACATAGGAGATTGCAACATCAGACTATCGCAAGGATTGAGAATACTCTTCAAAAGGCCTCTATGATTAATGAAATTGCTGGAAATAAATGTTCATATACTGTCACAAAGGACTCAGAAACTGAAGAAATAACGACAAAAATTGGTTGGTTCTGGCATAATGTCACACGAGATGTCGTGACATCCTTCTATGATAACTTGAATCCTTCTAGTGGTACTAAAATTCAAAGAAAAATTTTGAAGGACAAATTAGGGTTTATTTATCGTGTGGGAACACTATTCAAGGGTATACAGGGTTCCAAAATCAATCTTTTCAAATCAACCAAAACTGCTTTCGCTATAGATATCCTCACTCTACACTAATTTTCTCAAACTCCTTCACCTTCCATACTGAAAACAAGGGAAATCATGTTCACTGTATGATGTCGCAACAACAATCACCAACAAGAACAACCGAGAAGGATACTGCAGCAACATCTGCTTCTAGGTCAAAACCTGAAGAGATGTATGCTGAAGATACAATTGATGTTGTTCCTCTTGTTATCGTCCCATGCAAAACAGATAAACTTCCTGTAAGAAGATCAAAGAACTTTCCACCAGGTAATCCTTCTAACACTTCTGGGGCTTTCACTAGTCCTAGGAAGGGAATAGAAAAGTTTAACATGGATGAAAGGATTGACAAAATAGTGAATAGACTCATAAGTCAAGGGGATAGAATGAGTGTTGCTAGAATTACTAGACCGCTGGCTCAGATTATGCCAACAAACCCAGTTCTTGACTGAGAGAAATGTTGATAATGGTGGAGATGATGATGAAATGTCAGAAGGGAATCTGCACACCCTTGCTGACTCCGTGGTGAGAAATATTGAGATAGATGATGGAACACCCTCATCTGCAAAAGTATCTCAAGAACAGACATATAAGGGGATTGCTGAAGAAGTAATTGACAAAGTTATCAATATATATGACTTACCCTCTGATGATGAAGTCATTGTAACAAGTCTCAATCCTAGTGTGGCTGAAAGATTGAAGAATAGAAAAGATAAGGGTGTGGACACTAAAAACACCTCTAACAAGCAAAATAAGAAATCTGTAGTTGGACCCCATAGGCCTTGGAGCAAGGTTGTTATTGTGTCCAAAAAGAGAAAGGCAGAGTCTGACAATGAATCAGACTATGATGCTCAGAACATCATGCCCATTAAGAAACCAGCCTCTAAGAAGAAGGTTGTTACTCTTCCTAAAGCTCCCATGGACAACATCTTATTCCATGATGTTGTAAATGTTAACAGGTGGAGGTATGTATATCATAGAAGAGTTGCTCTAGAGAGGGAATTGGGAAAGAATGTCCTCAATTGTACGGAGGTAATGGATTTGATTAAAAAAGCTGGCTTGTTAAAGGCTGTCTCTCAATTTGGCTCATGCTATGAGAGGCTGGTCAAAGAGTTTGTAGTAAATATTCTAGAAGGGTGCAATGATCGAAAAAGTGAGGACTACTTGAAGGTATATGTCAGGGAAAATGTTGTGACATTTTCTCCTGCTGAGATCAACAAGTTCCTGGGTAGACCTGAAGGTCCTCAGGCTGAAATTGAAGACTTTGATGATCAGATTTGTAGGGAAATTACTGGCAATAATGTGAGGAATTAGCCCAGCAAAGAGAAACTGTCAGCTGGGAAGTTGAGTGTTACATATGCCATTCTTCACAGAATTGGAACGGTGAATTGGGTCCCTACCAATCACACTTCAACCATTTCAATTGGGCTTGGAAGGTTTATCTATACTGTTGGAAAAAGAAAGCCATTTGACTTTGGTGTATACATCTTCGAACAAATCCTGAAACAGGCTGTCTCTTCAGCTGTAAAGCTGCCACTTTGCTTTCTTTCACTCATCTGTGGAGTGATTCTTCAACAACATCCGGGGATAATTCTACCTGTTGATAATATCATGAGAAGGGATTCCCCCCTGACTCTGCACTATAAGTTGTTTGTTGGAAGGCATGTCCCAGATATTGCTCCAACATCTGCTCCAACATCTACTACAACTATCTTAACAGAGGACACTATTGCTCAGCTGAAGGAAACCTGCAGGGAGCTTGATGTCATTATCAAGGCCAGTACAACCAGGAAGGAAAAACTGGAACAATTGATACAAGCCTTGTTCAGCAGAACAAGGACATTGGAGCAAACACTGGAGATGCTGAGGAGCGTGCTGCTAAAGAAAATAGTGAGGAAGTTGATGCTGTTGATGATGGTTCTGGTGATGATGCAGAAGAAGGGGATTATGAGGAAACAGAAGATGACTATTGAGAGTTATATTTTATTTATTTTATGTTTTTTTTTTTGTTTTGCAAGGGCTTAATGCCCAGGATAATTTACTTCTGTTTGGGTGTGCACTTTAATTACTTTATACTGGTTATTTGGTTTTTGAGTTAGTCTTTCTGCCTTTGTCATATTATGGCTAAAAAGCGGGAGTAATAATAACTTCACTAACCACTGCTGACTGCTACTAACCATTGAGGGGGAGTAGTGTCGGTGCTGCTTGAAGAAGAAGGTATTGGTTGAAGGGGAGACAAAGTTTAGTTTGTGTTCCGTTGCTGTTCTGATGATCTGGTTTCCCTGTTCTGAATAATTCTGTCTGCAGGTCAATTGTAGTTAGTTTTAACCAAAATCTGCCAAAGGGGGAGATTGATGAGTCCAAGCCTTTGAGGTTGGCATCAATTTTGGTAAAACTAACTTAACAGAAAGATGTTGGACAAGATGTCCTAACATGTTGAACTAACTGTAGGTTAAGGTGTTAGACAAGATGTCCTATCATGTTGATTCGACATCTTTGTCTGTTACAGTTTGGAATAACTGTTTTTGTTTTCTAGGTTTTATGGGAATGTGGTTTGGTCCTAGGTGGCATTTGAGATTGAGGAATCAGAGATTCTGATTCTAAAAGGAATATGCTATTTCCGAGTGTGGAGACATTTTTGGAAACTTAGGATTGAAGAAACTATTCTAGAGAAGAATAGGTCGCAGATAATGTGGAGCTGAATTGCTGCGATTCTGAAGCCCAAATCCAGTTCTGTTTAGTGATATAAATAGGACGGGTTTAACCTAGAATTGTGACTGAAGATATACAGCTGTTATTGAGTACTAGGGTTTGTACTTTTGCGAGCCTCTCGTATATTGCATGAATACCTGAGTTGGATAGTTTATTGAGTTATAACTTTTCAGTCACTGCTGTGATTGAAAGGGAATTGAGAAGGGTCTCATACCTAGGAGAGTCTTAGGTAGAAATCTAGTACAAGTAGTTTGTAGGTGTCAAGTTGTAAACGTTGGAGTCTAGCTTGGAACCAATTCTACTTAGTGGATTTCATTCCTGGCTTGGTAACCCCCAGACGTAGGTGTTGTTGATCACAAAACTGGGTTAACAATTCTTGTGTGTTATTTTCTTTCTGTTGTTTGTATTCTGTTCTTCATTATCCTTGTGTGAGAAGCAGATATCAAGTGTCACGATATCCTTTCTGACATCTTAGTGATCTGCTTAACTAGAATTTCAAGTTTCAAGCGAACCAGGATGAAGGTGAGAAAAAGTACACAAGAAGGGGGTTGAATTGTGTTTTTTGTTTTCTTGATTTGCGTCTGATCAGAGTTCAGAATCTAAATTGGAGTTCAGATTCTGATTATACTTAGCAGCGGAATGTTAACAGAAGCAAATAAATAATAGTAGAAGACACAAAGATTTATACTAATTCCTCCCAACTGAGAGTAGTCTAATCCCATTGCTTCATAAGAGATTTTCACTATAACTAAATCATGATTACAATCGATTATGAATTCTACATAAGACTTTTACAATGCTTAGATCCTAAGCACGAAACTTCTTGCTTAAACCCCTAAGGTTCGAGACTTCCTTGCTCAAGTCCTACAGACCCAAGATTTTTTTACTTAGAACCTCAACCTAAGACTTTCCTGCTCAGGTCCCTCAGACCGGAGACTTCCTAATCAAGCCACTATGGCCCAAGACTTATGCTTAAACCCCTCAGGTTCAAGACTTCTTGCTTAAGCCCCTCAGGCTCAAGACTTCTGCTCAGACCCTCGATCCAAGACTTCCTTGCTCAGGTTCCACGAACCTAAGACTTTTGCTTAATCATTCCACTTTATTAAGACTTTCAATGCTCTGGCACATAGCAGGAGATTTACATGGCTCAAGCATCTTGGAGAGAGACTTGGATTTGCTCAATCAATCCGCTTGATTAAGACTTTCAATGTTCTAGCACATAGCAGGAAACTTACGTGGCTCAAGCATCTTAGTGAGAGACTTGGATCTAAACTGATAAACAACATGTTCAAAAGAATAAAGAACAAGGTGTAACATATACAAATATCATAGGTACATGGAAATCACCATAACAAAGACCTAAATCTCTTAAGATTTCTAAGATATTCAATGTGTAAGAAATCTTAAGGCTTTTACAATTACAACCTACAACAGAAATTCTGCATAACCATTTGTGTTGATAATTGTTGATCTTGTTACTCCTCCATCAGGTTGACCCTTCATGAAGATTCAGTTTAAACCTTCAACTACTTATATAGCATTTGCAGAAGACTAGCCATTGGAGAGATAACTTGATCAAGTGTCTTTGCTTTCTCCATAGTACAAAAGACGTTGAAGATAAATACACCAAAAGATCTTGATCCATTGAGTATCGGGTTTAACCATTGAGTCTTCAAAGATATCCTGTACTATAGAGCCGTTGAGAGTAGATATCCGTAAATCATGCCATCTTTTCTTGAGCCTTGTGAACTAAGACTCTAGCTGACAAACTGATTGGACAATGCAGCTTGCTTTCTGCAGTACGGATAACTCCAGCTTTATTACTAACTCTAAATGATCACCATAATCCAATTTACATTCACCAAGTGTAGAAACAATAATGTTGCTTCTTCTGATGCTGAGACCTTCAGCTTCAGAGTCTACGCCAGACATAACTTAGAGAGTGTTTTTCAGATTCTGCACCACCAGAAGCTAGCAATTCAACTTCTCTCAAGTGTGCCTTTGTATATCAGATTCTGAATATATATATATACAAGTATTAGAACCTGCATACAATAAACACACATCAAATATAACCATTGTTCTTTTAATACTTTGTTATCATCAAAACCCAAGGAATATATGTCATGAACAAATCTTGTTCTAACACAGGATAAAAATCCTTGTGTCTCTCTCATTGTTCAATCTTTTGATTGTTGAGTTTTTGAGTTGGTAAAAAAAATATTTTGTTTTTAAAACCCAATTCAAACCCCATATTTCTTGTGTTTTTCTCACCTTCATTGTTTCTCCAGACTGGATTGACACCCACTTGCCCAACCATGAAAACAACTCACAGAAAAATAAAAAGGGCCAAATGCTTTTCGAAGTGAAAATGGCCATCAGATCCAGGTGAATGAAGATTTGAGGACATATTTTTCTTAAGACAAGTTTGATAAAAAAATTTTTAAGGACCCAAACCATATAACCATAATATCAATACCATTTTTAGGTATACATTATTCTAACCCTAAACACATCATACTTTTTCTCTTCAGTGACTTAGGTGGCAGAGTTTTTTGAAGTGCCTTTCCACTGTTGGAATTACTTTGATTGACAACTTTGACCAAACATCAATTTTGATATAAAATTATTTCAGGTATCTTTTGAATGTCCAAGTAAATAAAACTTCTAATAAAAATCAAGAAGATAAGAACATGTTCATCTTAGGATATGAATCCTCGCTTATGATTCCTACAAAAGTTTCTAAACTTCTTTTTGCTAGAACTTGGAACCACAAGATTGGTGAAAAATTGAGAAATTGAGTGTGGAGAGGGAGATAGTGAGAGAGAGAATAAAGAGATGTTAATTATGGGTGAGAATGCACGTTCATTCGTCATTTAGCTTTAAATTATACAATGATACCTCTAAGGTATATATATATATATATATATATATATATATATATATATATATATATATATATATATATATATATATATATACACAATTACAATGGATTGAAACACAATTAACAAGTTGAAAAAAAAGTGAAACTAATTTCTTGTAAATGGTTATGTAAAACATGTAATCGGTTACAAATGTTTGAACAAAACAAAATCAACTCAGTGATAACCAGTTACACATTCGCAATAACTGGTTACACTAGTTCAAATAGCCAAAAATAGTAACAATTGTAATCGGTTACCAAAATGAAGTAACCAGTTACAACACTTGAATTATGTTATTTCTCACAACACATCACCTCAATTCAAATGCTTCAAGTATTTCATGCCCATGTTTTTCTTCAATCTCTTGAACACTTCAATTGTGATTCCCTTGATCAGCAAATCGGCCACTTGGTCTTTACTTCTACAATATCTCAATCTTAACCTTCCTTCACTAACAAGTTCCCTCAAGTAGTAAAACCTCATCTCAATGTGCTTGTTTTTCCCATGTGAAATTGGGTTCTTAGCAATATTTATAGCAAAAATGTTATCAACCATGAACGTTACAGTGTCACCCTATTCGCTGCCCAGCTCTTTCATCATATTCAATAACCACACGGCTTGGTGCGAGCGCGCGCGCACACACACATACAATGAAACAACAATGTACTCGGCCTCACAAGAAAAGAGTACTACTATGGTTCCTTTTTTGAACACCATGAGATTGGCGTTTCACTGAACATAAAGATGTATCCAGCTGTAGATTTTCTATCATCTTTATCTCCCAACCAATTAGAATTGATAAAACCGGGCAAATTCTACTTTTTGCCCGTGACCATTGCGGGAAAAAGAATTATGCAACCAACAGGTCCTTTGACGTATCTTAGAATTCTCTTGAATGCTACCAAGTGAGACACCTTCGATCTCTCCATGAATCTATTCACAATACTGACACTAAACGCCAAAGTCGATCGCATATTACACATGTAACACAAGGATCCAATCAACCTCCTATACTGAGTTGGATTCACATATCGCTCATCCTCATTCTTCGACAAATGTAGCCTCGGTTCAGCTGGAGTAATGGCAGCATTAAAATGCTCAATTTCAAACTTCTTCAAATTCTCAAACGCATACCTTGACTTCTTTCCTTCCGGTAGATTAACTAACTCCCAAGTCTTATTTTTCCCAATCGATTTTAGCTCCTCATTCATAGCACAAATCTATATTGGATCACTCAATTCTTGATCTTTAGTCTTTGTACCCCATAATCGGGTGGATATCTTAAATGAACCTTTAAGAATCTTTAGTCTCCCAACCCTGATCTTTGATATATCATTTATATCATTTCATTGAATTAAAACTTTACCTTTTGATCTTCAACACATTTCATTTGATCAAAATCTCTTATTTTTCTTTCTCTTCCCTTGATCCGAAACCCCATGTACTCTCCAAAACCTCTCGATATGCTCTTTACATGCCTATTTAGACCCTTTCTAAAAAAATATTTTCCCATTGAGGTATATCCAGAAATTAACCTTATAGCAAAAGTTGGAGTTTTACTAATCTAACACTAATAAATAACATTAAAGGTGTTTTATTTCCGCATAAATTTTAGAGCTATGATTTGATCTCTTATCTATTTTGCATTCATAATATCCTTTATCTATTTCACACCAGTATCTGGTCCACTGGTCCTAGTAATTCAATTTGGGGGTCAGTTCTGACATTACGTGGTTTCAATCTCCTCCTATTCGCAATTGTGGAAAATAGAACCATAGTCTTCTCTACAAAATTCAACGTTAATTACCACTGAATCAACTAATGATTGATTCCTTTATCTATTTTTATTTAAATTAATTTTCACACCATAAATATATCAAAATTTATATTAATGTGTAAAAATTTTACTACCACAACCTTTTTTTTATCAAAATTTAAATTTAAAGTTAACCGTACATAATAAAACTAAACACAAATAGTATTCTACTATAAAACATTTACAAAGAAGTGCATTGACTTTCCATTTGTGCCCTTTCACTTCTAAATATTTATACTAAACAAAGGGCATTATTGTAACTAGGGAATTCATCTCCCTTCCTAACTTACTTTCCCACATATTATACCATTTGTTTGAATGTCATTGGTCCACATTTTCAAAATACCACATCCATCCAAACAAACCCTAATCCACACAATTTCATCTTTTCTATCTCTCTCTCTCTCTCTCCCGCCACCAAACCCTAACCCACGCCCTTCTCGGCCGCCACCCTCTTTCTCTACACAACCGATCGCCACCCTCTTTCTCTACAGAATCTCACGCCGCCATGTTTCCTCTGCCTTTTTCTCTCCGGTTGATATCATTTTCTGTTTCTTTTCATCATTATCGAATGGTCTTTTAAGGGTATGTTGATGATATTGCTGCAAACCCTGAGAAATTGGTATGCAATGCATGCTCTGGAAGATGATGATTTGGAAATTCTCTACAGAATCGCACGCCGCCCTGTTTCCTCTGCCTTTTTCTCTCCGGTTGATATCATTTTCTGTTTTTTTTCATCATTATCGAAGGGGCTTTTAAGGGTATTTTGATGATATTCATGTGAACCCTGAGAAATTAGTATTCAATGCATGCTCCGGAAGATGATGATTTGGAAACTCTGGTAAGGCTATGTTAACTTTTATAGGCTTCACCATCAAAATTTCATGACTGACATTGACTTTTGAAGATTGGATGGTATTTTCTCTGTAATCTATATAGTTCATATTGATTTTTGTAGTTGGTTTACTGATTAAAGTTATTGGCATTCTAATTTTAGCAAATTACTTGGTACCAATATGATAAATAATTTATATGTTATCTTCTGTAGTATATCAACTTTAAATGAATGAAAATTGACTTTTGAAGATTGGATGGTATTTTCTCTGTAATCTCTATAGTTCATATTGATTTTGTGTAGTTGGTTTACTGATTAAAGTTATTGGCATTCTAATTTTAGCAAATTACTTGGTACCAATATGATAAATAATTTATATGTTATCTTCTGTAGTATATCAACTTTAAATGAATGAAAATGGAACATCTATAGACTACGAATGAACATGATCACCACTCTTGTGAAAATTTCAGGTTGCAGGTTGCATTGCATTAGGCTCACAATTATGCAGGTTTGTCTTTTTAATTACTGTGCTTTTAAAAAGTTTTAAATTCCAATGCAAATAATTACTTTGACCTTTAGGTTTCAATGACAATTTAATAAAACGTCATTGATAGGTTTCAATGACTAATTATTACTGACATTGCCTTTTGAATTAACCAAACAATTAATGACCCAAGTCCACTAAAAAGTTGTAGATTACCAATGTAATGAGAATATCAATAGTCAAATTACACATTATAAAGTCCTGCTATCTCTTTGTTGTATCACACAACCATCACCATAGGATAGGGAAAAAAAATAATGAATTCAAATAACGTTGTCCTGCATGAATCTGAGGCATATGAACAACAACCTCAACACGTCCAACGAGTTCCCCAGGTAATCCCTGCGGTTGACGAGGTCCAACAAATACAACATGTTCAACAAGAAGTACTCTTCCAGGCCGAGGAAGCTGAGGAGGCACAAGAAGCTGCTGCACTGCGTAGAAGACAAGCCAGGAGACGATTAAGAAGGGCAAGAAGAAAGGCGTTGCGAAGAAGACAGGCCATGATGCGTTTTTTAGATTCAGATGATGAGGATGAGGCACCTTTTAGCTGGAGTAACTTTATGAGGGCTAGGGGTTTTAGATTTGATCTTTAATATTTTACATTTTCATCTAGGGCTGTTATGAAATTATGATCAAGTATTTAATTATTGTCAGGATCGACTTCACGTTATGTGTTTTTTGGAACCATTTTGCTACATTTTATGCATTTTGTTATTTTGATCGAATTTAGCATTTTAATATGACTTGTATCTTATACTTCATGTGGGGTCTTAATCTTTATAAAAGTCGAAAACTCACTTCTTCACAGGTACTGTTATTTATTATCATACATGTGTTGTTAGAATGTTGTTCTATATATTGTTCTGTTGCTGTTTTGTATTATTATTTAATATATTTATGGCTCTGTTCCTTTTTGCAGGTTTTAGCAACATTTACATTGGCTTTGGTACATACATTAGGGAACCTTTTTTCTAATATGAACCTTGCTATGATGCTATGAATTTTATGCTGCTGCATATGTTATTTGTTGGTTGTCTGTGATGAAAATAAATCTTCTGAGCCCTGAATGTTACTGTGAAATTCCTCTCATTCCTGTTGTTCCTTCTGATATAGTGTCCCTTTTACATCTCATGGCATTGAATTGGGACAAACGTCTCGATCTGCCATTTGTTGGTGGTTGATGATGAGTTGGAATAAATTCCAGTCTGAAACCTAATATCCTGAACTCTTAGCATCTTGCCACTTATTTGTTGTTTAATGCCGTTGAATTGATATGCATTTTGCTAATAACAAGTAGGTTTGATTTCACCTAACCATTTGTTATAGCAGAAACAAAGTTTGTTGTCGTTGTTGCACGGGACACTTTCATCGTATGCCATGTGCTGCAAACTGCATTCGTATTGAAGATTTTTTTTCTTGCATACCGAACAGTTTGCACTTTTTTTTTTAACTTCTCTGATAAAAATATGCATGGTGATCGGTTTGTGCGACACCTAAGGGGTTCCTATGATGCTCTGACATTTATGATGCTGCAGATGTTATTAGTTGTTTTGCTGTGATGAAAATAAATCTTCTGAGCGCTGAATGTTGCTGCGAAAATCCTCTCCTTCCTGCTGTTCCTTCGGATATACTTTCCCTTTTACATCTCATGGCATTGAATTGAGACAATCGTCTTGATCTACCATTTGTTGGTGGTTGATGATGACTTGGAATAAATTCCAGGCTGAAACCTAATTTCCTAAACTCTTACTATTTTCTTCTTTTCTAACACTACTTTATTCTTATAACAAACATTCTGCAGCTCATCCATGAAAACCAAATGCTGCATATCCAGTCTATGATGCTATGAATTTTATGATGCTGCAGATGTCATTTGTTGGTTGGCTGTGACAAAAAAAATTCTTCTGAGCCCTGAATGTTGCTGCGAAATTCCTCTTATTCCTGTTGTTCCTTCTGATATAGTCTCCCTTTTACATATCATGGCATTGAATTGGGACAAACGTCTTGATCTGCCATTTGTTGGTGGTTGATGATGAATTGGAATAAATTCCAGTCTGAAACCTAATATCCTGAACTCTTACCATCTTACTGCTTATTTGTTGTTTAATGCCGTTGAATTGATATGCATTCTGCTAATAACAACTTGGTTTAATTTTCAGTCCTATGACAGGTGAGACACTAACAAAAATACATTTTGTGCTTTGAATTTCATTTTTAGTTCTTATTTAGATGTTTATTTTGTGTTGTGCTTTTTTTGTCTTCATTTTGTGTTGTCCTTCTTGATTAATTGGGTGTATCTATCTATTACAGGTACTCATTGATTGTGTCCATTGCTTCATAAATTTCTGTAAATGCTATGAATGTTTAACTGTTTTTTGAAATCATTGTTCAAATTTGCAGTATCATTTAAGCATTTGTCTTGGATCATAAACTTGGATCACTCACAGGTTAACCTATACAGATCTAAGTAATTGTCCTTTGCACTTCAAAATAATGTTATTTTGTTATTTATCATTCTAAGCTTCTATGGAATTTCTATTTCAGGTTAGGTTCTTATCGACCCTGTCAATAGGCATCTCAGGAAATGTCACAAAGATATGCCTCACAAAACTCCGAATATGATAAATTTTGGACCAATTCTAAGGAATTCAAGACAATATCTGAAATCATTGGACAACATCAGGTAACTAGAATTCTTTTTCATCTTAGTTTGCTTGCATTTTTATTTTCCTATCCATTACTTAGCTTTTACATGTTTGTAAACAAGGACTGCTTCTGCACAACCATTGGAACAACAATGAGGTTCAAATCCACACCTTCTGACTGATACTATAATTGCTTCTCAGGATGTAATCGTGCAAACATAAATCATGATTTTCCTTTTCAATGCAACTGTGATGGTCATAATGTCGTTGAAGTCACCAAGTAAATCCTCATGTCTTAGTTTATGACTATGGTCTCAACTTTATTTGCTTCCTACTAATTTACACTATTGATTATTGCAGATATAAAAATGATATTGATGTTGAACACGACAATTATGTTTGTATCTTCATGTGTTTGGGACAAAGACTCTGTCCCAGTTGTTGGAATGACTGCTGCCAAGTTGAGAGATAGCATGAAAGAAGTAAGTTACTTATGTCTTATGAAGAAAGTTTTTCCTTTTCATATATACTGTCTAAACTCATTGGTCATGGAAGGTTACTAACTTTTGTGTTTCTGTTGTAGGCCGGGGAAAATCACCCACAAATCTATCCTATATATCTTGATAGTCTTTTGAAGAAAGAGTTTGCTTTTTGTGTCAAGCATTCCACCTTCTACAAATAATGCTCAGTTGTTATGCTTAATATGGATGAACAAGTCTACAAAATGATCAGTGAAATCATGAATCACAATGAGGTAATACATGGAGTATTCATTATAAACATTCTGACATGGTTTAATCACAATTTATCGTAAAACTATTAAGAAAAATATTAAAGCTCTGTTATGAACTGTATAATTGTCTAAGACCATGCACAATGTATGATTTATACATGCTCAAATTTTTAAACAATGCATGTGAAGTGAAATTGCATATGATTTATGCTGAAGTACTGATATATGCTCAAAGGCACCTTATTATTCACATGTTATAACGTATATAAATACATTTTACCATTTCTAAAGGTTAACAGGTTTTCACCATTTCTTTGTAATAATGTGTCTTCATCTAAAACATTGAATTTTGCCCTAACTTAACTGTTGGATGATTTGATTGTTTTTCCAGGGATATGATGGTTTCATTCTGATTGAAAATGTTCCAAAACCAGGAAAAGGAGGATTTCAACATCAAGGTCTTAGAGGTATTGCTTTTTTCCATTGCCCATTTCTATTGATTTTTGTTGGATTGATGTTTTCAAATAAATATGTCTACAATTCTGTTAAAGTAACTTTCTCCAACTTAGAATCTATTGCATTTTCATTTGTCAAACTCATACCCACCTTGAAGTTATTTCACTACACGTACTCTAGATGCATACATGTCCTTCTTGGATTACTTGAATACCACTGTTTCATATTTCAAGATTACACTGATACAATTTCTGTTTGATTATAATAGTAGTTAGTCCTTATGGAAAATTTATGTTACAGTTTTGTTTCTCATTTCGAATTGTAGGTGTTGTATCTGTTTCATTGTTTTTTAGTTGATGCAACATTTTATGAATCTCATTAACATTGTATAATGAAACACACGTTTTTTAATTTTGATGACAGCAATGGAATTTTTCAATGGTTCGATGCATTCAGTTATGCCATAGATTGTTCTGTCAGTCTCTCTTGCAGTATGCAAATCTGGTGTTGGAGTTCTAAAAACTCCTCTTTACAAGGTGATTTATCCATGAACTGTGGCACTAAATTATATTTAGTTTCCTCTGTTGGTTAGATGATGGAACCATGGTATTGAAATAAAGTTGTTCATTACTGGAAGTATTTACTACTTTACGACCAGCTTGTATTCATGTTTGTGTGTCTGACTTTTGTATGGCCAACAACACCTTAAAATAGTCATCCCATTATTCTTCATCTTTTATATCCTATGGTCTTGCAAGTAAAGGTAGTTTGTGAGCATATTATTCTACATGTTTGCATATTATCCTCATTGTTTAACCTTGCAGTTTGTAAAAAATGCCCAGGAAAAGATGTCAATATGCAGTTCAAGAAAAAGCAATAGAAGCAGAAGAAAATTTCACTTTAAGCATAGGAAGAAGACAAAGCATTGTAACTTAGATGAACTGTTTATTAATGTATTAGATTACTTGAGTTAGGTATTTCTAATTTTATTATACTGAAGTTTATGGATGTATAGCTATATTTCTAATTTTATTTTGCAGAAGCTTCCCAATAATATCCCTTTTACCTAAATTATTTTTCTTGTGATTAAAAATCATTGTATTGGACCATAATATTTGATTATAATCAGGTGCTAGAAAGCACCAAGGCAATTGATGATGATTGTGTTATACTTCTTCCCATAGAAAAGTGAGTACTTCTATTTTTTTTACAACAAATTTTGTTATATAATAACAAAAAGCATTTGCTATGAAAAAAGGTGTAGTTAAGTAAAAACAAAATGGAATGGTGTGGAGAGTAAAAACTTAGACTGTAAGCAATTATGTTTGACCTTATCTCAAATGAAATTAATTATCACTAAAATTTAGTTTTTAATTTTAGTTTCTAATTTCATGAACTCTTAACATGTTGCTGCTTATTTGTTGTTTAATGCCGTTGAATTGATATGGATTCTGCTAATCACAACTTGGTTTGATTTTACATAACCATTTTTTATAGCAGAAACAAAGTTTGTTGTCGTTGTTGCACGGGACACTTTCATCGTATGCCATGTGCTGCAAATTGCATTCGTATCGAAGATTTTTTTTCTTCCAAATTTTGTATAACCATATTACACATTTATAGTTGAAAAATTTTCATATCAAAATTTTTCATTATACATTTTCCATTTATAATAAATGAGTTTTTTTACAATTGTAACTCAATATATTATTTCTACAATATTAAAATAAATTTACCCGTGCGTTTTACTACTATAACTTTAAAAAAGAGGGTAAGAAATTTCGTTTTCAAAGACTAATATGAGCATGTGTTATATTTGAGATGAAAATGAATTTTAATTTTAACTCTTACAACAATCCACATGTTCTATTATTCTCTGAGATTTATAAATAGAAAAAACTGAAATACTCTACTTCCATCCCATATGTAAAGGGCAAGCCTAATGTGAAGTCAACAAAATAAGCGAAACAGAGCGCAGGTAACGGCACCGACTACCACATGTAACAAAAGAAACCAAGCAATGGCAGAAACGTAATTTTTACATCAATCAAATTAACCAAAAAAAATTAATTAAAAAAGAAACACATTAAGCACTTTCTCTTTATAAATACTCATTTCATCTGACACTCACACTGCCACTCTCATCTTCTCTTCCATTCCAATTTATTGTCTTCTCCATAATTATTTAACCATTAATTAATCAAATCTAACCTAACATTTCTATTTTCTTATCTTCTATTTTGTTTTGTTTTGTTTCGAACCCAAATTATGGGTTCTGTTTCTGTTTATGTTTCCACCATCTTCTGTTTCCTTCTCGTTACGCTCTTTTCACAATGCCAATCATCACCGTCCAAAAAAACCTTCATAGTTCACATGAAGGAACACGATAAGCCTACCGTATACCAAACCCATCACGATTGGTTTTCTTCAACACTCCAATCTCTCTCCATTTCAACCGATTTCGATACCGATACGGGCTCAGTCGACTCCGATCCGCTTCTGTACTCTTACACAACCGCTTACAACGGTTTCGCCGCCACGTTAAACGACCAACAAGCGCAAGCACTACTCCAAAACGAGGCTGTTTTGGGTGTTTACGAAGATACTCTTTACCATCTTCACACTACACGGACTCCACAGTTTCTTGGACTCGAATCGGGTAATGGTTTATGGGAAGGACATGGAACGCAGGAGTTAGATCAAGCGTCACATGATGTTATCGTAGGGGTGCTCGACACTGGAGTGTGGCCGGAATCTCCGAGTTTTAACGATGCTGGTTTGCCTCAGATTCCCACGCGCTGGCGTGGCGCGTGTGAGAATGCGCCTGATTTTAATGCGACGATGTGTAACAGAAAACTCATCGGTGCGAGAAGCTTCTCTAAAGGCTTTCACATGGCTTCCGGTTCCGGTTTCGGTTACGGAAAAGGATCTAAAGATAATGAAATTGTTTCACCTCGTGACACTGACGGCCATGGGACCCACACGGCTAGCACCGCCGCTGGCTCTCATGTCGGGAACGCTAGTTTTCTCGGTTACGCTGCCGGAACTGCTAGAGGTATGGCTCCTCAAGCGCGTGTTGCTGCTTACAAAGTTTGTTGGACTGACGGTTGTTTCGCTTCGGACATTCTCGCCGGGATGGATCGTGCGATTCAAGACGGTGTTGACGTGCTTTCTCTCTCCCTCGGCGGAGGATCTGCTCCTTATTTTCATGACACCATTGCGATCGGAGCTTTCGCGGCGGTTGAGCGTGGGATCTTCGTTTCCGCTTCAGCAGGTAACAGCGGTCCCACCAGGGCTTCACTTGCCAACGTGGCACCGTGGATTATGACCGTTGGAGCAGGAACGTTAGACCGGGATTTTCCGGCTTATGCAACACTTGGCAACAAAAAACAGTTTTCAGGAGTTTCTCTTTACAGTGGGAAAGGGATGGGAAATCAACCGGTTGGTTTGGTTTATTTTAAGGGTTCAAATTCAAACCAGTCTGCTAGTATTTGTATGGCCGGTTCACTCGACCCGGCTTTGGTTCATGGAAAAGTGGTTATATGCGACAGAGGAATCAACGCGCGCGTGGAGAAAGGTAAAGTTGTAAGAGATGCAGGTGGAATTGGGATGATTCTAGCGAACACTGAGGCAAGTGGGGAAGAATTAGTGGCGGATAGTCACTTGCTACCGGCTGTGGCGGTAGGGAGAATCATTGGTGATGAGATCAGACAGTACGTGTCTTCTGATTCTAATCCAACGGCTGTGCTTAGTTTTGGTGGAACTCTTTTGAACGTTAGACCTTCACCTGTGGTGGCAGCGTTTAGTTCGAGGGGGCCCAATATGATAACAAAAGAGATTTTGAAGCCTGATGTTATTGGGCCTGGTGTGAACATTTTGGCTGGATGGTCGGAAGCTATTGGGCCCTCTGGGTTGCCGGAGGATACTCGCAAAACACAGTTCAACATTATGTCAGGTATTTTTGCCTTTCCCTTTTTGTAGGGTAGGGTATTGATGATTTTGCTTTAAATTTTGAATTAAAGTGTGTAAATTGTTGACTATATAACCATTTTAGGGCAGCTTTTATTGTGGTCCACCACTACTAAAAATGATTCCAAATTAAATTGATGATTGAAGATGTCCCTCTAGAATTAGATATCTCATTTTTGTAGTTATATGATCAGACTAGTCTTTTACAGCTAGACGGGTCTACTGTACATGACTTAAAATTTGTCTGCTGTTAAATAGAACATTATTTTGTTTTGTGATGGTTAAACTGTAGTTAAACTTTGTAAACTCGAGACAGCTATGTATACGATGATATGATGGTCCATATAATTGTTGGAGTGTTAAATCTTAATTTGTTGTTTGTTTGAATTTTCAGGCACTTCAATGTCTTGTCCACACATAAGTGGATTAGCTGCATTGTTGAAAGCAGCTCATCCAAATTGGAGTCCAAGTGCAATTAAATCAGCACTTATGACAACAGCTTATACACATGACAATACCAGGTCCCCACTTCGTGATGCTGCTGGAAAAGGCTTTTCAACTCCATGGGCTCATGGTGCTGGCCATGTCAACCCACAGAAAGCACTTTCTCCTGGCCTTGTTTACGATGCCTCGACGAGGGATTACATTACCTTCTTGTGCTCCTTAAACTACAATCCTGAACAAATCCAACTCGTTGTTAAGCAACGAGGTGTTAATTGTACCAAGAAATTCTCTGATCCCGGTCAGTTGAATTACCCTTCTTTCTCGGTCGTGTTTTCAGGTAAGAGGGTTGTGAGATATACCCGCATTTTGACGAATGTTGGTGAGGTGGGATCTGTGTATAATGCTGTGGTTGACGGGCCACCTACCGTGGGGATAGTGGTGAGACCTTCTAGGCTTGTGTTTGAGAAAGTAGGGGAAAGAAAAAGGTACACTGTGACTTTTGTGTCTAAGAAGGGTGGTGATGCTTCTTCGGTTAGGAATGGATTTGGTAGCATTCTATGGAGCAATGCACAGCACCAAGTTAGGAGTCCAGTTGCTTTTGCTTGGACAAGTTTGTGAGTGAATTTGCACTTTAAAGTACTATCTTCAAGACAAGTCTTTACTTTGGTACCAAAAAAAAGGGAAAAAAAGGAGATGCTTGAGGCTTTGATGCCATCCACAACATAACATTATTTAGTTAGAAGTTCAGGAGGTTGTGATTTCTTTGTTGTGTTTTTCTAAATGTGGTGAAAGGTTGGAAAACAAGTTGAGATTGAAAAAGGGAGCGAGGAGATCTTTTTTTCCCCATAATTTCTTTAGTTGCTGTGTTGTGTGCGGTAAAAGTAATGTAACAAAACTAAGGCGTTGATATTTATGTAAACGTCCTTAAGGAATGATTAATTTGATTCATAAATTCGTGCAAAAATCAGTAGACTGAATTCTACTTAATACTAATCGTACTTTATAACTAAAGTCTTCAACTTATATTAGATTTTGGGTTGGGATTGGGTAATTTAAGGAGGGAAAGACATGGTGCCTTTAGTGTATTTTTGAGTGTTTTAAATGAAAAATAAATAAAATAAACATCATAATTTGGATGAGAGAGAGAAATATTAAAGAGATAGAGACAAAGGCACCTGCCTTTCTCTCCTTAAATATCTAATTCCAACCCTTAGATTTTCTATTAGAGCTATTACCATATAATTTATTGGTTTAATAAAGTTATTTTTAGTAAAAGATAAGCTGATAAGCTAATTTATAATGTTTGAACTTGTATAGCTTATGGGTTATATAGTTTATTGACTAGTTGACGATCCAGTAAATAAATTGTAAAATTACATAAAAAATATTTATTTAGTTAACATAAATTTTTTTAAGTATAAATAGTAAAGGTAAAATTAAAAGAAAAATTGATAAGTTATTCTACAATTTTTTATTATAAGAAAAAATACACAACTTACTAAATTGGCTGAATTAGAAAATTGAGACGGCTCTATATTGACTACATAATCATGTATTCAGGCTATATTTATAACTGATCGTACCTGGATCAGACAGTTACAGTGGCCAACAGCGTCGTCTGGGCTTCAGCTCCGGTGCGGTTGAAAGACGGTCGGGGGGGAGGGGTGTACCTGCAAGGTACTCCGACGCTCAAGTAAGGTAACCGTCAGAGAAAAGCAAGTACAAGAGAAGAAGGTTAGAGTGTTAAGAAGTGAGTCACCTGACCCTCTCAAGTGAGAGGGTATTTATAGAGAGCCCCCAGCGCGGGGCCAGCGGTTACTTGCATTGGGCTGGATTGCCAGGCCCAATCCAAGTAACTGCCAGGGCTTACGTGGCGTAGTGAAGACCAGCACGTGGTCTTCGCCCTGGGGTAACCGTTCCTAGATCTCCGGAATTAGGGCAGACCGATTCCATCGGGAGTGGGTGGTTACATGAGAACGTGTCCTCGCGGGGAGGAGTCCTGCGTGTCGGGGAGAGACGTGTCCTTGCGAGGAGGACTTGCTTGTGGACGGAGATGGCTCCTCTCGGGGAGGAGCACATGGGCGTTGAGGAGAGGCGAGCCCGGGAGGCTTAGGGCCTGCACCCGACGGCCAACCGAGGGTGCCGTACACATCTGAGGTTAGGCGTATGCCCGACCTGTGGGGGGTGAGCCTGTGCTCGGCAGTTATCTTGTTAGGAGCCCTTATTGGGCTGTCCCAGGCCTTGTGGGTTGGGCCTGCTCGACTGATGAGCGTGCCCCGGCCCAGTCCAGAACAATAACTATGCATTTAAATTATATATACATAATTTATTCAATTAATATATTTTTATTATATAATAAAAATCAAGGGAAGATATAAGTTTTAAGTTATAAACTATTTTAATTAGTTTATAAGAAAATAATTATTAATTAAAATAAGTTATAAACTCATAAGAAAATATTACTAAACAAGTATTATTTTAATAGAGTTTTTAAATTACAAAGTCAAAGTAGGATACTGTCAACCTTCAATATAACCACAAGAAAAATCATTCAATTTTAATGAGCGATAATAAAAATAAGACTAAACCATATTATAGTCCTTTAATATTTGGGGTTCATTTTGCTCTTTTAACTAAATAAATATATCATATTAGTTCATTCCCTAAAAAACCACATTAGTCATTTCTATTCAAATAATGATAACAATGTCAACTTTTAATGATCGGTTTAGCAACAAAATAACAATCCTAAAATGTATTTTCTGAGTTTTGAATGCCTCTTCTTAATCATCAATTTTTTTATGGACCATTATTTTGGTTCTGCTAAACCAATAAGAGTTTTTTTTATTTCATTTTTGGCGACTCAAATGCAAACAATGAAAACAATTGTTTCTTAGCAATGACTTTTAGACTCGTAAAATCTTGTTAGGACTCACAAAAATAGAATGTATTTATGACTAATGCAGCACCAAAATATTCATCTTATTCATCAAACACAATGTATTTGTGATTGGTTTTGCGATGCAATCTTCTCCTTTTTAATCAAATATTTATTCCCTCATCCGTTTTATAATGAGTGACCCATTTAAAATAAATGAGTGTTCTAAAATAAATGACCAATTTCAATTTCGAATGCATATTTTCCAATTTTACTCTTTAATTTTTTTTTGAAAAGTCAAATAAACTTTCATTTCAAATTGCACAAGAAGTGCTGAAAAATACAACCAGTTCAAACTCAAATCAACCCATTGCTAACACTACTAATAGCCTATACCACTACACCATTACCCTTTAATTAATATTATTTTTATCATTCTCAATGCATAATAAGGGTACTTTAATAAAAATATCATTCTTTTTCATTCATTTATTCATTTTTTTTAATCTGCGCGAAAAATTAACTGGGTCACTCATTGTGGGACAGGGGAAGTAGTGTTAATGACTGAGATAACAACAAAATCTTCATATTTTTCATTGAATTCAAGGTATTTGTATTGATTTAGCAACGAAATCTTCATCTTCTTCATCAAATTCAAAATCTTAACTAATTTTTTTATCAATTTTTTCATCTTGCTAAAAAATCTTTAAAATGAAATGATTTAATTATATCACAATCCTTGGGTTCCATACTAGAACTAGAATTGTGTTCGATTGGTGATGATGGGCTCTTGATACTGATCTCTGATACGGCAGCGTAGGGGTGGACCGTTAAGGTTAACACTCCAACGCCCAAGTCAATTACATAGTCTAAAATGAGTGAAGTGAAGTATGAGATCAGAAAGTGTACCTTAAATCTCATGTGTGCCAAGCAGTTACCGACCAAGCCCAACGCCGATAAATCAAAATACTGTTGTTTCCACAAGAGTCACGACCACATCATTGAAGATTGCATCCACTTAAAGGATGCCATAGAAATACTGATCAGGGACGGCCACCTGAAGCAGTTTACGAAGAAGAAGGATGCACCTCGACAGGATGCCCAGGAGTCAAAGAAAGTAGAGGAAGAAGTACCTTCCTCGAAAGAAACCAACCTCCAAGTCGCCATGAGTATATCACGACCGGAGGATTTCTACGTTCCAGATGAGCTCAGCGCCCCCGCGTATTTCACAGCCCACAACCCATGGGAAACTTTCCCCTCCGTAATGGTCATCTCCGGAGGGGGTTTCAACAAAGTCACCGTGGGCTCCGTAAATAGAAAGTTCGAGCACCTGATCAGCACGAGCTCGAGCAAGGTGACGACGCTCGACAAAGCCCAGAAGGGATCAGTCCCCATCTCCTTCTACCGGGAAGAACTCCTCGGAGGGGCCCCGAACTCAAGTATTCCACTGCTCGTTAGAGCCCAGATGGTGAATTTTGATGTTTGCAGAATCTTAGTCGACCAAGGCAGCTCAGTCGACACTATGTACTCACACTGTTCTCGACCCTCAAGTTGGACAAATCGCACCTCACTCCTTACGTGGGTTCTGACCTGCAGGGGTTCAACGGGTCGGTCACGAAACCCTGGGGGTACGTTGAGTTGATTGTGACCTTTGGATCTGCAGAGATAACCAGATCTATTAAAGTTCAGTTCCTGGTAATTGATTGCCCGTCTCTCTATCAGTGCATATTTGAGGGGCCAACTTTGGCCGAGCTGGTAGCTGTGCCATCAACCGTCCATCTTAAAATGAAGTACTACACTTCGAAAGGTATGGTCGCTACATTACACGGGGTCATCGAAGTTGCGTGACGATGCTTCGAAGCGGCCACCAAGGGACTCAACACCATCGCTGCCAAGCCAAAGACGTCCAACAAGCCAGCCTTGCCCAGCAGCTCGGAGGAAGCCAAGCCACTGCCACGCGTCGACTCCGTCAACCTCGACAGCTGCTTCTCCAAAGATGACCAGAAGGAGGACCAGTTTTCCCCGAGCAGCTCATCTGCCTCGACCAGCAACAACTCCCATTCGATGCGCCCAATCCCGGATGGCGACTTCGAGCTCATCCAGCTCGGCGATGATCCTCAGCGAGGAGTAAAGATATGGACCGGCCTACCTGACATCGCGAGGAAACAACTCAAAGTGTGCCTCTGAGAAAATGCAGACTTGTTCGCCTGGAGTACCGCAGAAATTCCCGGCTTAGATCCTGCTGTCACCTGCCATCAACTCACGATTGACCTCGCTGTCAAAGCAGTAGGACAACGTAGGAGAAAGCAGTAGGCCTACATAATAAGTTGTAAAAGGCCTCCTCGAGGCAAACTTTATCTCGGAAGCCAAGTACACCACTTGGTTGTCCAACGTTGTACTCGTGAAAAAATCTAATGGAAAGTGGCGCATGTGTGTTGATTATACTGATCTCAATAAGGCATGTCCAAAGGATGCCTACCCCTCCCCAATATTGATAAACTTGTTGATAACTCTGCCGGTTTTAAACTATTGTCATTCATGGACGCCTATTTGGGCTACAATCAAATACCAATGGCGATAAGTGATAAAAAAATACACGGCCTTCATGACCGAATCGAGCAATTATTACTACAACGTAATGCCCTTCGGCCTGAAGAACGCCAGTGCGACCTACCAAAGGATGATGAACAAGGTCTTCCGGGGAGAAATAGGCGACATGCTCAAAGTCTATATGGACGATATGATCGTAAAATCCCACAAGGAGATCGATCACACGGCTCATTTAAGAAAAGTCATTGAACAGGCCAGGAAATACCGGATGCATTTCAACCCAGAGAAATGCATGTTCGGGGTACGAGCGGGCAAATTCCTCGGCTTCTACCTGACAGAACGAGGAATCTAGGCCAACCCCGACAAGTGCAGGGAATTCTCCAAATTTCCAACACCTAACTCGAAGAAGTCCATCCAATCCCTCAACGGGATGCTTGCTTCTCTGTCTCGTTTCGTGGCCAAATCTGCCCAGCACGCCCTGCCCTTTTTTAAGCTCCTCCGCAAGGAAGCAGCGTTTGAATGGACAGAGGAATGCGACCAGGCTCTCCTCCATCTGAAACAGGCACTGTCAGAACCACCAGTCCTCTCTCGGCCAGATAACGGTGAAACTCTGTACCTCTATCTCGCCGTAGCAACCGAGGCCGTTAGCGCCGCCCTCATCCGTGAAATTCCCGACGGGCAGAAGCCCATATACTCCATGAGCAAAGCATTGCAGGGACCAGAGTTGAGATACCAGCAGATAGAGAGGGTAGCGCTGGCCCTCATTACCACTGCATAAATACTGAGGCACTACTTCCTGGCCCACACGATCGTGGTCTGGACAGACCAACCCGTGAAGCAACTGCTAGGACGACCAGATATGGTCGGCAGAATGCTCAAATGGTCGTTAGAGCTATCCGAGTTCGACATTCAATATGAAAGCAGAAAAGCCCTCAAAGCCCAGGCTTTGGCTGAGTTCGTCGCAGAAATGACATTCGCAGATTCCCCCACCTGCGGGGCACGCAAGTGGACGATCTTTGTTGACGGAGCATCCAACTCGGCAGGGAGCGGGACAGGTATCATCTTGGAGAACGACGAGGGGATCATCGTCGAGGTATCACTCACTTTATCCTTCCCCACGTCTAATAACCAGGCGGAGTACGAGGCTTTCCTCGCCGGCCTGCGCCTGGCCGAAGATCTAGGGGCAGAAGAAGTCGTCATCTGCACAGATTCACAACTCGTGGCCCTCCAAGTTCGAGGAGAATACCAGGCCAAAAACGACAACCTATCCGAATACTTAGCCTTGGTTAAAGAAAAAATGACGAAGTTCGCTACAGTAGAAGTAAAGCATGTTCTCCGCGAACATAACGTCAGAGCAGACGTGTTGTCTAAACTGGCGAGCACGAAGAAAAAGGGCGGAAACAAGTCTGTCATCCAGGAGGTGCTTCCTTGATCCAGTATCGAGAAGACATCATAGACCCTCGACGTGCAGGTCATCGGCAACAGCAATTGCTGGATGATCTCCGTTTACAACTACCTCGCTAGGGACGAGCTTCCGTCCGACCCCAAAGAAGCTAGCACAGTCAGGCGTAGGGCGTGCTCCTACGTCCTGGTCGAAGATAAACTCCACAGGCGAGGGCTCTCCATCCCATTACTCAAATGTGTCGAGGAAGAGATGGTCGCCCACGTCCTGCGTGAGATCCACAAAGGAATCAACGCCCAACATCTTGGGGGGAGATCCCTTGCCTGGAAAGCCCTTCGAGCAGGGTACTACTGGCCAACCATGCAGCAGGATGCAAAAGAGCTCCTAAAGAAATGTAACAAATGCCAACGACACGGGGACATGCACCTAGCTCCACCTAACAAGCTCAAAGTTATGTCCTCCCCGTGGCCATTCGCTTGGTGGGGCCTGGACATCCTAGGGCCATTCGTAGTAGGATCAAACCAGAGCAAGTACTTAATAGAAGGCGTTGATTACTTCACAAAATGGATAGAAGCGGAGTCTCTAGCCAAAATAACAACCCTTAACATACTTCGTTTCTACAAGAGAAACATCCTCGCACGCTTTGGAATTCCCCAAGCGATAGTCATAGACAATGGGACACAGTTCACAGACAGGAAGTTCTAGGATTTCGTCACTCAACTGGACACGAAACAACATTTCGCATCCGTCGAACACCCACAGACTAACGGGTGAGCCGAAGCAGCAAATCAGGTAATCCTACGATGCCTCAAAAGAAGGCTAGACGAAACGAAGAAAGCTTGGGTCGAGGAGCTGCACAGCGACCTATGGGCGTACCACACAACTCCCCATTCTTCAACCGGGGAAACTCCTTTTCGCCTGGCCTACGGGACTGAGGCAGTAATCCCCATCGAGATACACGTACCATCCAGGCGGACTGAATCACCCCTAGATGAGGAAATGAACGACAAGGCACTGAGGGAGGAGCTTGACCTTGTCGAAGAGGTCCGGTCAGGAGCAGTTCTCCGCAAAGCCTCATTAAAGCAAAAAATTCCAATCAGGCATAACGCCAAAGTGATACGGCAAGAATTCCAAGTGGGCAGCCTTGTCTTGAGAAGGAACCACAAGGTCTCTCGGGAAGGCAAACTCACCGCTAACTGAGAAAGACCATATCGCGTCCGAGCAAAGACGGAGAATAGGTCCTACTACCTAGAACACCTCAACGGGAAAGAACTTGCTCGACCATGGAACGCCGAAAAGCTAAAACAATACTATAGCTAAGGCCCTAATTGTCGATTCTCTATGTCGAAACAGCGAACATAACATCCCGACTACAATGCACGCCCAGGTACAAGCATCGCATACTAGGCAAGGTAAGATCCCGCTCAGGATCGAGCTGGGTCTTTGCCCGACGGCGGTTCCTCAACCGAGCCCACCGTCGTCAAAGTACCATGATAGGTAGAACACCTAGCTCACGATGGGAGGTTCACACCGCGAACTCAGGCCTCAAACGCGACCTGAGCCCTCACTGCCGAACACATCTAAGTCAAGCAATTCCCTAAAGAAATAAACGAATCAAAGTCATCCCCATTACGGGCGTACATGAATATCGAGCAAAGATACAACACTTAGCAAAAATAATCATCAAAGAAAGCCATGCACAAACATACAACATACAAAACCGGCCACGATGGCCGGATACATACATATCAAAATAATTAAGTGGCCACAAGGACCACAATTATGCATATTACAAGACAAAGGGGCCACACCCTATAACAAATAACAATAAAATTACATCTAATGTGGCATGCAGGTTAGATACATTACAACAGAAAAATAAAAGAAGATATCACTCCTCCATCTGCTCAGGCTGCTCAGGGTTAGGCTCAGGTTGCTGGGTCTCCTCGTTCAGGAGACAGGCATGCTCATCGCCGATATGGAAGAAGTCCGGATTAATAATTTTGCCGTCGTTAACATGGCCCAAAAAATTGGTACCCTCCGTGGATATCTGGACCTCTGGATTCACCAGCTTGAGTTGGGCCACAACGTTGTTGAACGACTCCTCCCCAATGGCAATGCCATCGTCCTCTGCCCGCACAAGACGAGCAACCAGCTCAGCCCTAGTCTTCAACGCCCTCACTCCCTTAGGCTCATCTTCAGCCGGGGACGCTGCAGACCTCATCTGCTCAACCATATCCTCAGCAGCCTTCTTTTCGGCGACCAAAGTCTCATTCTCCCCTTTCAACCTAACAGCCTCCTCGTCCGATTTCTTCCTCGCAACGTTGGAAGCCTTGGCCTCCTCCTTGGCCTTCTTCACTTTTTCCTCTAGAGCAGATATCACCGCCTAGGCTTTCTTAAGCTCAGATTCGGAGGAGGAGTCTCCCACGGCGTATACCGCCGCCATCTCCAAGGCATTCTTCACCATCCTCTCGTGGACAAAAGGCATCCCACCTGCAAAAACATTACAAACACATTAGACACCGAAGAAGTTATAATTTGGACAAGCTAAAAAAGTAAACTACCAAGCAACTTAAGAGCGTCAGCATGAGTCTTGCACTCCAGAAGGGCCTTCGTATTAATATAGCGGTACTCCACTCTTTGCCCACCATCTTCGTCATAGATCGGGTCCCCCTTTTTTGTCCAGCACTCCACGAGCTTAAAACTGTTAACGTATTTGACCAAAGCCTCATAACTGGTTGCGTCCTGCTCATCTAGCATATCTGGTTGGGCGATGTTATGGTCGGTACCCCGGGTAAAATGGCTCCCGCTCCCACAGAAGGGGAACTTAAACACCTTGTCCGCCAGCAACTTCCCATGCTCGTCGCACATGTCATTGCCGTCCTCGTCCGTGGTCACCGCCCAAGTATACGTGGTGTCCTGAGCCTTCTCCGACACAGGTTCGATGATATAGAACCTCTCCTTGAAGGTCCGAATAGACTTTGAGAAGGGCTTGAACAGTTTCCTCGCTTACTTCAGCGAAACCCAGCCATACCTTTTCCCCGAAACTTGCCGTTGGAGGTGGAAGATGGTGAAGAACAAGGGAAAGGTAACTCCTATCTTCAGAAACTCGCAGGTTAGTTCGAAGGCATGAATGAACGCCAAAGAATTCGGGTGCAATTGCGACGGGTCCAAATCCAGATGAACGAAGATAGACTGTTGAAAGTCAGTGAAGGGCAGCCTCAACCCTATATCCTTAAAAGCATATTCATACATTAGGAACCTCTCCCCGTAGTCTGTGTATATACGATCATCTTGACTGGGGAACTGTATCTTCCACTCACCTTCTAGCCTTACGTCCGTGAAGACATCCTCGGTATAGGACGCAAAAGTGGATGTGTGCTCGGCAGGCTCCGAACCCGTCCATTCTTCCGCGGAAGCATGTGTCATACCCCAAATTTTGACCACTAGATTTCCCATCATTGGGTAAATCATCATCACAATATGGATGAACCATCATGCCTCATCAATCTCCTTTAAAGATGGGTGAGCATTCACTACAATTAGGATTAGGGCTTTAAGCCCTCTCAGAGCACTTAGACAAAGGATCAATCAAGAAATGACATGATCTTCAACTTGTCTAACCTCTCAAACACCCATAAAGGATCAAAAGGACTCCCACTTCAAGGATTAAGCACAAGGCTGCTCCCTGCCAAGTGGATTAAGCCTCAAGATCGCCAGTGTCACCAAATTAGGGTTTTGGTCGACCAGGGCCTCCAGATGGAAATTTTCCTCTGGGCATGAGCCAATGCTTTAAAGCATAATCTAATATGCTCCAAGGGACACCATGAACCTAATCATCAAGTCAATTTAGCCTCAGGGGATGCATTCATAAAAAATCAGGAATTATGGTTTCTTGACCTAATTCACCCCTAAGTTGACTTTTGGGACAAATCAGGAGCCAAGACCTCAAGAGAAGATTTGAAGGTCTATAACAAACTACATTGATCCATTTGTAACTATGGATTGATTTAAGGAGCTTGAGCAACAAATTTCAATTCCATCAGAACTACAATTAGGGTTTCGTGGGAAAAGTCAACTATATCTTTGACTTTTGACCCAGGCATGCTCCCAAACCTTGGGACATGATTCAATACACCCTATAACACCTATGGAACATGTCCATCAAGTTTGATTTAGGTCAAGGACTTGATTTCATAGAGGATCGCACAGTTTGGAATTCATCTGACAAAAAGTCAACTGTGCACAAAAGTCAAACTTTGACTTTTTGAGATTATTCACAATTATGGTTCTTTGACCCTAAAATGATGTTAATGTGTGATTTGGATCATCATTCATCAAGAAAAATCAAGAAAAGTGGGATAACTTGTAAAAGGGGTAACCATAAAAACTTAGAAATTTTTCTAAGTTATGGAATAAAGTGGCAAGGGTACCAACTTTGGAGGATCATAACTCTTAAACCACAAGGCCATTTTCCCCATTCAAAGCAGGATTTGTAGCTCTCATGGCCCTCTACAAAAGCTTCAAACACAACTCATTCCAATTCCTCATGGATTTTAAGTTATGGAATGATCAAAATCACAAAAAGTGAAAATGTCACTTTTTTCCAACACTTAGTGAAATTTTCACTAAGTCAGAATCTGCCTTCACTTTTTTCCAAATGTAGGGGCATTTTTCACTTGGATCCAAAAGGTATCAAAACCAACTATGATCAAACAGTTGTTGTATCATATGGGGGCTTTCCAAAATGGCCAAGTACTCCATCAAATTCCACTTGAGCCATGAGATATGACAATGCCAATGTGCCTTGCAGCAAACTGTCATGGCAAAGCAGATTTGGGAGTGTTATTTCTTTGATTTTGTGGTTGGCATTTATTTTGCTAAAACTTTTCTAGTAGCAAGATGTTGAAACAAGATGTTCTAATATTCTGCATCTAACATGTCGGATAAAGATGTTCCATCCTGGATCATAGGACATCGCGTCTGATTTTGGTGTAAAAGGAAGATTCTGTTGTTGGTATTTGTTACTGAATATTTTGTGAATATTTAGTTATCCTATGTGGCATCCAAAGTATTTTGGGTTGAGTTTTTGTGTGTTGGTTTTCGGATTTTCAGCGTTTTCTAAATATGGAGACATATTAGGAAACTTTAGATTGAAGACCTATTTTCTTGGAGTTTATTTTGCAGAATTGTGTGCAGTCTCTTTGCTGCATTTTGAAGCCCAATCCAGTCCAGATTTAATGCTATATATTGACTGGTGTTAACCTAGTTCAAGGTGTGGAACTTACGTGTGGTTTGTTAGGGTTTTCGAGTGTTATTTGTGAGCCTAACTGGTATCATTCTGATAACAGTACAAGGACTGGTTTTGTATTGTAAGTTATCAGTTACTCATAAGCTTTTAAGCATTGAGTTTCTTGTGTGTCAATTCTCATAAGCTTTGAAGTATTGAGAATTGTGTGTTTTGAAAGTGTGGCTTTCGTTTTGATATGTGTGTTGAAAGGAATCAGTCACGGTTTGTGATTGAAGAGGGATTTGAGGAGGGCCTCATACCTAGGTGAGTCTTAGGTAGAAGTCATAGGAAGGGTAGTGATTAAGTGAGCGGATTGTAACCGGGTGTGGTTGCTGTATGATCTGTGAATTGATACTATTGTATATTGATTTCGTCCCTGGCTTGGTAGCCCCCAGAGTAGGATTGTTGATCCGAACTGGGTAAACATATCACTGTGTTCTTTACTTTCTGCACTGTTATTATTATTGTTAACTTGTTCATTGTGTTGGATATCAGTGTCTCAACATCTGTGTAGGACATCTGATATCTGTGCCAGAATTTCAATTGGCATCAAGAGCTTGCACCCTTGCTTGGTTCTGGGTGAGATTCAGGGAAGGTACTTTCTGGTGCAATGGACAAGGATGGAGGATTTTTGAACAAACCACCTCTGCTTGATGGTTCCAACTATGACTACTGGAAACCAAGGATGGTTGCATTCATCAAATCTATGGATGATCAAGCATGGAAAGCTGTTAACAAAGGATGGGAACCCCCAAAGGTTAGAGATGCAAAGGGTAATCCTACTGATGTGGTAAAGGAAGAGGAAGACTGGGATGATGCAGACTACAAAGGGTCCTTGGGAAATTCCAAAGCCATGAATGCATTGTTTAATGGTGTTAACAAAAATATCTTCAGGTTGATTGAACACTGCACCATTGCAAAAGAGGCTTGAGAGGTCTTGAAGGTTGCTCATGAAGGGACTTCAAAGGTGAAGATGTCAAAACTTCAGCTTCTCACTACCAAGTTTGAGAATTTGAAGATGAAGGAAGATGAGAGCATCCATGATTTTCACATGAACATTATTGAGATAGCTAATGCTTCAAGTGCCCTAGGTGAAAAGATGTCTGATAGCAAACTGGCCAGAAAAATCCTTAGATCTCTACCTAAGAGATTTGACATGAAAGTGACTGCTATAGAGGAAGCTCAGGACTTAGATAAGATAAAAGTGGATGAACTTGTGGGATCACTTCAAACATTTGAATTGGGGATCAGTGAAAAGTCTGAAAAGAAGAAGAGTATAGCTTTTGTGTCAAATACCGGTGATTCAGACGATGAAGGTAACCTGGTCAGAGATGAAGGGGTGTCTAAAGATCTGGTATTGCTTGGAAAACAATTTAACAAAGTGTTGAAAAGGATGGACTGGAAGTCAAGAGCAAATGTTCAGAACAAGTCACTCGACATCAGTAAAAACCAGGATGGAGGCAGAAGGTCCAGAACTGAAGAAGACTCCAATTAAGGGGAGAGAGTTCAGTGTTTTGAATGTGAGGGATTTGGGCACATAAAAACTGAGTGTCCCACGTATCTCAAAAGGCAGAAGAAGGGCTTATCTGTGTTTTGGTTAGAAGGAGAGTCTGAGAGTGATCTTGAAGAAGAATCAGCAAAATTGGTGACAGCCTTGACTGGAATCTGTAAATCTGATGGAGAAACAACTTGTGAGTCTGATTCTGACAAAGAATCTTATATTGGAGAACTCACTAAGCAGGAAGTGATCAATGGGTTCTCAGAATTGTGTATTAAGAATGAAGAGAGGTGCCAGATAATATTAAAATAGAAGGTTCTGATAGCTCAACTAGAAGCTGAGAAGGAAGAACATCTATCAATCATTGCTGATCTTAAAGAGGAGGTTGTATGGCAAAAGTCAAAACTTGACAATATGACCAAATCTATAAGAATGCTGAACAATGGTTCCACGCAGCTGGATGAGATTCTTCAGACTGGGAAAAATGCTGGAAATGTACAAGGTCTTGGTTTTAACAATCAAGCAGAGAACTACAAGAAGTCTGTATTAAAGTTTGTTCCTCAGAAAATAAAGCAAGAGGAGGAGATGTCAAATCACATGTTTCAACATCAGATGAAACACCAGAAAATAGTATGTAGTTCAAAGTATAAACCATGGAGATGTCCTTACTGTGGAAAGATTGGTCACTTAAAGTCCTTTTGCTACAATTTGCATGGTTATCCCAAAACTGCTCATCAACAAAATAAAGGACCGAATTGGGCTAAAGTAAAGAAAATATGGACTCCTAGAAATATGATGGCTGGTTTCATAGCACATACCTCTCTCAGAGCATCTGCAAGGGAAGATTGGTACTTTGACAGTGGTTGTTCAAGACACATGACTGGTGTGAAGAAATTTTTGTCAGATATCAAGCCTCACTCTACCAATTATGTCACTTTTAGGGATGGATCAAAAGGTGAGATAAAAGGTGTTGGAAAGCTGGACTACATAGGACAACCAAATCTGGATCGTGTTTTATTTGTCAAAGGGCTGACTGCAAATTTGATCAGTATAAGCCAACTATGTGATCTAGGACTCAAAGTAAATTTCACAAAATCTGAATGCCTAGTAACCAATGAAGAAAATGAAGTTGTCATGAAGGGAACCAGGTCTAAGGATAACTGCTATTCGTGGAATCCTCAAGAATCAGAAAGTTTGTCTACTTGTTTGATGTTAAAGGAAGATGAAACCAAACTGTGGCATCAGAAATTGGGTCACTTACATTTGAAAGGGATGAAGAAAGTTCTGTCAAGTGAGGCTGTTAGAGGTATTCCCAAGCTGAAGATTGATGAGGATAGAATATGTGGTGAATGTCAAGTTGGGAAGCAAACAAGGATGTCACACAAAAAGCTTCAACATCTTACCACAACTTCTAGAGTTCTGGAGGTGCTTCACATGGACTTAATGGGACCTATGCAGGTTGAAAGTCTTGGTGGGAAGAAGTATGCCTATGTTGTCGTTAATGATTACTCCAGATTCACCTGGATAAGCTTTATCAGAGAGAAGTCTGAAGTATTTGCAGCTTTCAAAGAATTGTGTCAAAGGATTCAACGAGAAAAGGATTGTGGTGTTGTACGAATCAGAAGTGACCATGGGAAAGAATTTGAAAATAGCAGGTTTGAAGAGTTTTGTTTATCTGAAGGAATCACTCAAGAATTCTCATCACCAATCACTCCTCAGCAAAATGGTGTGGTGGAACGCAAGAATAGGACTATTCAAGAGTGTGCAAGGGTCATGATTCATGCCAAAAAGCTTCCATATCATTTTTGGGCTGAAGCCATGAATACAGCTTGCTATATACACAATAGGGTGACTATCAGATCAGGTACTTCTGTTACTCTTTATGAGCTATGGAAAGGTAGAAAGCCAAATGTGAAATATTTTCATTTTTTTGGGAGTAAGTGCTATATCTTGGCGGATCGTGAGCAGAGGCGAAAAATAGATCCTAAGAGCGAGGAAGGGATATTTTTGGGATACTCTACAAACAGTAAAGCATATAGGGTATTTAATTCCAGAACTAAGGTGATGATGGAATCCATAAATGTGGTGGTTGATGACTCTGGCAAAGACGAAGATGTCCCAGATGATGTTGGAACATGCTTTCCCATGAATAATGAAATCTCACAAGACACTGAGTCTGTAGAAGATAATGCTCAAGAGACCGACACTAGACCTGAGAATGAAGAGGTAGAGGATGCTAACAGGGGACCCTCTATAAGGGTTCAGAAGGATCACCCTAAGGAGTTGGTTATTGGAAATCTGAATGAAGGTGTAAGAACCAGATCGAGGGAGGCTGTGTCAAATGCCTGCTTTGTTTCAAAGCTTGAACCAAAGAATGTTAAAGAGGCATTAACAAATGAGTTCTGGATAAGTGCTATGCAGGATGAGCTTTGTCAATTCAAGAGGAATGAAGTCTGGGAACTGATACCACGACCAGCAGGAACAAATGTGATTGGAACAAAGTGGGTGTATAAGAATAGGTCTGATGAACAAGGAGTTGTTACCAGAAACAAAGCCAGACTAGTTGCTCAAGGATACACACAGATTAAAGGAGTAGATTTCGATGAAACTTTTGCTCCTGTGGCTTGATTGGAATCCATCAGATTGTTGCTAGGAGTGGCATGTTTGTTGAAGTTCAAATTGTTTCAAATGGATGTCAAGAGTGCCTTTCTGAATGGCTATCTTAATGAGGAAGTTTATGTTGAGCAGCCTAAAGGATTTGTGGATCCAAATTTTCCTGTCATGTCTACAAGCTAAAGAAGGCTTTGTATGGTTTGAAATAAGCTCCAAGAGCTTGGTATGAAAGGCTGACTGAGTTCTTAGTCAAACATGGATACAGGAAAGGTGGTATTGATAAAACTCTCTTTGTCAAGGAGAAGGATGGGAAACTAATGATTGCTCAGATTTATGTAGATGATATTGTGTTTGGTGGGATGTCAGATGGAATGGTCCAACATTTTGTCAACCAAATGCAATCTGAATTTGAAATGAGCTTGGTAGGTGAATTGACTTACTTCCTTGGATTGCAAGTCAAGCAGATGGAAGATTCCATTTTTATTTGTCAGAGTAAATATGCAAGGAATATTGTGAAGAAGTTTGGATTGGATAATGCCAAGCACAAGAGAACTCCTGCTCCTACTCACTTGAAGTTATCCAAAGATGAAAAGGGAGTGAATGTTGCACAGAGTTTATACAGAAGCATGATTGGCAGTCTGCTGTATCTCACAGCAAGTAGGTCAGACATAACTTTTGCAGTTGGTGTATGTGCAAGATACCAAGCAGAACCCAAGGTCAGTAACATCAATCAAATTAAGAGAATTCTTAAGTATGTGAGTGGTACATGTGATTATGGGTTGTTGTACTCCCATGACTCAAGTTCCATTTTAGTAGGATACTGTGATGCTGATTGGGCTGGAAGTGCTGATGATAGGAAAAGTACCTCTGAAGGTTGTTTCTTTTTGGGAAATAATCTTATTTCATGGTTTAGTAAGAAGCAGAATTCTGTATCTCTTTCTACTGCTGAAGCTGAGTACATCGCAGTTGGAAGTAGTTGTGCTCAACTGGCGTGGATGAAGCAAATGCTATCTGAGTATAATGTCACACAAGATGTCATGACATTATTTTGTGACAACCTGAGTGCTATTAATATTTCTAAAAATCCTATTCAACATAGCAGGACTAAGCACATTGATATCAGGCATCACTTCATCAGAGAACTTGTGGAGGACAAAATCATAACTCTTGAGCATGTTAGCACAGAAAATCAGCTTGCTGACATATTTACCAAGGCTCTGGATGCAGTTCAGTTTGAAAACCTGAGGAGTAGACTTGGGGTTTGTATTCATGAAGAACTATAGAAATTAATGTTCTTTCTGGCTGCCAGACTAAAAAGAATAATGGTAATTCTGGTAGTGCAGCTTGTGCAGGTGTTTATGAAGGGAAAGATGCTGAAGTTTGTGCATGACATTTGGTCATGTGATGTTGTGTGCATCTACTTTCTGATGCTGTTTATTCTGGTTTTTGACTTGCCTTTGTCATATTTATGGCTAAAAAGGGGGAGTAGTGTGCTTGTGGTGTGCTTGTGCTGGTGCTGCAGTTGAGGGGGAGAATGTTGTTGCGTGCTGCAGTTGAGGGGGAGAATGTTGTTGTGTTGCTGCAGTTGAGGGGGAGAATGTTGTTGTGTTGCTGCAGTTGAGGGGGGTTTTTTTTTTTGGTGTGAATTTTTTTTGCTGCTATGCTATGGTTTGTGTTGGTGTTATGGTGTATTTTTTTGGCTGCTGTCTCTGATACTGTTGTTTTGCTGGTGTTATCTCTACAAGATTGTTTGGCGTGTAGTTTTAGCCAAAATAAGCCAAAGGGGGAGATTGTTATTTCTTTGATTTTGTGGTTGGCATTTATTTTGCTAAAACTTTTCTAGCAGCAAGATGTTGAAACAAGATGTTCTAATATTCTGCATTTAACATGTCGGATAAAGATGTCCCATCCTGGATCATAGGACATCGCGTCTGATTTTGGTGTAAAAGGAAGATTCTGTTGTTGGTATTTGTTACTGAATATTCTGTGAATATTTAGTTATCCTATGTGGCATCCAAAGTATTTTGGGTTGAGTTTTTGTGTGTTGGTTTTCGGATTTTCAGCGTTTTCTAAATATGGAGACATATTAGGAAACTTTAGATTGAAGACCTATTTTCTTGGAGTTTATTTTGCAGAATTGTGTGCAGTCTCTTTGCTGCGTTTTGAAGCCCAATCCAGTCCAGATTTAATGCTATATATTGACTGGTGTTAACCTAGTTTAAGGTGTGGAACTTACGTGTGTTTTGTTAGGGTTTTCGAGTGTTATTTGTGAGCCTAACTGGTATCATTCTAATAACAGTACAAGGACTGATTTTGTGTTGTAAGTTCTGTCAGTTACTCATAAGCTTTTAAGCATTGAGTTTCTTGTGTGTCAATTCTCATAAGCTTTGAAGTATTGAGAATTGTGTGTTTTGAAAGTGTGGCTTTCGTTTTGATACGTGTGTTGAAAGGAACCAGTCACGGTTTGTGATTGAAGAGGGATTTGAGGAGGGCCTTATACCTAGGTGAGTCTTAGGTAGAAGTCATAGGAAGGGTAATGATTAAGTGAGCGGATTGTAACCGGGTGTGGTTGCTGTATGATCTGTGAATTGATACTATTGTATATTAATTTCGTCTCTGGCTTGGTAGCCCCCAGAGTAGGATTGTTGATCCGAACTGGGTAAACATATCACTGTGTTCTTTACTTTCTGCACTGTTATTATTATTGTTAACTTGTTCATTGTGTTGGATATCAGTGTCTCAACATCTGTGTAGGACATCTGATATCTGTGCCAGAATTTCAGGGAGTTTTGCTCGATTTGCTCAAAATTTGCAAAGGGCAAGCAACTCTATCCATCTGAACACCTCAAGGGGGGACCAAGGAGGAACCAACTCTGATCCCAAGCCTCCCAAGTCTTTGGAACCAAAAGTAGCATGCCAAACCTAGAAATGCCTAAAAGAGGGACAAGACTCCAATTTTGGATTGGAGCATATAATGGATGCACCAAGGTGGCATGGACTGAGCCATTCCCAACTGAATTCAATCAAGACTTATCCAAGACCAAGGGAACCAGCAGCCTGTGCCCTAACCTCTAGTCAATGGCTAGAGGAGACTTGGATTCTCATTGCTCAACATTGGTCAAACTTCTATAGCAGTTACCATTCACTATTGCTTGCAAAACAAACTTGCTCCACTATAAATAGAGCTCATTTGTGATCAGTTTGAGTACACCAAAGCCATCAAACAAATGCTTTCCTCAAAATCTCCTTCTCACTTCCAAATTTGCCTTCTAAGGAAAGTCACTATCGAGTTTTGAGTTTGAGAGCCATTCCAACCAAACCAATCACACACACACCTCATAAATATCATATAGAAGTGATCCAAACACTTAAACAACATCTGGAACACTGATTTCTCAGAATCACCAGGCAACTGCTCAAGGTTTTAACCAAGTTGCAGTTGGGGTACCATCTCAAGTTCCAGATCATTTCCATTCATTCCAAGCATCCAGACACACTCCATGGCACCTAGGGAAGCTGTCCATATCCTTGGAACCAAGCTGTAACACCTCTAACACAAAACACGATCACCAGCTGCAAGAGGTAAGCATGAGCTCTTCTAACTCTATGATCCATGCATTTTTTGCTGCACAATAATTTGGCAATATGTTCATAATCATGCATGGAGTGTTTTCCCTTAATCAATTACTTTGTTTGAATCGTGTATGGAATTTCTGAGCCTTCATGCAAATTTTAGCCTCCATGGGATTCTCCTTAAGCTATAAGACCCATATTTATTCATTTTCAAACTCTTTGGACCTCTATTAGAGTGTAAGACCCAATCCCCTTTTAACCAAAACCTTTTTGGGCCTCAGTCATTGTATAAGACCCATGGGGTTAAAGAAATCTCGGCGCGATCGTCATTTTTCAAACAAAACCCTTTGGGCCTACCCTCGTGTTCTAAGCCCTATTCCTTTTCTTTAAATCACTCATGGGCCTCTTGAGAGAGTGTAAGACCCATCCCTTTGTACAGACAACATTTTTTGGCCTCAGTCACTTGTATAAGCCCCTCTGTACAAATTTAAAACAACAGTGCAATCATCGTTAAACCTTGGGCCTCTCCTTGAGCTATAAGCCCCAACAATCTTTTCAAAGCACTTTCCCCTTTAATTTTGAATATAATATTGTTATGAAAGCTTTCTTTGTTGAACAACTAACAAAACAGCATGGAAGCTCTACAACCGAGTAAGTGTTTACCCGCTTTCTTTATCCGCTTTCATATATATAACTGTATTGTGGGGCTGCTCGCTGTAAGTCTTCTTTCACAAACTTTTATATATTTGTCAAATATCAACTGTGTAATACTAGTATAGTTATTTAGAGTTTTCCTCGGCAACTACGTCTAGCACTAGGTAAAGCCATGTTGGTCACTCTTAAATACAAACAAAACTAGATCCCCATAGGATTACCAGACACAATCTTCCCTCCTCTTAGGGTTAAACAATATAGAGACGTGAAAGGCAGTATTCTCGGTGAACCCATTCTCAGACTGTCACTCTTATAAATTGTCAAAGAAACTCTACTCCCCAGAGTTAATCTATTTTCCGTGAATAGCATCTCTTGAGTTTCTTCCAAATTCTCGAACTTTCCTGGCTTGATCTATTCTCTATGAATAGCATGTCTTGAACTTCTCGGGGTTTGGGGACCCACAGGCTTCCTAAAAGCATCCCCGCCTCCTCTTGGGCATTGTACAATGACCCTTCGGCTTCTTAGAAGTTCTCATGCCTTCTCTTGGGCTTAGTACAAGGACCCAGAGACGTCTACAGGTATATGAACAGAACATAGTCATTAATTTGCTATAGTTGTCTTTCTGAGTCAAGTGTCAGACCAGTTAATGGGTTAACCTTCATCCCTTAACATACCAGTCTTCTCTTGGGCATCATACAAAGATCATTCACTATCTGAGAATCGATTTCTCAAAACACCAATAGACTTGGACAATCTCAATACTCTTTGGATTTCCCATTTCCTTAAAGAACGGGAAATAACCCTGATCCTCTGATCAATCCCTAAGCACAACATTACCCATATAAGAAGTGAATTTCTCTTTCATCCAACACACTGAACCTGTCACTCAACTGAAACAGTTACCAGTATAACTAGCCTCCTCTTGGGCTTTGTACAATGATTCTCCCCACACTCTCTTGTTGAGTATAAAAGACCCTCTTGTTGGGTCACAAACACCTTTAGCCTCCATCTCGGGCTTTGTACGAGATACAAATCACTCTCTTGTTGAGTATAAAAGACTCTCTTGTTGAGTCAAACCTTTCAGCCTCCATCTCGGGCTTAGTGCGAGATAGAAAATCACTCTCTTGTTGAGTATAAAAGACTCTCTTGTTGAGTCAAACCCTTTAATCTCCATCTCGAGCTTCGTACGAGATAGAAAATCACTCTCTTGTTGAGTATAAAAGACTCTCTTGTTGAGTCAAACCTTTTAGCCTCCGTCTTAGGCTTCGTACAAGACACATATAAAAACACTCTCTTGTTGAGTATAATAGTACTCTCTTGTTGAGTCAACCCTTTTAGCCTCTATCTCGGGCTTCGTACGAGACAGATAAAAAGCACCTTCTTGTTGGGACAATAACCTCCTCTTAGGCTTTGTATAAGGAAACCTCGGTTGAGCCAATCAACCTTTTATCATCAAACCTGTGTTTTGCTCACAACATACAAACATCAACAACTCCTTTTCCATTCATCTAACTGCTGTAAGCGGCAAGCCTCTGGATTATTTACATCCACGCCACTGTCCCTATTTTAGCATGAGAAATTTCTAAGGAAAGATGGCATTGCTCTACACTGAGTTAAAGTCTTCTCCTTCAGGTTAAAAATCCCCTATAAAGGAAATTATGGCATTGCTAGATTCACATATCCCAGTTAAAACAATTCTCCTTTATAATTAGTCACCTAACAGTCGTGACAAACAGACCAAATACCCTACTTTAGAGATGACAAATTCTCTCTAAAGTCAACACCCTTCAGCTTCACATCTTGGGCTTCGAACAAGATATAAATAGACCATTCAGCTTCACATCTTGGGTGTTGAACAAGATACAAATCACCTTTAGCTTCACGTTTTAGGCTTTGAACAAGACACCAAAACGACCTTTTTCCTCCCATAGAATAGGAGGAACTACGATCGCTCTGATTTCCCTGAACGGGAATACGTAGGCATAAGATTGAAAAATCTTAGCGAACATACTAATCAAAACCCCAAAATCCCATACCTTCATACATCAATCGAAAAGCACCAAATCCTAACATCTTACCAAAAATCTCACAGATAATCCAGATATTCTAATCTTAACAAAATAACCAAAGATTGGGCCCCACATCCACATAGCATCTGTAACCTAACAGACCGCTGTTCAAACTCAGTATGCAAGCAGGGTTAATTGGAGACATTTATTTCCCTTCCTTAATCAGCTCAATAGGATAAAAAATGAATCGAACTGTAGTACCCGTGCGATCGTGACTCAGGACCACAAAAATCGCGCTACAGAAAAAATGGCGGCCACCGTCGGGCCCCTTAGTTCTCTTTCTTACAATCTTCGGTAGAAAATCCTTAAGTTCTCGAAATATCACAGAAATGGCGACTGTGCTGGGGAGTCATTGTCTGTATAGGATCATAAGACTAGAGGTCTAGGATGATTAAGACAAATATATATACTGCTTTTCCTAATTGATATTTGTGTTTATTTTTCTGCTAAATGGGAATGCGTGTGATGCCACATGTGGAAAGATTGAGTATACACCTAAGATAGGTGATGGTAATGCGGGTAATCTTGCGGGGAGTGAATCCCAGTTAAGAGCCCCCGATCGACCATCAAACTCAGTGGAGACTCCCTTGCAGATACATTACCTATACGACTTCGGTTGTTGAAAGTAGTGTGGTCGACTGGGTTATCTGAGAAGCTGAGGTTTTTAGCAGACTTAAGCCATTTTGTAGTGCGGAAGCTATCGGAAATAGTTGTCACGCGATACTACCCTCATCTGAGATCACTCTAGGATACATCAGCTCGCTGGCGATCTGCTTGCTGTTGTCATCCCAAGAGGGGTCAATGATTTTGCGGACAGGTACAAAAATCACCAGTATAAACCTTGGGGGGGGGGGGGGTAAAGCCTTGACTTCATGACACCGACCCTTTGACCCCATGTTTTTCCTATGTTTTTGTGTGCTGCATTCATACATTCATCTAAAAAACATTAAAACAAAGAAAAATCTTCTCTTTTAGTCTCTCTTTTTCAAATTAAACTAAGACAATGATTGCAAATGTCAGAGAAAGGAGATTGCGCTAATGGATTTCGGTAGAAGGAAAACTCATAAGTACACCTTCAAGGTTCCAAAGTTAGAGGATTTGAGAGGTTTGGCGAGAATGATCACCAACCACGAGGCTTTCAGAGCCAAGTATGAAGGACTACTGTCCCTATTAAGGGTCCATGTAATCGAAGGAATCTTGTCCACACTAATCCAGTTCTACGATCCGGTCTATCACTGTTTCACATTCCTGGATTATCAGCTAGCACCAACACTAGAGGAGTGCTCTCACTTGACTGATCTACATATCATTGATCACGCTCACTTTTTTGGACTGGAAGAAATTCCAAAGGATCAGACCATTGCACGAGCAATTTATTTGGACGAGTCAGAAGTCAGGACTCACATGACCACTAAGGGTGACATCCAAGGTTTTCCAGCCCAGTTCTTGACAAAGAAAGCCCTGTACTTTGCTAGTATAGGGAACTTGGCCGCTTTCGAGAGCATCTTCGTTTTGATCACCTACGGGTTATTTTTGTTTCCCAACATTAATAACTTCGTAGATATCAACGTCATTAAGATTTTCCTGATTGGAAACCCTGTAACAACCTTACTCGCAGATGCATATCATTCTGTACACTTAAGGAATTTATACAGCGCACGAATGATCACGTGCTGTGTTCCCTTGCTTTACAAATGGTTTACTTCCCATTTGCCAAAGTCTGCTGCATTTTGGGATCAAAAAAATACTTTACGTTGGTCGTAGAGAGTTATGTCTCTTACCAACTCTAACATCGATTGGTACAATCGAATCTACGACGGGATCAGAATCATTGACCGTTGTAGAAATTTCCCAAATGTACCCCTTATAGGAACTAAGGGAGGATTCAAATATCATCTGGTATTAGTTCGTCATCAATTTGGATACCCAATGAGGCATGTCCCGCGCAATGCTCATCTGGAAGGTCTTTTCTTCAAGGAAGGAGAAAATGACAGGGCACTAAAGACAAAAATAGTGCATGCCTGGAAACACGTTCATAGGAAAGGACGAGAGTCTCTAGGGAAACCGGACTGTGTCCTGGTGGAGCCTTATCTCCACTGGGTACAAACTAGAGCTCTCAAGCTGAAGATGCCTTACCCTCGTCAGGAAGTTCTTCCATTAAGGGACTCTGCCCTTTATTTCATGTCTGAGACAGAAAAGCTTCAGGTTACTCTCAGCAAAGTTCAGTAGGAGAAGAGGTCTTGGAGGAACAAGTACCGCATTCTCAATGTGGAATGCAGGAAAATACAGCAGCTATTGAATGATAAAGATGCTCTGATTGAAATTTTAGAGCAACATGCTGTAGAAAATCAGGATGACCAACGGAATTTGCTCGCTCCTTTCACTAGGCAAAGGAATGACAACCCGACAACAGCTGAAGAGCCCAGGTCAAAGAAGAGGAAAGTACCCGAACTAGCACCTGAGCTCTCCTCATAGAGGACTCAGGATCCCTTAGTTTAAATTTCCTTTTTCAGCACTTTGTAATCTATTGTAATTCCATTTCCGCAATCCTTTGAATTCAATAAAACGACGTTCCCCCACTGTTTGATATTTGCAATCCAATTGTCGAAGTTTACTTTGAATAAACAAAAACATACAATTAATATAATCATTGCATATCAATCATTCTCACGTAAATGCATTCTTTTTACCTACGAATCTTACATTTGTGTCTCGATTCTAGAGTCAAACTGTCTCATTCGTACAATACTCAGGCCAATCGTCAAAAAAAGATGGATGATCTCGAGGAAGAGAACAGAGAGTTGAGAGAAGAGATCGACACTCTGATAGAGGATCTGAGAAAGCTTCATAACAACATGCAAGCTCTAGCAGAAGCTCAGATGCAACAACAACATACTGTGATCTCAGAGATCACATCAATGCCCATAGTGAAGAAGTATGATCCTAGGTACAAAATGCCGAAAGATCGTCCGTGGGGGCATGCCACCTAACTATATCCCGAAAGGATATGTTCCGCCAATCGCTGAGGATCAGGGAACCACAGGAAGAACCGCTGGGCCTGAAGGTTACAAACTTCGGGAAAGCGAAGATGCAAGGGGCATGACAGCAACTCCTGAAGGTTACAAACTTTGGGAGACACCGAGAGTCTCGGCCATAATGACTATACCACCTCCCGTGGTACACACTGTCCCGGAAGGACAGATTCTACTGATACCTTCTGGAGGGAACGACAACATGTTCGACATAATGAATGAGCTCTAGGAACAGTTCCTGGAAATGCAGAAAGAGCTGCAAGCCATTCGTGGTCAGGATCTATTTGGAAAGGACGCCGCAGACCTTTGTTTGGTCCCCAATGTGAAAGTTTCACACAATTTCCAGGTACCCGACTTTGAAAAGTACAAGGGTAACTCTTGCCCTCAGAGCCATTTGGTGATGTACGCTCGGCGAACGTCGGCTCAGACAAAGAACCAGGATCTGCTCATTCACTACTTTCAGGATAGTTTAACCGGTGCCGCATTAAAATGGTACATGGGTTTAAACCGTGCCACGATCAGCACATTCAGAGATCTGGGCGCTGCCTTTGTTCAACAGTACAAGTATAATCTGGACATGGCACCGGACAGAGATCAACTCAGATCAATGTCACAAAAGGACAAGGAAACCTTTAAAGAATACGCTCAGAGATGGCGTGAAATTGCTGCTTAGATTTCTTCACCTCTGGAGGAAAAAGAGAAGACAAAGATCTTCTTGAAAACCTTAAGCTCATTTTACTACGATAGGATGGTTTCCAGTGCGCCCAGTGACTTCACCGAGATGGTGGGCATGGGAGTTCGTCTTGAGGAAGCAGTCCGAGAAGGACGTTTAGTTAAAGACGCTGGATCATCAAGTAGTACAAAACGATATGGTAGTGCTCTCCCTAAGAAAAAAGAACAGGATATTGGGAATATCTCTCTCGGAAAGCAAAGGCGACGTTACCAGCCAGTAACAGCTGTAACTCCTGCTATTAACCCTGCACCTGTTTCTACGTATCAACCTCAGGTTGCTCAGAGCCAACCGAATCAACAAAGGACACAACAGCCCATTCAGCAGGCTCGTCCTCCATACAACAACAACCATGAAACACGACCATCAGGGTTTGATCCTATACCCATGTTGTACGCAGAATTATTTCCATTACTACTGGTCAAGGGGCACGTCCAAACGAAGTCTCCTCTTACGGTACCAGAAAATGTACCTTTTTGGTTCAAAACGGATCAGACTTGTCCTTACCATCAAGGAGGACCAGGGCATAACATAGAAAATTATCTCAGTTTCAAATCCGATGTGTAAAAGCTTGTTAGGAGCGAGGTCTTATCTTTCAAAGATACGAATCCGAATGTTCTCACGAACCCGCTGCCTCAACACGAGAATGCTGCAGTCAATTTGATAGAGGGGGAGGCTAACAACAACTATCAAATTCACGATGTACTCTTATTAAGGGCCAACTTGGTCAAGATACATTGTAGACAGAGCGGATACGGCCATGTGCCACCTCATAATTATCACCAGTGTGATATCTACTCTAAAAACAATCTAGTATGTTCTGTGGTGCAGTCAGCTCTACAGGAACAATTGGATCTCGGATGGATCCAAGAGCATCGATTTCGTGGAGTCAACATGGCCTATATGAATTCCAACGTCATTTAGAACCACGACATCCGTGCAACGAATGCCAACTTGGTGGCGATGCACTCAAGGCAAAGCCAGTATCATAATCTGCCGCGCCACGATTACAGTTTCTGTCTGACTTGTTCAGTAAACAAACAGGGATGCTCTTTCATACAAGAGGCCCTCCGGCGTCAGATGGATCTTGGGTGGATCCAGGACTACCATGATAGAAATCCCTATCAGATCAACATGATTCAAATCTTCGATATTCATTTGATGAATACCAGCTTGGTGGAGTTACACGCCAAGCAAGTCCAACCCGGTTTTCTCACTTCTCACGATTATCTGAACTGTAAAGTATGCAGTGAAAGCAACCAAGGGTGCGCTCTCGTTCAAAGAACTTTACAACACTTGTTAAACCACTGGTGGCTTCCGATCTATATGGATGAAGACACGCAACAAATCAGTGTGCTTAACGGGAACCCTACTCGACATCAATGTCAGGATGTCCGATCTATGGATACTGACTTAGTGAGGATACACTGTATTCAAAGCCGACGTGGCCAGGTGCCACCACATAACTATGAACACTGTAGAGTCTGCTCAGAAAATAACCAAGGATGTTACCTCGTGCGAGCAGCCCTTAAAGGTCAGTTGGACCGCAAAGAGATTCAATAATATTCAGTTTCGGGGCCAATCAACTGGACGCCGGACTACTTCGCTGATCAAATCAGAGACGTTGTCATAATCTCTGATCATCAACAGAACAAGGATGTTTGTACCATCATCCCTCTACTGGACGAATTAAAAGTTCCTAACCAGGAACTGATTGAAGTTACTTATGACAGTCAGAAAAATCAGAAGGCTCCTGTAGTTATCTATCTGCCGAGACCATTACCATATGAATCAGCTAAGGCGATCCCTTACAAATACGGTGCAACAATAATTGAGAATGGAAAGGAAATTCCATTACCCTCCGTCGTGAATATTGCAGACATCAGTCGAGTAACACGGAGTGGTTGAATCTTCAACCGAGGAGTTGGAGAGCCTAACAAAGAAAAGGAACTTCAGACAGAAGCTCCTGATCCACCAGTCGGTCAATCCAGTAATCCCGACCTTTCAAAGAACAATGATGAGATGTTGAAGCTCATCCAAAGGAGTGAATACAACATTGTTGATCAGCTGTTACAAACTCCTTCAAAGATCTCTGTGCTATCACTTTTACTCAGTTCCGAAGCCCACAGAGAGGCTCTACAGAAAGTCTTAGAGCTGGCCTTTGTGGAACAGGATGTGTCAATACGACAGTTTGATAGCATTATCTCTAACATCACTTCCTGCAACAACTTAGGGTTCAGTGATGAGGATTTGCCAGAGGAGGGAAAACGCCACAACATGGCGCTCAATATCAAAATTAACTGCCAGGACGATGCTTTAGCCAATGTACTGGTAGACACAGGATCGACCATCAATGTTATGCCGAAGTCCACTTTAATGCGACTATCATTCAAAGGATCCCCGATGAGGGGCAGTGAGGTTATCGTCAAAGCCTTTGACGGGTCTAGGAAAGCAGTTATCGACGAAGTCTATCTTTCCATAACTATTGATCCTCACATTTTCCAGGTCACTTTCCAGGTCATGGACATCCGGGCAACATACAGTTGCTTATTAGGAAGACCTTGGATATACCGGCGGGGGCAGTCACTTCAACGCTGCACCAAAAATTGAAGTTCGTCAAGAACGATCAACTCATCACGGTCTTTGGAGAACAAGCCTTGATCGTGAGTAACCTTTCATTAGCTACTTGTGTAGAACCCTAGGAGGTTGTTGGAACTCAGTTCCAAGTGCTTTCGGTGAGCAATGAGAATCAATCAGAGCAAGGAACCTCGATTTCCTCGTACAAAGATGCTCTCGAGGCAAAATGAAAGTAACAATACAAAAGGATGGGGACAACTTGTCATTCCTACTGATAACAAGACAAAGAAAGGTCTTGGTTTCTCCTCAACCTGTACCCAAACAGCTGCTAACGATGAAAGTCTTCATCCTATTCAGGACTTCTTCCATAGTGGAGGTTTCCTTCACCCAGTGTCCCAAGAAGTACACACTATCAACAAGGAAGATTCCTCTGACACAGATGAGGAATGGAAGTCTTATCTTAACGAGGACAGTTATATATCTCAAGAAGAGGTGCCTATGCCATTTTGCTATCCCGCATAGAGTCCGAAATTTATACCAAGGTCAAATGTCGAAATGATATATGGAGGTTGTGATCCGGAAGGATGCCGTGCTCCGCCAAATTCATTAGAGGAAGACACTCCGATGAAATACAACTTTGACCACGACTATTACGGCCCAATGGATGACCTGCCTATCTGGAAACCGTACCCAGGAGACTGAGGGCAAGAAAATCAGCTAAACAATGAAAATCAGCTGAGCATCATTGAACAGAATACCTGCGTCCCCACCATGTCATGGGATCATCACTCAGGTCATTCAGAAAATGTCCAGCATAACGATGAATTGGCAAAGTTTGCAGGACTAGAATTCATCAACTATGCTTTTCCAGAGGTCAACGTCATCGAGAGAGATGACTCCTCTAGTTCCAAAGAAGTGTGGGACATCCTGGGACAACCAAGTGGAAAATACGACTATATGGTCAAGTACACTGCTCCTGAAAGCTCTCGTATCAGGCTCGAAGACATCCAGCCAACTGGACGGGGAGATTTGCCTGAGAGCACAAATACTCTGCAAAATACAACTGAGGAATCCTCCTATGACAATTCTTCCTGGGAGACAGATTCCAATGATCCTGCTCCGCCAGAAATCAACGTTATTTCTGAAGACAAATCAAGGAAGGTACCGGACTTTGTGATTCACCGAGGAGCTCGCCGCCAATGGGTTGCTATAGATGTTCCGAAGATTGTTCATAAGTCAAAGTAATTGCCGTCTTTAACCTTTCACCCTGCCCAGGTGAAACGGATGTTTTGATAGGGCTCGCTTTCTGCAAATACCCCTCTTTGCTTCGCCCAAAGCGACAGAGTTTTGTTTTATAGGGCTGTAGTTTCAAGAATCGACTTGTTTATAAATAAAATAACGCCGTTCTGTAATTTCCGCATTAATTGTTGTTTTCTCTTTTCGTTTTTCTCAGAAAATGGTAATCCTAAAAAACAACTCAATAATAAAAACAAGCAGTAAAAAAAAATAATACACTGCACACACTCTTGCATTTTCTCTATCTCTTCTAAACACGAATCATCACGTCATGCAGATTGCTTTTCTTAAACCCCGTTGAAACATACAATCCGATGCCTTCTCCCAACTTTGAATTCCCGGTATTTGGGGCCGAATAAGGAGATAATGACGAAATTCCAGAAGAGATCTCCCGACTACTCAGGCAGAAGGAAAGGTCCATTGAACCTCACAAAGAGCCATTGGAAATGGTCAACTTAGGCTCAGAGGAAGAAAGAAAAGAAGTCAGGATTGGGGCACTGCTCAGTCCAACTGCCAAAGAGAGTTTGACAAAGCTTCTCGAAGAATTTCCCGATGTATTCGCTTGGTCCTATCAAGATATGCCAGGGTTGGATACCAGCATCGTGGAACATCATCTACCGTTACGGTCAGAATGTCCGCCAGTGGAACAAAGGTTGAGACGGACTCACCCGCACCTGGCCATCAAAATCAAAGAGGAGGTACATAAACAGATTGACGCAGGTTTCCTCGCCACATCAGAATATCCTCAATGGTTAGCCAACATCGTACCCGTTCCGAAAAAGGACGGAAAGGTCAGAATGTGTGTCGATTACAGGGATCTAAACAAGGCCAGTCCAAAGGACGACTTTCCTTTACCATACATTGACATGCTGGTAGACAGTACATCAAAGTTCAAAGTCTTCTCCTTCATGGATGGATTCTCGGGCTATAATCAGATAAAAATGGCGCCGAAATACATGGAGAAAACTTCGTTCATTACCCCATGGGGTACCTTTTGTTACAAGGTAATGCCATTCGGTTTGAAGAATGCCGGGGCAACCTATCAAAGGGCTATGACTACTCTATTTCATGACATGATACACAAAGAGATCGAGGTATATGTCGATGATATGATTGCAAAATCTAAAACAGAGGAGGAGCATGTGACCCACCTGTCAAAACTATTCGAGCGGTTGAAAAAGTACAAACTCCGCTTGAATCCCAATAAGTGCATATTCGGTGTCCGTTCAGGGAAACTCTTAGGGTTCATCGTCATCCAGAAAGGAATTGAGGTAGATCCTAACAAGGTCAAGGCCTTTCAAGAAATGCCTTCTCTAAAAACTGAAAAAATAAGTCAGAGGATTCCTGGGACGTTTGAACTACATCTCTAGATTCATATTCCTCATGACCGCGACATGTGCACCGATTTTCAAGTTACTCAAAAAGAACCAGGACTGCGTTTGGACAGAAAATTGCGAAACTGCCTTCGACAGTATCAAGGAATACCTGTTGAATCTGTGACACCCCCAATCTATACCCCCAAGCTATTAAAGCGCTAAATAAAATTCAAAATTTCATCAGAGTATAATTAAACATACATGGCATAGACCGAGGGGTCACATCAATTTGAAACAAACATACAACACCTGCTCATGAAGATATACAACAATTCGGGTAGTATTACACCCACAATCCAATTACAGAATAAAAGTGAAAAATCCGTAACTGAATATCAACAGATATATATATCATGAAAGTTTGTTCGTCATATACAACCATACATGTACAATTCAAAAGATACATATACATAACACAAATAATCACACTCGATCACCCCGACTACCCAGTGTCACATATCAGAGCTGACCGACAAAAGAATGAAGACCTAAGCTTCACAAAAAGACCTCTAGCAACTCTAATCTGCAATGCCTCGTAGAGCATTAAATAATAGCAGAAGGGTGAGAAAAACAATCATAATACAGTTGCATATAATTATATACTAACACAGAAATGCACAAGTAAAATATTCTCACCACAAATGTACCACAATCAAATACAACACAACACAGTACAATTCTCAAGTATCAAATACCACTACACATCAATCATACACAATACACTCAGCATCAATACAATTACACATATTCCAGCTCATTAATCACATTCACAATTCCATACACAATTAATCCATGATTTATGCAAATACACGGAGACCGACACCACGACTCTATGCACATGCCATGTGGTACCGACTTCCAATATTTCTCAATACTAGTTCACTCAGGAACTCTGCTGGAACCATCGCTCGTTACATCACTGGTACCCCCCGTCGGGCATACGATGTTCCCCGTCGCTTTAGGTCCTCTTGGTATAAGGCGCACGACGTTTATGGATTGCTTTAGGTCCTCTTTATATAAGGCGCACAATCCGATCACTCACACCCCACATGGGCACACGATCGTCTATAATCATCGCTTTAGGTCCTCTTATTTTTAAGGCGCATGATATATCAAATTGCTTTAGGTCCACTTATTTTTAAGGCGCACGATGTTATAGCAGATTCCCTCTGGAATCAATCCGTCACTCAGGACGTCACAACAATGCATATCATGATGCTTGGCATACAATGACTCATGGCATTTAATATGCACACATATACACATCCCTAATCATGCATATATCAACAATTACCATACATTTTATTTTCTTGCTGTAAGGCCACCAACCATCATCACAATATGTATTTCATATAATTTCATCACTCAACAGTACACAAGTCATACAATATCCAGACCAACAGCATATTGCCCATACACATCAAGTTCACACAATTAAACGACAAAAGTCGACAACAAAGCAACACCTTTTCTAATTCCTGACATAATTTAATCGGCCAACAATCTACAAATCCATCATCATAATAAAGTACATTTTATAAGCTTTCTAACGCACCCAACCACGCCTCAAACCGAACCACAGCTCAAAAGTTATGAATTTTTCAAAGAAAAGAATTTGTTGAGAAACAGCCAGATTCGTCTGGCGACTTAAGAATTCGCCTGGCGGATCCCCATTCGCCAGCCCTTCGCCATGTATTTCGCCCGGCGAATCCCATTTTCCAGCACTTCGCCTGGCAAACTAGTGGCGAATCACAAATGTGGAAAAAATCCCAAGAGTTACAGAAGCTACCCCATTTCTGTTTCTCCAAATTCGCCTGGAGACTTACGATTTCGCCTGGCGAATCACCCTTCGCCAGCACTTCGCCTAGCGAATGAGTGGCGAGACTCAATTCGCTTGGCGAATCACACCAGAACCAGAAAAATTCTGTTACGGGTTACACGATCCAAAACCCCCAAAAATCTCATTTTTCATTCCAAATCAATTCCAACAGCAAAACAATTATCAGCAATGACTCATAAACACATGGTGATCATACAACGCAAATTATATCGATTTTCGACCTCGAAAACATCGATTCCTCAACATATTTTCTCATTTCAACCTAGAACTCAAAAGCCATGGAAAGACAAGAAACATCCAAGCAAACACATACATAATCATACACAAACATAGTATAATCGAGTTTCGCACCCTTACCCGATTTAATCGTGTTCTAGAAAGTCGGTTGATTGATTTCCAAGTTTTCCAAATTCTCTCTTTTCTTCTCTTCTCCTTTTATTTTCTTCTTCTCTTCTTTTTTTTCTTTCTCTTACTATTTTTCTCTCTTTCTATTCTATTATATTCTAACTTAACAAAATAAATCAAAATGCCCAAAGTACCCCTACACTCAAATATCTCGCAAATGTTCCCAAACGCGATAAAATATATTCACGACGAAAAATAACACATTTTCACATAAAAGTCAGAAATAAAATAATATAATAATAAAATACCCAAAACGACTCAAATAAATAAAACGACCAAAACTGGGGCGTTACAACTCTCTCCCACTTAGAAATTTTCGTCCTCGAAAATCTTACCTGAGACGAACAACTCTGGATACGACTCCCACATCCGACTCTCCAACTCCCAAGTCAAATTGCCCTCAGCAGCGCCTCCCCACGCAACCTTCACAAGTGCAATATCCTTGCCCCGCAACCTCTTCAACTCGCGATCTAAAAAACTCACCGGCAAAGCCTCAATCGTAAGGTTCTCCCTTACCTCAACCTCATCCATCGGAATCAGATGCGACGGATCCGGAATATACTTCCGAAGCTGTGAAACATGGAACACATCATGCAAATTCGACAGACTCGGCGGCAACGCCACCCTATAAGCCACCGCACCCACTCTCGCAGATATCTGGTAAGGACTAATAAATCGAGAAGTAAGTTTCTTCAATTTCAATGCACGACCAACACCCGTTATCGGCGTAACTCTCAGAAATACATGATCGCCCTCTTGAAACTCAAGATCCTTCCATCTCCGATCATGATAACTCTTTTGTCTGCTCTGAGAAGCCTTCATTTTCTCACGAATAAACTTCACCTTGTCTGTAGTCTGCTGCACCAACTCCGGTCCAACCACCAAACTCTCACCAGATTCGTGCCAACACAACGGTGTCCGACATCTTTGTCCATATAATGCTTCAAACGGTGCCATTCCAATACTCGAATGGAAACTGTTATTATACGTGAATTCAATCAATGCAAGATAACTATCCCACGCACCACCTTGTTCCAAAACACACGCTCTCAATAAATCTTCTAAAGACTGAATCGTTCTCTCCGACTTCCCATCAGTCTGCGGATGATAAGCCGAACTCAACCTCAATTTAGAACCCAATGCCTTCTGTAAACTTTCCCAAAATCTCGAGGTATACCTTGGATCTCGATCCGAAACAATACTTAACAGAACCCCATGCAACTTCACAATCACACTGATATAAATCTTAGCTAACCATTCCAAGGAAAAACTGATGTCAATCAGAATGAAATGAGCCAATTTAGTCAATCTATCCACAACTACCCAAATAGCATTATGCCCTCGCTGAGTATTCGGCAACCCCGTTACAAAATCCATAGAAATGCTATCCCATTTCCATTCCGGAATATCCAACGGTTGCAACAAACCACTCGGCCTCTGATGTTCCACTTTCGACTTCTGGCACGTCAAACAAGCATACACAAATTGAGCCACATCTCTTTTCAATCCAGACCACCAGAAAATCTTTTTCAAATCTTGGTACATCTTGTTCGCTCCCGGATGTATACTCAAATTACTCCGATGTCCTTCTTCTAAAATCATCCGTTTCAAATCCGAATCGGCCGAAATACAAATTCGACCACAGAACCTCAAAACACCATTAATATCCACTTTAAAATCGCTATTCACATCTTTTCCGTCAACCAACATCAAATCCACTAATTTCACGTCCAACTTCTGCTTCTTGCTTACCGTCATCAGAAAATCATTAGTAACCTTCAACATACCCAGCCTCACACTATCCGACGACACTTCACATACCAAACTTAAATCTCTAAACGATTCCAAAAGCTCCCACTCCTTAACCATTAAAGCGGACATATGCAACGATTTCCGGCTCAATGCATCAGCTACCACATTAACTTTACCAGGATGGTAATTCAAGCCAAAGTCGTAGTCCTTCAAAAATTCCAACCATCTTCGTTGCCTCATATTCAATTCCTTCTGATTAAACAGATATTTCAAACTCTTGTGATCACTAAAGACTTCAAACCTCGCACCAAAAAGATAATGCCTCCAAATTTTCAATACATACACCACAGCCGCTAACTCCAAGTCATGCGTAGGGTAATTCTTCTCATGCACTCTCAACTGCCTCGAAGCATACGCCACGACCTTACCGTCTTGCATTAGCACACCACCTAGACCAATCAAAGACGCATCACAATACACCACAAACGGTACAATAGGATTCGGCAAAATCAAAATCGGAGCTGTCATCAATCTTTTCTTCAGCTCATTAAAACTTTCCTCACACCGAATATCCCAAATGAACGCTTGCCCTTTACAAGTCAACTGGGTCAAAGGAAGTGCTAGCTTAGAAAACCCTTCAATAAACCTTAGATAATAACCGGCCAAACCCAAAAAGCTTCAAATTTTAGTAACAGATCTCGGAGCCTCCCATTGTAGAACTGCTTCTACTTTAGATGGATCCACAGCAATACCATTACCTGAAATTACGTGTCCAAGAAAACTCACTTCCGACAACCAAAATTCACACTTAGACAATTTGGCAAAAAGCTTCTTTTCCTTCAAAACCTGCAAAACAATACGCAAATGATCCGTGTGCTCCTCCCGAGACTTAGAATAAATCAATATGTCATCAATAAACATAACCACAAATCGATCCAAATGCTCGTGGAAAATACGATTCATGTACTCCATAAACACACATGGCGCATTAGAAACCCCGAACGACATCATAGAATATTCATAATGACCGTATCGTGTCCTAAAAGCCGTCTTCTAAATATCTTCCTCTTTTGCCCTAATCTCATGATATCCCGACCACACGTCAATCTTACTGAACACATAAGCACCCACCAACTGATCCATCAGATCATCAATTCTCGGAAGAGGATATTTATTCTTAATCGTCACCTTATTCAACTGGCGATAATTAATACATAATCGCATACTTCCGTCTTTCTTTTTCACCAATAAAACTGGAGCACCCCAAGGAGAAACACTTGGCCTCACAAACCTCTTCTCCAACAAATCATTCAATTGCTTCTTCAACTCTACCAACTCAGATGCCGACATACGATAAGGTGCCACAGAAACAAGTATAGTACCAGGAACTAGTTCTATAGAAAACTCCACCTCTCTCTCTGGCGGCAAGTCTGAAATATCCTCAGGAAACACTTCAGGAAAATCACACACAACCGGAAACACATCAAGCGACACTTGACTATCCACAGTCAACGACGCAAACAACCGAAACAACTGAGCTTCCTCCGCCAAAAGTCTCTTCAACTCTTTGGTAGATAAGAAACTCGAGTCTTCATCTTCCTCAAGAGAAGGAAACCTTACCAGCTTATGATAACAATCAATACGAACCCGATTGAATTGCAACCAATTCATTCCCAGAACCACATCTAAACCTTCCAACGGCAAACACACTAAATCCATCTCAAAGTCTTTACCATAAATGGTCAAAGGACAACTTAAACAAACCAAAGAAGTAGTTACTGACCCCATTGCTGGAGTATCAATAACCATCTCACCAT